>CM072822.1:8824035-9424035 GCA_036937905.1 Salvia rosmarinus
GGCCGTTTTTGGAGTATTGGAAGGAAGTATTTGGTAAAGATAGAGCGACTGGTGAGGCAGTCGAGGACATATTCCAGGCAGTCAATGAATTACTACATCAGGATAACATCGCCAGGGGGGAATGGACGGTGACTATCATGTTAGCTTGGAAGATTTATTTACAAGCGAAGCAGCGGAAAATAGCACGTGTCAAAGTCAGAAAGATGAACAAGTCCCCAAACAACCAGCCAAGAAACGCAAGACGGTAGATGGTCTACAAAGTATTTGTGATCTACTTGGAGAGATTAGTCGCAATACGAATGCTAGATTAGAAAACTTGGCGAGTCGCATTGGATATGAGTTTAATTCGGGTAAAGCGAGGAAGGAAGTGTTAGAACTCTTAGGTAACATCCCTGGGTTTTCACTGGAAGAAAAATTCGATGTTTGTGAAATACTTGTAGACAAAGTCAAACGACTTGAGATTTTCATGGGGTTGCCTGATTCTGCGAGACCACAGTATGTTATGCGTCTTCTTAAAGCTAAAGGGAAGTAGCTCATCTTCGTTGTACTTCATGTATAATCTTGATGTACTTTGTTGCATTGTATGACTTTGTTTGAACGTTGTCCCATGACTTGTTTTGTACTATTGATGCCGGATGGGCTGTCGAAATATTTGGGTTTTGATCTAACATCTATATTATTGTCTTTACCCATTTTGGCATTGTTAAATGTATGAAATTCAGATCTGAAAGGTTACTTGTGCCATGTTAATTGTTCCTTTTTAGTTGGTTTTGTTTAAATTAATAATTAAAAACAACACGGGGGCCGTTCTATTCTTAATTTTCATGGAAGTTGGTGAATGCATAAGTGAAATTGTTTTTGGGTGGATGAATGTTCTGAAATCTCTAAATTGCACAGAAATGGATGTATTTGGTTGAGTGTATTTCGTTTTAATTTGCAATTATTGGAAATGGAGAATAATGTAGGGTTAACATCTGCTATGTTTGTATTGCTAAGATGGTTTAGCTTTTGATGATATTTAGGTTTCTACTGGATAGTTACCAAAATGCCATCAATAGGGTAGAGCATGAAATGTAACAGAAAAGGAAAGAGGATAAAAAATGAGAAATTCCATGTAAAGAAAAGAGGAGTAACATAGCAATGTAAACAATGTACGACATAGACGTGGTGTCTCATATTTAAAGATAGTACATAACAATTAAAATGAGGAATTCCAAATAACTAAATAACAACACCGACAAACATAATACGACTTAGTTACTCTAGAAATAGGTGCTTCAATATTACTCTTATTTGAATGGGTTTCTCCACCACTTGCTTGGTGTTGACGATGCACATGAGCTCGAGCAGCTCACATTAGAAGGCTTCGACCCTTTATCCTTATACATTCCTGGAAAGACATTTGTTAATGGACTTTGGGAAATAGATCAATCCATACCTTCATCAAAGAAGTAATGCCCTCTATTGTTGGTTGACTCCATGTCCATTGGCCGAGTCTCATCATCAATCAACATCCTTCTCGATTTGGCGGTATGATTTATTGGAGTTGGAGACATTATTTCTTCATTAGAGGAAACAACAATTGTTGCGTTGTTGTTTTCGGTTTCTACCATAGTTGTGTCGCTAATGACAATCACTGTGTTGTCATCCTCTCGCTTAATAGCATCGGGACCAAACAAAATCATGAGCTTGTCAAACTCGGGTTCTCCACAATGGTAATATGCTTGTGCAAATAAGTTTACCTGCCATAATTTCAATTTGAATAAAGCGGTGGTTAAAAGAATTTCCAATATCAAGAAATTAGCATTTCAGACAATTTTTAGTTTTTATAGTAAAGAATTATATATTACACTTGTATATAATTAATCCCATTCCTTATCCATCTACCAAACGCCTTCAAATAGTTATTAGAGATTTGTGAACTATAATTTATACGAAAAACTGCAAAAACTAAAAGTAAAAATAAATGACGTTTATATTATAATACTGTTTACACTACAACATTAACGAACGTATATCTAGTTTAATTTAGCAAATACGTCTGTTTATTGCAATTTCATACTTAACCGAGACTTTTGCTTTTCTATATCATAAAAAGGTAGAAGTTAGTGCTAGTAACTAGATTCATGTCTCTCTAATACATCTTAATATTAATATTTCAAACAACTAAATAGTGTTTAACAATGTAATGCAAAATTATCAAGGAACCAAAGCATCTATCTTGTAGACATAAAATAATTGTATATACTATACGTCTTCATATGTACAATCATATAACACAAAAAATTATGTAATATGTTAATGGAATGAAAAATACACACACAACAATAAATTTTAAATTTATAATTTAAACTCGTGAGATGACTTAATTAGTTGAACGACTCTTAATTTGGTGCTCGTTTCTTTGGGCCCAAATTACATGTAATTTTGCCTTTTGAATTCTCCACCAGAAATCCCAAACTTCTCTTTCTCCCCTTTCTTAACAAAGCATTCTCATAAACTTTACTACGACAAAAATGCATGTATTAATATTGTTTATATCTAGTTTTAACCCCACCAACTCTTTCTTCCTTTTTGTTATCATCAATACTATATTATTTTCTCTCGGATTAAGCTACACATAATGCATCTCAGGATTAAGCTCTTACCTTGAAGATCTTTCTCCAAATTTTTTCGTCTGCCATGATGTAGTTCTCGTGAATGTCCCACTGAGTCTGTGGGACGTCAATTATTTGTTTGAACTTACGATAACGGTTCTCTAGGACTTCTTTTCGTTCGTAAACATCGTCCAAACTCAAGCTACACCCGAACATGGAATTAACAGCTCCTTGTGCCGTAAGCAATGCATCCGTAGGAATGTATGCAGTCTCCCAGTTACCAACATTCTTGTGATGAATGATTGAGGATAGGAATACTGCATCCATTTCCGCTGACCATTTAGATGTATATAAGAAGTATTTTTGGAGAGGGATCTTCATGACTTGTTTTTTTTTGGAACAGAAAAGCTATCGAATTGAAGTAGTGCATCTTCTATTAAACAAACATTGCGGTGTTATATAGAAGTCTACTAGTGAACTCAACCATTTTTCATTTGTTTTTTAATTAAAATAAAAAGTGAGATAAGTAATTATTTGTAGGACCAACTGGGTACATGTGATATTTCTAATTTTTGTATGCTTTTACTATTGTCAAACAATGGCCACTAATGCATTGAATGGAGCTTGGCCAAGACCTTTCAAAGTATTTAATAATTTTGCAGTTAGCAGTTAGCAATTAAATTGGTTGACACCTTTTACTACTATTTTCAACTTTCATTTGCTTTTCATGAAGTTTGCAGTTAGTAATTAAATGCTATCGAACTGCCTCAATGGAAAGAGGAATTAATTGAATAAAAAGTTCAAGAGGCTCTGGATAAAATAAAAAAATACAAAATGCATTATGTTCTTAATTAATGACTTTTATTGAAGTCTATTGTATCATACATCATACATTTTGACATGTTGCGTTGATGAAATTTTGATTTCTTGGTGAATTGATTTAATTTCTACTTTAATATTTATTAAAAAATTAACATTGTCCGTGTTCCATCATTCCTGCATAAGTCACACGCATCTATGTGTTTGCTAGTACATTCAATGCAAAATCATTCCTGCATAATTCTGACAAATAATATAAAAGTGCTGTCACAATTTTAATATCAAAGATATGGTTCACAATTTCAAACATTCAAACAAATAATATAGAAGTGCTGCCAATATTTTAATATCCAATATCTTGCCGATAATACTAGATAGCTATCCATAAACACTAAAGTCAGTCATAAGACCATATTCAAACATCGTCCCATAATAATGGGTCTCTACCATTAGTCAATTTAAAATACTCGCACACAAAGACAGATTACAGTAATTTACCAAGCATAATTCCAAACAGAATCAAAACAATTGACATGAACATAAATGCAATATAAACTTCAAGATCGCTCCTCAAATGCATGGGGCTGATATCGAAATCTCGTGTGCCATCTGTTGCTAGGCTGGTTGATGACTGAGCGGAGTTTGCCCCTAGTTTGGTGGGATAAGTCTGATTCAATACGTACTTGGGAATCGTACCTGAAGGATGACTTGAATGGAACTCATCGCACCATAAGAAATATTGGGCATGTTTGATATTTTCCGGACACTTATAATAATATCGTCCCGAATGCATGGCCTCCTTTCCAGCACACTTCAATATCATCTTTCCTCTACCACACCGACATTCAGGGATGAGGTCCATGTGGAAATAGTCTGCAAATAATATTTATTCCTATTAACAGAAAATTAATAGATATGGGATACACATCAAATAATATCAATTGCAAAAGCAAAATATTTTAAGAACAAGACTTGAAAACAATCATTGCACACATCATACGTCTTCATGTTCTTACAATAAAAAAATGAATAACAGTCGATGAAACATGGTTCCCAATATTGTCAAATTCATTTACATATGAAGTAATTACGTACACAATCCACACATGAAACCATACACTCAAAAGTCTTTACAAAGTAGGGTGGAACTGCAACATAGAGTTATATTTGCCACATTGAATGTGCTATTGCATCTCTTGTTTGATTCCATTCAACACTTGTTTCAACCGCATCCACAAAATCATCATCTTCGTTTTGTTCTTCATTTTCAATATCTTGCGGAAGAGAGTCAATGAGTTGTTCGATGGGATCAACAATCATCTCAGACCTTATGAAGTTGTGGATCAAGAAAGAAGCCATTATAAGTCTATTTTGGATCTTCACCGGATAGTACATAGGACTCCTAAATATTCCCCACCGCATCTTCATGATGCCAAAAGCACGCTCAATAACATTTCTGGCTTTAGTGTGCCTCATATTAAACATTTCAGCAACATTTTGAGGTCGTGCGCTCTCTGGACCTCATTCCTTCAAGTGGTACCTTACACCTCTATAGGAAGATGAAAAACCTTCGCAATTTGCATACTCTGTCACATCCCCTCAATCCTAAGTAGGATTTAGTAGGGATTGTAACTCTAAACAGGTATAATTAAACAGGGAGATTCTCCTAAACAAAAGCCGTAATACATATATCAAATATGTTCTTGGACTTTAGTACATAACTTAAGTTCTTGCAGCGGAAAACATGTGATAGGTACATATGACGATGTACTATCAAGGTATAAATCTTTCAGCGGCAATATTCCTATTGCTCAACACTGCTCCATCCATCATCTGCTCAACCTGCACATTTAAAAACAAACATGCAGGGCTGAGTACAAGAAATGCACTCAGTGAACTCATGCCAAAAACATTTGATAATTGAATTACACTGCCAATATCATGGTAAGACACAAGGGTTTTAGTTGAAATGCCTTGTGCTTACTAAAACATTTTCAGTTCGTAAAAGTCGCCACAAGCATTTTTCTTGGTGTGTATGATCCGTATCCCATAGTCTCATCTCATCATAATATCAAAGATCAAACGTCGAGAGGGAGGCCTCCCTTCTACGACGCCGTGACCGGCCGTAATCCCGACAAAGACACAAATACTCACAAGCATATGTTAACATAGCATATAGTTCCAACCTTCACGCCAATCCTAGCCGGGCATTTATGATCCGCACAGACCCGACATTAATAAAGGTTGGGTGCGACCCAACAAATGACATAACTTTGTCATAATATAGTTCCAACTATCGCCACAATTTACCCGGCATAACAGATAGG
This sequence comes from Salvia rosmarinus, assembly GCA_036937905.1. Taxonomy (NCBI): domain Eukaryota; kingdom Viridiplantae; phylum Streptophyta; class Magnoliopsida; order Lamiales; family Lamiaceae; genus Salvia; species Salvia rosmarinus. Next base: position 8,829,779 of record CM072822.1, read on the forward strand.
ATCCATACACAAAATGTAATATTTTGGCGGTGTAATGCAAGAAACATTTGTCAACAGTTGTAGAATAAGCATTGTAAATAAACTCATTTGGAATAACAAGAAAGTCACATCTTGTTTGAAAAGTAAGCCCACATTAGTGAGGTAAGAAAAGGAGCCCACCGGACTATGGTTCGTCCTAACTTGAGTTCTTAAGTTTGATTTCTCAACACCGGTCGTCGGCGTCGCGTCCCACACCTTACGTAAAAGCGATGTTTTAGTACATCGTTCTCGTTTCTCGAGACTCTCAAGTCTAGAATAAACTTCGATATTCTTCATCGATATAAACCGAATTCCTTAACGAATTCAATACGCTTTTCAATTACGTATTTCAATTGAACCGCTTCTCGTTCTTGAGACACGCTCAATTATATCGCTTTAACCTTTCCGGTTTAAACGTTCAACGATTTATCGTTTCTCGACATCTGGATTTTTAATAGTAATTCCTTACTAATTATGTTATAAATCGATTTCAATCGATTTCTTTTCGTAAAGTCCTATTTCTCGATTTGTCACGTAAATCGATGAACTTTATTAATATTTTTCTTAAACATTAATCCATTTATCCATAATCCTTATTGTTCAATTATAACGTTTATTAAATAAAACGTTTCGTTATAACATAGTGATCCATGTTTATAAAATTTTATAAATTTCCAATATGTCTAAAATAATATTTAGACATATAATATATTATTACTCCTAATTAAAAAGGATTTAAAATCCTTATAGTTCCTTTAATGCTCTCGAAATTCTTAGAATTACCAAATGATTTCCAAGAATTTTTATAAATTCATATAGTGTATTATTATACACTTATGGTCATTAATATGTATTAATATCATCCATGTATCAATCGATCATCACCATATTCACATAAGGCATATTTCACCTAGGGGAGTTCCAACACTTAGTCAAATTTCAAGTATTTAATTTTTGGCAAAACAGCTTAAAACAACCCAAGTGTCATACTTTGACGATTTATAACTCTCGACTCAAAATACGTATGACCGTACAAGGATACATTCTGAAAACCTCTAAACATGTACTATAAGTTCTAAGAAGGAAGTCGATCTAAAAGAGTTGTGGTTATGGAGATATAGGGTCTCAAAGTGGGCAACTCGAACTGACTTCTATACTTAGAATATTTTTCAGGATTTCCAGATTTAGCTTAATGACGAGGGATTTTGCGAGGCTCGTAAATTTTGACTCACAATACCAAAATGACTGAAAGATACCATTTTAGAAACCTTGTGATAAGAACTACATGTTTCATGAAGACCATACTGGAAGATACTTGATGCATCGAGAAATACATAAGCCCAAAGTTGACTAGTTGGAAAGGACAACATTCAAGTAGGTGACTTTGGGTCAGTGAAAGATATACCTATAAAACTTGGTTTGAGATCAAACTTTCCAGATCACAACTAGACATGGTAAGGAACATTTCTTATGAAGAAACCCAAGTCAAATTCGGACTACAAATGGCTTGAACATCTCACGCAAAAGTCGTACACGAACAGTTGATTAACATTGAAATTTACTAAGACAGTTTGTCCAGAAAAGCTTACTGTAGTGCGTCCACTTTAAAAATTCACCGTGAGTTCATTATAAGGAATCTTGGAATGCAACCAATCATATTGAAAATCCACTTAAGTCTAGTTTAATCCAGAAAAAGCCTAACTCAATGATTCAAAATAGATTTGGAGATAAAAATATTTTACCACAAGCTATCACTCCCGTGACAGTTTTGTGCAGTTAGCTTGTAAAATCTGGAATAAATAGTAAACCTTTTTAGAAAATTCTGAAAATTTACATAACTCTTCTATACATGCTAATTTATGTTTATGCCAATTTTTAGAGTTTTAACATTAGCCAAACTCGAAACGAAAGCCACGGACCGTGGGTGATGAACACCGAAATTTTACAGATTTGTGCAGTGTTTTTGAAAAATAGAATTAAAATAGCAAATCAAGTTGGATTGACTTGAAATTTTACAGAGACGTAATAGACATGTTTAGTTTAAACATAGTAAAATTTCACATTCATCTGACCACTGTAACTTAGTCAAATAATTTTATTAAGTTACTGTTTTCGTAACCTACTTCCAGTTTTCAAATTAGTTATGGAGGAAATGGGTCTCCATTGCAAGAATGGTGTGAGGAGAGGAGAGGAGGAGAGGGAGGACGGCTGAAATCTGAAATTTTGGGGGAGAGAGAGAGGAATGGCTGATCCAAAGGGGGAAGAGAGGGTATGGGGTGGTATTGGGTGACAAGTGTCTCTACATACACATGCATGTCTACACTTGTCACTACTCTCCCATGCACCTCTACACGTTTTTTATATATATATATCTATGTATATATCTGATTTTAATTGATTAGTTAGGCTATTTAATTAATCCAATGTCACTTAGATACATGTAATAGGAAAATCAACAAGATAAACTTGTATACATAAGTGTATAGTTTTCGGCTATTACATTATGCCAATGGGTCAAATTTTATTTTCCATGCCAAACATTGATATATGTTATAACATATAGTTTAGATGATAATTTATATCATAGGATAAATTGGCGGTATCAAATTATGCGATAAAACCGTAAAATTCGAAATTAGGGTTTTCGAAATTGAGGAATTTGATCAAATAATTCCTTAATGATCTAGCATTGATTTAATGCTAAAATAATACTGTAATTACATATAATAATCCTAGGAAATTAATTACTATAATTCCTTGATCATTAAACTCACTTTCCATTTCGTCTTTAAACGTTAACGTTTGAAACGTTGCAAAACGTTAATTATCGACTCATCTCGAAATGGTCGTAATAAAGTTGCAATCACTTTATTAAATTATTCCATTAATAATGGAATTTAATTCTAAGCTTAATTGCTTAGAAAATTTCATGAAATTTTAACTATCGATACGCAATCGACGTTAAAATAATGCTATCGATCGCTTTATAAACTTCTATTTCTAAATTCATAATTCTCGGTGAATGTTAAAATAGAATTCATTCCTTCAGAATAATCGAAATCATTGTTCGATATCCTCGATTGAATCATCTCAATGAATTTCTAATTTACGGGTTTTAAATACCGTAATTAGGCATCTAATCTGCGGATATTACACTCATTGTCGCACAAATAATAGTTCCCTAACATGACACATAAATAGTGAAACAATTAAACAACACAAAAAATACTATACCCAAACTTAACGTAAATTAAAACATAACGATAATAATTTCACTGTATTTTATACCCTTTGGAACCTTCAGACCATGCACCCTATTAACTGTAGCTCGTAATACTCTAGAATCAGCAGCAGATCCCTCCCATCCAGGTCGGACGTAAACAAACTTCATGTTTCGATCACAAACGACCAAAGTGTTCGTGCAAATTTGACATTTCCTTGTCCTATATCTGGGCTTATCAGTATTGCGGACCACAACAGGAATGTAAGTGCCATCTAGAGCTCCTAAGCACCCCTAAAACAAAAGAAGAGGAATTCAATAATTTAGCTAAATGAACCATCTCATTTCATTACATTATAGACTTCCAAAAACTAATTTCTATACCTTAAACCACTTCCATCTATGATCACTGCAATCTTCATGTACCGGCGTTGGTTTGACCAGCAGTATATTATGGAGCTTTAAAACCGCCTTTAAAACGAGATGAACATAGTACGAGATAGTTCGACCCGATCTCCAGAAGTCAAATCCAACAATTCTATTTTTTTGTGATGGGCTAGAATAGCTAAGAACATTGTGACTTGCTCTTCAACACTAACATATTTTCCGTCAGTCAATCCTCCTAGATGTCGCAATAAAACACACAGTCTGTCGAACTTATTGCGATCCATTCGAAGATTTATGATGCAATCAGTATCACTAACTCCTACCATTCTATACAAGTATTTGACTTGGTCAGGTATCCTATCAATCATACAATATGGTGCCGCTATTTGCGCACGTTTTCTTTTTCTTGTTGTTATCCTAAGTAGGAGGTTGATGGCCAAAAAAATATCAAGCAAGTATTGACATAATATCTCATCTATCAATAAGTAATAAGATGCAAGTCTATCAGCATTACGCGGCATGTTTTACTTTTCAAAGATAATCTGCAACAAATATCTACATATAAACATATGTTATAGTACACTTTAATTGGTCTAGAAGTAAACTCAAGTTCGATAACGATCATAATATCAAACAAAAATATATGTAATCCTGTTTGACTTGTGCACAAACACACAAAAACGCAGACACCGTCTCATATTTTCAGTCCTCTTAATAGCATGGTTATAATGGTACAAAGGTGAGTAGCACAACACCTATTGTCTTGTAGTTTTGGTTGTTGATAAAACACATAAAGATCAACATAAAACTAATTGACAAAATTTTATCCTTAAATTGAAAAAGAACACACGACAATGGAGTCAATTTGGAAATTAGAATACTCATCATTATTCTCTCAAAATGTCTACATGAAACATACTACAGAACATCAAATAATTACGTTTGAAAAGAAAAGGACGTGATACAGTGAAGAAAATAACTTCAGGTTTGACCATAAAATTACTTGATGCTGAACATTAGGGTTCAGCATGAAATTATTTTCAATAAGGGTGATATGATATTTTCAAACTATTCAATCACCAATGTTCAACTCAACTCCTGGCGTGTCACAAAGAATTTGTGTCATAGGAAATCGAACATTGGACATGATTGTAGAAGTTTGATTTTTGGAGTATTTGATTGTTATTTTCTTAAGATTGATGTGTAATTGTGAAAATTATTAATTATGTGGACAGAAAAGTGTAATAGATATATAATTAAAAAAAAGAAAAGAAAAAGAGACAACACAAGAAGACCAATCGTGCCTCTCAGATTACACAAATGTCCTCAATGTCAAACACTGCTCATCTCATTCGATCAAATAACATAATCTGAACGCAGACATTGTGGGGGCTTCGAAGACTGGTTGTTTATTTGCAAACGACCTTCAATCTCTTTATTACATGAACTTGCAGTTTATTTGGAATATATCATGAAATTGAAATTCACCCAAACCAAAATTGACGTGGAAGCCAAAACTACTGTGGAGATTGAAATTACCAAAATTCCAAACAAATTTAAGACTTTTAAAATTGTTTTACGATATGGTCATTATTTGTAAGTGACATATTCCCCCAATTTAGCAATAATAATTCTGCCTTGTGCATAATGAATCACAGATATCACAAGCTTCAACTTCATAAATTAAGAAAAGGAAGGCTAAATGCTCGAATCTAAAGGCAGACAACATAGTTTATCTCATTGCTTTGTTTATTCTCTTTGGACAGTGAATCTTTTGGTTTGCATTTGTGCGATGCAAGATACTATCCTAAAATTTGAATAGTGTTGAATGGAAATTTGTAAAAGCGAATCAAAAATTGAAGGTGAGTAGCACAACACCTACTGAAGCCAAAAATATACCAAAATAGTAAAATATACTTTTCATCCTACCCATCACAAGATCAAAGTGCAAACTAAGGAAAATTACAGTCAAATAATTTGTTTAGTTAGAACAGATCGCATATGCTCTCGTTTGGTCAATTTCAAGATTGGTGGTAGAAACAAGCCACATATCTAAATCAAATAACGCAGCAAATTGAATGCACCTCATTTCACCAAATTGCATGCATCTATTTTCCCAAAACAGAAAAGAAAATGGAAAATTGGTGACCTTAAGATTGGAGATGGACGCCTATTCTCCGAAGGGTACAACAAACTCCGTTCTCTCGGAAGGCATCCAAATGTTGTGGGTGGACGACGGACGTTGCAAGAAGCAAGGAAAGGCGTCGCCTGAAACGCAGATGATGAAGCTTTTCAAATCATGGGTGAAATTGCAGGGGAGGCTCGGGCTAAAGGGCAACACGAGTTTTCGAATGGAGTGTGGATTCAAAATATTTGTTCAGTTCAATTACGGTAACCACAATAATGTGCAGGATATTTTGGTAAAATAGATGAAATATATATTCCTCATCGCGATTCACTCGTGCGAGGGCTTTTCATGAGATACAGATGCCAAAGAGCTACAGTGGATAATATCGGGCTTGAGGTCAATCGCGGGCTCGTGAGATAACAAATCTCACGTACCAAACAAGCAGATCAGTCAAGATACCTATCCTATCCAGACCCTATCTCACGTACCAAACGAAGCCTAAGACTATGTTTATCAACAATTATCTAACATTTCAATATCTAATTATTTTTTTTCCACATCATCATTATTCCACTGAACCCAATGGTAAAAAAATGATTATTTTTTTAAAATATAATATCAAAAGATATAATGATTTTATCATAATATCCAAAAAAATCTTAAGAACCAATAGTTATATGAAAAATGTCATATTCTGTTGAAAGAGAGAAATATTGGGATCAGTAGGGAACTAATCATCAATGGTCTCATTTTTTATTTTTATTTTTGTCATGGTCTACCATCTTTCATTGGCACCGATAAACTTGATCTAATAAGGGTGGCTCCAACGCCGATTTCTTCAACTAAAAAAGTTAGAATATCTCGATTTTTTTTTATCATTGTATAAATATTGATTAGGACGTAATTACAAGATTTTTTTATTAACGTTTATAAAGTTAAATTAAATATTAAATTAATTATATATATATATATATATATACATATGATTCTCTATATCATAGTGGAATCAATATAAAAGTAATTTTTATCGGTATATAGTTGGAGATATAAATGAAAAGAAGTTGATAAATTTTAAAAATTGATGTAGAGTTTATATAGAAGCAAAAAATTTATTTTGGTTCTCACCATTAGAGATACCTAAGAATCGAGATTCTTATTTGACGTGGCAGTGATGCGATACTTACGAATCTCAAAATAAGAACCCACCAATATGGGATGCTCTTATCTTCCTCAATTTTTTTATTTTCATTCAAAAATATTGTTATTTTGTATTAAAGAAGTTCACTCAAAGATATTGTTATTCTGTATTAAAGAAGTTAACTTAAAAATATTATTACAACTTTGCTTAAATTACAAAAAAATTAGCAAGATCATATTTTATAAAATATTAAAGATAAGTCTATAGAACCGTGCGGGTCTATTAATATAATTTTAAAAAATGAACTAAATATAAATTGAAGGATTATTTTTTTCATGAAAATGAGAAATATTATAGGGACATTGATTTTAATCTAGGCGTAAGTAGAAAGAAGTTGAAAACCTTAGCAACACATGCAGATTTTCAGAAAGCCCAAAATAGTATTGAGAATTTTTTATTTCCGTCATGTTAATATAACATTGTGCATTTGTATACAAAATATCTAACAAAGTAGAAAATTATTACATTTTACAAGTCTAAATTTTCGGTCACTTTACATAGTATGAGACAAAATTTTATCTTATCTTATTACACTTTAATAAGTCATCTTATCACATAATTAATATACATCACTTTCATTCCTATCATTTTTCACAAAATAAAGAAAATTCTTCTTCCTTTTATTCTTCATAGTTCACGGCACTATCAAATTCATATGGAGGTGGTTTTTATTTTCTTATGATATCATACACATTAATAATATTTTAGGAAAATATTTAATTTGAAAAGTCAATATTTTACACTTTGAATTTTTTTCTCATTTTCCCACTTGTTCACACACTAAATTTCGGCCACTTCATTTAGGTAAGAGATTATTTTTATTTCTTATGCTAAAATACAAGAATTAATCTATCATTATCATATTTATAACCTATCACTATCATAAGCTTTGAATTTTCTTTTCTTCCTCCCATTTATTCCACATTTTCGGCTACCACATGACCAACATACCTCCCACTCGTTTAATTAATGATACACCTTATCTTATGCATTAATAATATCTCACTATCATAATTATTACACATCATTATCAAAGGGATATAAATTTTCTTCATTTCACACTTAAACCTCCAAACTTTCGATCACTATGTATATAATATGGTACATATTTTATTTTCTTCCAATTAATAACCATGTGACATAATATAAGTCCTAGATGATAAATTAAATCATAGGAAAAAAAATTAAGAATAATTCTTTGTCACACTTTGTAAAATTCGAACCCTAAGATATCGAATAATGATTTCGATTATTTACGAAGGAATGAATTCCTATTTTATATTCACTGAGAATTGTGAATTAAGGAATAAGAGTATATGAAGTGTATAGGCCGTATTTTACTTTAACGTCGATTTCGTATCGATAGTTAAAACGTCGTAAATTTTTCTAAGAAATTAAGCTTAGAATTAAATTCCATTATTAATGGAATAACTTATTAAAGTAATGACGACCATTTCGAGATGAGTCGATAATGAATGTTTCGCAACGTTTACAAACGTTAACGTTTTGAGATGAAACGAAAAGCGTATTAATCGATCAAGAAATTATAGAAATTAATTTCCTATGATTAGTATATGTAATTACAGTATTATTAAGCATTAAATCAATGCTAGATCAACAAGAATTGAGAGTGACCAATTTTTGAGCGTTCGAAAACCCAATTTTCGAACTCGATTTTTGTCGCATAAAATGATGCCATTAATTTATCCTATGATATTAATTATCATCTAAATCATATACTATGATGTATATATCTATGTTTAACATGAAAAATAAAATTTAGTCCATGTTTGGGCATAAGGGCCGAAAATGTTATAAGTGCTATAACAAGGTAATCTTCCCACTTTTGCATATATCTACTATATGGCAATGTGATTAATTATATGGTCTAATTAAATGATTAAATACAGATATATATATATATATATATATATAGTATAATTTTAGTGCATGTGTGTGGTGTGTAGGTAGAAGTGTGTGTAGATGTCAACTACATGTGTTAAGGGTGACAATTGTCACCCATAAGCACCCCACACACATCCCATACCTCTCTCACCCCCCCAAAAATCAGATTTCAGTCATCTTCTTCCCCCATTTTTGTCCATCCCTCCTCCAAGAACAACTGAAAATTCAGCTCCTAGATCAGCCCACTCCACCATTCAAAAAAAGGGGACACAAGCTCCTAGCTAAACGTGGACAGCCGAAGCTTTCCATGCTATGAGCCTCTCCTCAGTCAACCCCTTCGATTCCCCACTGAATTTCACACCAAGGTGAAGAATCCAAACCTTGGAAACCTTGGACTCAATAGTGTTGGAGCTACATACATGCATGTACATATATATGCTTGAATGTGCTAGATTTATAAGTATAGGTGATTGCATGTTGATTTATCTGGACGAACAGCAACTTCACGAAATTATTAGACTAAGTTACAGTGGTCCGATGATTGTGAATTTTTAATATGTTGAAAATATATGTGTCTAATATGCCTCTGTAAAATTTCAAGTCCATCCAACATGATTTGATATTTTAATCGTATTTTTCGAAATCATCACGCAAATCTGTGAAATCGCCGTGTTCATCACCCATAATCCGTGGCTTTCGTTTTAAGTTTGGATAATGATAAAACTCTGAAATTTGGCAGAAACATAATTCATCATGTCTAGAAGATGTATGTAAATTTTTAGAATTTTCTAAAAAGTTTTACTATTTATTCCATATTTTACAAGTTAACTGCACAAAACTGTCACGGGAGTGATAGCTTGTGGTAAAACATTTTTATCTCCCAATCTATTGTGAATCATTGAGTGAGGCTTTTTCTGGATAAAACTAGACTTAAGTTTCTTTTCAATATGATTGATTTCATTTCCAGATTCCTTATAATGAACTCACGGTGAATTTTTAAAGTTGACGCATTTCAGTAAGCCTTTTTGGACAAACTGCCTTAGAAAATTTCTATGTTAATAGGCTGTTCGAGTATGACTTTTACGTGAGATGTTCAAGCCGTTTGTAGTCCGATTTGGACTTGGGTTTATTCATAAGAAATGTTCCTTACCATGTCTAGTTGTGATCTGGAAAGTGTCATCCCAAACAAACTCTTATAGGTATACCTTTCATCGGCCCAAAGTCACCTACTGGAAACTGTCCATTTCCAACTAGTCAACTTTGGACTTATGTATTTCTCGATGAGTTAGATATTTTCCAGTATGGTCTTCATGACATATGTAGTACTTGTTACAAGGTTTCTAAATTGGTAGCCTGCAGCCATTTTGGTATTGTGAGTCAAAAGTTACGAGCCTCGCACAACCCCTCGTCGCTAAGCTAAAACTGAAAATTCTTAAATTTTTCCTAGTATAGAAGTCAGTTTGAGTTGCCCACTTTGAGACCCTATATCTCCCGAACCACGACTCTTTTGGATTTAATTCCTTCTTAGAACTTGTAGTACATGTTTAGAGGTTTCCAGAATGTATCTTTGTGCGACCATACGTATTCTGAATCGAGAGTTATGGATCGTCAAAGTACGTCACTTGGGTTGTTTCAAGCTGTTTTGCTGAAATTAAACACTGAAATTTGACTAAGTGTTGGAAACCCTATGTGAAGTATGCCTTATGTGACTAACATGCTATTAATCGATGCATTCATTATGTTATGTCGCAAGGTGCGATAGAGCATTATAAGATGTACAATTATGATAAAACATCATGATACGATATTTTCACGAAAGCATACCTTAACGTGAAATATTTGACTAGGTGCTACCACATGGTCAATTGAGTGTATATCATACCATGATATACACTAAAATAGAAATATGGGTTCTAAGACCCAATGGATATTTCGACTCCAATACCTCAAGGCCAAGAATAGATAGGCTAAAGCTAGGACTTATAGTCCAAGAAATGGGATTAAGGCAATCTACAGTCCAGGTGGGCTTTACTCTACTCAAAAATAAAATGCTTTTGAAATATTTATTTACGATGTTTATTTCAACTGTTGATAAAATGTTTACATGATTACCTGCCAAAAATGTTTATGTTTTGTGTATGTATCCTATCCATGAGATGTTATGAGATGTTATGAATGTTGTTGGGTCGCTCCCAACTTATGAATGAAAATCGATATCGGATCCTATCTTGGGAAGGACAATACACAGCTAGGATTAACGTGTACACCTAAGGTGACCGTGTCTGTGTCTGCGGACAATTCACGGCGGTCACGGCGTCGTGAGGAGGCCTCGCTTCACGACGTTCGACTATGATGTTATGATGAATGATGATAAGGGATATGGATCATACACACCGAGAAAATGCACGGCAGCGATGATTTCTGAATCGATGAAAATATTTTAGTAAGCACAAGACATTTTCAACTAAAACCCTTGTGTCTTACCATGATGTTGGCGATGTAATTCAAAGAAAATAAAATGTTTTGGCATGAGTCCACCGAGTGCATTCTTGTACTCGACCGCATGTTTGTTTTTAAATGTGCGGGTTGAGCGGATGATGGATGGGCGGTGTTGAGCAATAGGAATGTTGTTGAATTGTTTTATACCTTGATTGTACATCGTCATATGTACATATCACATGTCTTCCACCGCAAGAACCCTAAATTATGTAATATAGTCCAAGAATATAAATGACATATGTATTCGTTCTTGTTAAAAGAGTCTCCTTGTATTTTTATCCTGTTTAGAGTTATAGTCCCTTTTAATCCGTACATAGGATTGAGGGGTCGTGACAGATGGTATCGAGGCGGTTCGCTCTTGAACCCAAAATCTCCTTTAAGATTAAGTCTAGATTGAGTCATTAGACTTTTAGAGATCGGTGACAATGCTCAACACTCCATCACATCAAGCTCAACCGAAATAAGGTAAATGACTCTTTTCCAAAGTTTTGAAAATTAGCTTTGGCGGATGAATATTTATGAAATTATTTTTCTCGAGTTGAAAGCGAAAAGTTTGAAAGTGAAACAAAATTTTATCAAGCGAAATGAAAGCTATGAGAAGGTTGAGAATGAATGTTATGACAAATGATTTGTTAAGAAAGTTATGAAAAGAAGGAAGATATAAAAGATGATGACAATGATATGAGAAAGTTTTGTACGATATGCCAAAGATGAAATGTTTGAATTCACGAATTTAATAAAGGTTCATTATTATGAACAAAGTTATGATTTTTCACGTTTTAAAATGATTGAGATTGGACATTGAATTGTCAAATATGTTATGTTGAATTCTTTAAATTCAACGAAATACGTGCGTATAAATGAGCTACGTAGGAATATTCGAAGTTTTACTTCAATCTCAAAGTTGATTATGATGATGAGCATGCTAGTTCAACAGAACGTAGACCTTATAAGACGCATGATCCCTTTCTACGAAGGAACATAGAAGTAAGAATTTCCTTCAATTACAAGAACAAGATTAGTGATGGATTTGAGAACTTCATTCCATCTTGAGTGAAGAAAAGTGAAAGATTTATACGAAATTGTTCGACCTCGACATGTACGACCTCGGCTTCGACATCGGCATGCGATCGTCGACTTGAAATCGGCATTTATAACACCGCCGACATATCGACCGGGTAGTTTGTTTGACCTCGGTGTCGGCAATATTCTTTACTACCTCGGCATAGGTAGCGGCATGCACGAACTTGGTGTCGGCATCGTTTATGACCTCGGCGCGAACGCGTGTAAATTTCCTGCACCGCGCGGTGATTCTGTTTTGACTCGTTCTCGATCGTGTGAACTCCAATTTACGTCGATTTTCGCTCACGTGCTCTAATGCAATGTACTTCATTTCTTATGAAGGACTAAATCCCTGATTCCTACTCCAGAATTCAAGAGAATCAGTTGAAGTTAGATCTATGATCTGTATAGAGTAAGAACGTTATAGTATGATACGGACCTTAGAATTTTATAAAGAAAGTAAGATTTCCAGTAATACCAGTGGAGCCCTGACACACATGAGAACCTTTATTGATGACCTATTATGGGTATATGAGTTTTCAAAATTCTATTCGTTACCCAATTTCTGTCGTTGAGTTTAACTCTATGACCTAGTTCCAATTGAGAATTCATTCGAGTTTCTCACTTTTTCTTAAGAAAATTTTCAAACCCAAATATTTACAAAGTGTCCTTTTGAACCCAAAGCCTTGTGTGACTGAGAATATAATTGTGACGGGTCTGGCCAGCCCATATGACCAAAGAAATCTCAGTAGTCGTCATTCTGGTCTTCGGACCCTAGAGCCCCATTTATTCAGTCCAAGGAACATATCGATTCAATCATTGAAAAGATGTTATCTTGATGGATGAGACAGTACCTTTTGTAGGTAATCGTGATAATTTCTCCTTGATTCTTGAAACCATCAAGTAAGATGAAAGTTGACTTACTTTGTCACCTAAGAGCGAATTAGTAAAGCGATAAATGTTGGGCATGAAATAGGTTAACTTATCTCAATCACCTAAAAGTTTCAGATCAGTAAAGTGATAGACATCAAGAAATTATGATGTAAAGAAAATCTCGATGGGACGAGATATTCTTCCTATGGCACACATGATGTGATGACCCTTGATGGGGTTAACAAAGAATGATAACAGTGAAGTTATACCATCATACGACTATTATGATAACAAAGTTATGAATAAGATACTCTTTAGCATTGAATGCAAAGAGTAAAAGTAAAGAAAAGTATATGACACATAGGATATGAATTTCCTTTATTATGTCATGACGAGAAGCGATTACAACTTATCTTTAAGATAGTTGGATATCCATGAAACCTCGCTAGTAGGTTAGACATGTTTAAAAGAATGAAGATGCATGAAAGTTATTCTTTTCAAAGAATATATATATATAAAGAAGTAATAGCATCCCAGAAAATAAATCTTTCGCCTTATACCTCAATTAATGAGATTATGCTTGAGCATAATCGATTCCGAGTAATTGAAACTTGGTTGGACGAATGATAATAAGATTTAGAGATCATAATCATTGAGATGTATGAATAACTAGGATATCCCTAGTATGTAAATCAAGTATGGAGGAAATATCTCCGAAGTCAAAATATGGTAATGAGATGCTTAGACTTTAAGTTATGGTGTACAAATGTACTACCCTACCAAACCATATGACAATGATAACGGTTCTAGTCCTGAAAGTGGGAACCGAAGTATAACGAAAGTAAGATTACTCTCAGATACCATGCTCAAGAAAATGGACAAAAGTCAAAAATAGCAGAAGAAATTATGAGCTATACAATTAGATAGTTCAGGATATGACATAAGTTTCAGAGATGTTATGACTTCGATAAGTAAGGTAATTCCTTGGAAGTAAAGAACGGATTAAGAAAACAGATTCATTGTTTTGAAATGAATCTTAATACTCTAAGATATAATGACACGAAACGCTTGTCTTGTGTAACTTAATAGTTAACAAACAAGATAGTTCCTATAGATCTTGCAAAGGAAATACATCTAAGAGAGCACAGGAAAAGATTCACATGGAAGGATCTTAAGGTGGACCTAATTGTAAATCTTACCCCATATTTTGTGACGATCAATAAAGTGAGGTGTTAAGTATCTCGACATGGAAATGAAGAAATCATTGAATGTCGAGAAATGGTAAAGATATTTGACGTCAAGGTAAAAGTATAATACATCCCGATGGACAAAGGATTTTATCTTATGCGAAATTGCATGATGAATCAATAAAAGATTAAGAAGAAATGACTATATCCAAAAAGGGATATTACAAACGATGGCGCTAAAGGCGGACAAGGATTTCTCTAGAGGAGTTTAAAGTAAGGATATATGAGAAATATATTCCTAAGATCGATAAAGTGAAAGGGAATTAAATCATTCATCTTGGATTAGGAATGAATGATAGTGATAGAGACATGACGATCTCTACTATAAGATTTCATTATTGAAATATATCAATATCAAAGGATAGGTTGATGTAAACCTAACCATGAATGCTATTAGTAAAAGCATAACGATACTAATACCGAGAAGTATAGGGTGAATGAGGCACGAAGACCATAGCAAGGAACATAATGTCCCAATGGAAAGGACGATGACATATGAAATAGACATTTACTTGACTAAGCGGGAACACCGTAGACCAAAGCCTATACCTTGCATCGAAAAGTAACAAATGTAACCAAAAGGCGAGAATATGTATGAGGAAAATTTCTCGGAATAGCCGTAAGATTTTGTTCAATTTAGGTGCTTCGCTTTTAACATCGCACAAGTGTGCGTAGAAGCGATAGAACCCAACTCGTGGTAAGCGAATCAAGAAATGAAAATCCCTTACCTATCGAGAATTTTGACCATCGCAAATGTTGCTCAAGCTCGAATTGAACCTAGAATCTCCTAAAGTGCTATCCAATGATTTGGATCATTATATCTATGTGGAACGTAGATATAATTTTAGAACAAGAAGTTTCGGAAATGGCTGTCATTCATGTGATTAGTGACCGAGGCCTAGCCTTTTCATTAGAAGTTTTACACGACAGAATATCAGTACTCACTGTTCGCTTATGTGAATATCTTTAAGGCAACATCTAATGAAAATGTAAAGCGTAAAATGAGTATTAAGATAAGTGTCATGAGTCGTGTCACAAGTAGTCCACAGGTTATATCGTCTTAAGGTGTATAATTCATTAAGAGATCCTTGTTGTTTAGAAATCCCTCCATTGCTTAAATTAAGTCGGATTTATCTAAAATATCCGTTCTGTATGATAAGAAAAGAGAGTTTAACGGTAAGAGTTAACCCCAAGGCCTACAAGTCTATAACTCACACGAGCGTATCGGCTCTTTTGATATGAACTAGGAATGAATTTAGAAACAGTTTTGTAGAAAATGTTTGCACCTACGGATGGATACTAGTAACTATAGAGTGTTAAATGAGGATGGTACCCAACGACGTGTCATCATTTGCCAACAGATTAGCGTAATTTTGCAAAAGAAGTATCAAGAGAATATTTTCTCCATGATAAAAATTCAAAGCTTTGGATAGACTTACCGGATTTGTCAATGAACTCAAGTATACATATAATACGTGGAAGCGACACCTCGAGTACTTGTCCGGGACCTCGGCAAGTTACACAACACGGCATAAAGGTGGTTGTACCGATGTTCCAAACGCCGCCCCACGTCCCGTGCCATCAATTATACCGGGAAGAGGCGAGAATGGCAAAAGGACGGTCTTATCGCCTCATGGATTAAGAGAATTACCGCTACCAACCCAGCCATACTTTCTCGATAAAAGTAACACCAACTTCTACTATTGAAGAAGAAGCGGGAACGACTTGACCACGGCTCTCGAAGAGAATGATCGTCAAGTATGAAAATAAAACGTGCTTGAGAAAGACAAGTTTCGAGGATGAGTGCGACTCGACAAAGGTCACTCAAAGACATAGAATCTTAGGATCCTATGAGACTTATATGTAGATAATGATTTATGATGAAAATGATGTGATTATACTATGTAAAATAAACGTAGTTTGGAAGAATTTATGAATATGGTGAAGAAGTGTCAAAGTTTTGAGTGTAAAAAAAAAAAACTAGACGCCTTGTAATCAGTCAGCTCGGTAGATCGACCCTCGTAAGTAATGTATGAAAAGTCCTCACTGAGGCATTATGATGTAATATTATGTGGTCTTGAAGAATGGTATCCGAAATACGGAAATAAATTGTTCTGAATAAAATATGGTTACTATGAGATAATAGTGCACCAGCCCTGTTTATGAACCTCAAAAATCGAGTGTTTCACACATACCTAGATAATTTTATTTCAATCTCATGAATGATGTTCTTATCTATTTAAAGGACGAGAAAGAACATAAAGAAAATCGAAGAACTGTCTTACGACTTTTAATAGCGGGCAAAATTTTGCCAATACGCTTTTGTAAATTTCGCAAAAGAAATATTCCTCGGCACATAGTGTCTTTAAAAGAGAACAATGTAGATCGACAAAGGACAAAACAACTAAAGATGAAAGGCGTCGATGACCTAAAATAAGATCATGAATTTTATAGATTAATTGACTTACATTAGAGATCCATTAAGAACTCTCTAAGGTAACAAGACCAATAAGATAGTTACCCCAAAATAGAGTCACAATTCTCACGGATTAATAAAAGTAAGGCTATGTATTAATATGAGATAAATAATAACTTATGTGTCACGATGACTTAGGCCACATGAGCAAATTTCCCAACTCATGACTTGAAATAGTGACGAATCGATTTAAGAAAAAGCATCGTCGAGAGATAAAGGATGGAGGAAAAGTTAGAAAAGATCAGAAAGGGTAAGGACTGGAGGATTTAAGAACTTCCAGGAGGCGTCGGACAACGCCTTATTGTTTGAAGGAAGAATGTGCGTTCCAGACGACGCAAAACTTCAAAATGAAATAATGAGTGAGGCTCACGATACACCCTACACCGCTTCCCGAGATAGTACTAAGATGTACCAAGACACGAAAGAAAAGTTTTGGTGGGAAGGCATGAAGCGAGACATAGCTTCTTTCGTAGAACAACGCCTTGTTTGCCGTGAGATGAAAGTGTTACAACGATAAACGCGCATTTTACGTATTTAGTTGATATTTGAAGATGAGTTTAGCTCGTTTAATGTGCATTTATGTATCGATTCTTAATGTTTCATCTATTTCTAGAAGATATTTCTCTTGGGTGTTATTTTGGTGTTTTGTAGGGTTATGTGTTGAAAATCGAAGCAAGGAACGAAGACGAGCCAAAATGAGCAACCGACCTATTTCTAGCGACCAACTAGCGGTCGCTAGTCCGTCATGAGGCAAACCAATGGCGCCCGGAGGAGTAGCGACCGCGACCTCGTGCCTTGAGCAAGCCCTAGCGCCTAGAACTCATCTGGGCGATTTCGCGACGGTGCGGAATTGCTAGCGACCGCTAGCCCGGTCGCGAGTACCATCGGCGCGAGGAGGGACCGCGAGCGAAGAAGAGTGCTGGGAGATGGCTCATGGTCGAGCTAGCGACCATGAGAAGCGATCGCGAGTAGTAGCAGTAGTCGAAATGGGCTTTCCACCCTTTTCTATAAATAGGGCGAAACCCTTGCGCCCAACACACCCTAGGCGCCCCTGCACTCGTTTTATTCGATTTTCCTCGGTTTTCTGACTTTTAGTCTTTAATCTTCTTTTAGCTTAATTCTAGTATTGTTTTGACGTTGTTCTAGTTTAGTTTATCGTTTTATTATCGATCGGAACGTTTTGTCCGATCGTTTTCCGCTCGTCGCTGGGATTGGATTGAGACCAACCATTGTTCATCAACGCTTCTACGGGTTTTATATATTTAATTTCCGTTTTATGGTTAAATCGTATTTCATTCCGTTTATTATGTCTGGCTAGTTTTCCGTCTAATCCTAGGGTTTGCATGATTCGGTCCTATATGTTGTGAGTTCTGCTATTGTTATTTACCTTCCAGGCATTGATTCATGATTCATAGTGCTTATTTATATGTGTTGATTTCGATCAATCTTGATGCATATCTAGTTGCCGATTAATGACGTAATTGTATTAATTGTCAATCGATCTTGAATGCATGATACGAATAAGCCTTGAGTCGTAACTGAGATAGGATATTCGTAGGAAGCATATTCTTAGTGATCTTTTTGGAGTTGCTTATTTTCCTCTAGAGACGTAATCGTGATAGGAAAATTAGTAATCAATCGCCGCAATTGTCGTGAATCAAGTTGTTGGTTATATATGTGATCTTCCGTCTTATCCGGATTAAAACGGTTAATAATAAGCAGGATAAACATCGTTGTGGATAGGATTGGTGCATCCCTAGGGTTAGTCTTTCTTCATAGTTATCTTTCGTGATTTTATTGCTTTATTTATATTTCTGCTTGGTTACCTTTGCTTTGGATTAAATTCCGAAGCCCCTAAACCTATCACCCAAATTCTGTGCTTGAATAATGATGAATTATTGTTGAATTAGCTTCTGTGTTTTCGGATTGCAATCCCTGTGGATACGATACTTCGCTTACCCTATACTTACACCTTTTACGTGTGAAAAAGGAGCGATCAAATTTTGGCGCCGTTGCCGGGGATTGTTAAGATCACATAGGAATAATTTGACGATTTGGATTTATTAATTCAAGTTATATATATATTATTTTATTAATTTTTGTCGGTGCTAAATTCTCTTTTCTCGTGTGGTTTATGCGTCTGAAGATCTCGGGGACCTCCAAGTATTACTAGATCCCGAGATCGAAAGCTCTCAAAGGAGAAGAGGACGAGAGAAGAGGCAGTGCTGCAATGGCAGCCAATCCACGTAACGGGCATTCCTCCCGAGCAAGTTGCAGACGATGCTAGCCGACTTTGCAGATCTGCGTCAGATGGCGAATATGGGAATCATTGTCCCTGCTCCAGAGGAAAGACCTCTGAATCACATGTACCGACATCCCACCGAACAGTTCCAAGGAGGCGGTTGGGGCCCGCACGTAGATGCAAACAATTTTGAGCTCAAACCGGCCCTGATCAGTATGGTCCAGGAGGCGGTTTGGGGAGGAGTCACGGAAGACCCGAATGCGCATCTCGAAACTTTTCTCGATATTTGTGACACCATCAAATAGAATGGGGTGCCACAAGACACGATCCGGATGCGCATGTTCAGCTTCTCGTCAAGCAATAAGCGAAAGATTGGTTTAAGAGTTTGGACCGAGTGGCATCGACACTTATGGAAACTTTATGAAGTTTCTTTGAAATACTTTCCGCGGTGAAAGCGCGAAGATCATCGCGAAATCTCTCATTTTGCCAAAACCACGACGAATCATTATTCGAGGCATGGGAGAGATTCAGAGGTCTATTAAGACGATGCCCACAACATGGGTTCTCCAGGAGCAACAAATCACACGCTTCTACGGTGGGTGACATACGCGCATTTATGAGCATGGTGGATGCATCGGCAGGGGCTGCTTATTGAACCGACCAGAGACGAGGCAAGCCGTATTGTAGAGGAGATGGTGCCAACAGCTATCAATGGCCAACGGAGAACGCCATCGTTCAAAGCAACGCTGAGAGTGATTCAAAATATGACGATCTCATGAAGAAGTTCACTCTTTTGAAGAGTCGATTGAGACAGAGAACGTCGACCACATCAATCGGAGGAATCATCCGACTTTCCAACAACCTTCAAGAAGCTTCAATGTTCGTAATTCATTTCAAGAGCCGAAGAAGCCAAGTCTCAAGACATGATGCGTGCTTGGTTGTAAGCAACCAACAATTGGCAACGAATCGTAATTCGCTCATAAGCAACACCGGCAAAAGATAAATCATTTAGAGTCCACGTGACGGCTATAGGAAGCACATGAAGATGTTGGAGAATCAAATTGGTCAAATAGCCGCACAAGTGAATGCACTACAAAAGATGGGCCAATTTCCGAGTGTACGGAGGTAAACCCAAGAATCGGTGCTTTGCTATCCGCATTTGCGAGTGGACGAGCCTACCCAGCCCTACCAAGAAGAAGAGCATGAAAGCACATCGAGCAGAACTCGCGACCGCGAGCCCGATCGCGAGGAGTCCGTAATTTGCCCACGTGGCCCGCGATCGAAGCGCGCCAAGACCCGACCGCGAGCCATCGAGTGTCGCTTCCAGATACCGCGAAATGACCAGCGCCCATAAGCTCGCACGCCAAGACGGAGTCCAGCAGCGCAATGATACCTCGCGACCTTCCCAAATGGTCGCTAGGTCAACCGCGAGCACCCCTGTAGCTAATCGTCGACGTACACTCCTCCGGTCCCGTTTCCGAGTCGACTTGTCAAGTCAAAATATGACGAGGAGTTTGCTCGTTCAAAGAGGTTTTCAAAAGTTGAGATAAATTTGCCTCTCTTTGAGCTGCGAAACATGCCGGACTACATGAAATTCTTAAAGACGCCATGCAAGCAAGAAGAAACTTGGAAATTTGAGAAAATTTCCTATCCAAGAATGCAGCCGTCTTGCAAAGGAAGCTCCTCCTGCGAAGGATCCCTGCAGCTTCACGTTAGAGTGCGAGATCGTCGAGCGCACTTTTCCAAATGTTTTGCGCGACTTGGGGCGAGCATCAATCGATGCCATTGAGCGTTTTCAACCGGCTACACCTAGGAAAGATGAAGCCGACGAAGATTTCATCGATGATGGTGACCGATCGGTCACATATCCAAAAGGTATCGTCGAAGACGTGTTGGTAAGAATTGGATTTTGTTTTTCCCGCCGACTTTGTTATTCTAGATATTCCGAATTCAAACAACAACCATTAATCTTAGGTAGACCTTTTCTAGCAACCGGTCGTGCATTGATTGATGTGCGGAAGGCAATCTCACGTTTCGTGTTAACGATGAGGAGCTCAAGATTTCCATATCTGACGCCATCAAGCAACACGACGTTGGAAAGCGGAAGATTGTCGCCGATCACGACCTGCCGCTGCACATGTCGGCGCTAGAGGGTACTCGACCAATCGAGGAATCTGTGAGAAGAAGAAGTGGACTCGGCATGGAACTCGAGTGTATCATTCAAGTTTGGGGGCCACTTCCATAGTCGGTGGTGGAGATCCGTAAATGCTAAGTTTAGGAGGATCCACGAGTTGAGAAGGATTTCTGCTGCCACAAAACGCCGGATTGACAAGGTTAGTGATGGTCTAGCTAAAGACGTTAAAGTAAGCACTTGTTGGGAGGTAACCCAACGCTTTCTTTTTTTTTTCGTGTTTTGTCGTGTCTTTCGTTTGTGTTGCTTTTGTCGTGTTTCGTTTTTCTTTTCGTTTTGCTGTACGTCGATCAACGAGTTGAAGTGAAGTGTGTTAATCCATGTGCCAATGACGATAGAAATTTTTATGAAATTTAATGATAGGCGCATGATATGTTAGAAAATGACGCATGAATGACGTGAGATGGCTTGAGGCTTGTTGTTTTCACCATTTTGCTTAACCCGTGAGACTTGAGCTTCATTGTATAAACATCTTGATCTGATACGCTTTTAATTGTGTGATATCATGCATGTGATTATCTTCTAGAACTTGCCGTTTTTACGTGTCGAGACCGCAATATGTGTTTAATTTGGAAAGGATAAAAGGCCATCTTTGTTAACCACATATTCACCCAAACACAAACCCGATGATATATACCATTTGTCGCCTTCTTTGAGCCTTTATTAGACTTTTTTCTTTCGATTAACCGGATGATAGGAGGTGAGGATGGATATGGGAATCAAAAGGGGTTGAAATTTTGATGTAGTTATGACGAGAAAAATTTCTTTTAGAAAAATACATCTGTGGTGAAGAATAGTACCTTGTTCGTGAAAATTAAACCCTATAAGCTCTAGAAAAGAAAAGAAAAGAAAATGTTAAGTTCACTATGAGCGTTGAGCATAAAGGGTCTTTAATTAAAGTATAGGTACCTTATGAGGCATAAAACGTCAATTTAGCACGTTGGGAGAGAAGAGGAAAATGGACAAAGTCCATATGTGTCGAAATATATAAATGGTGGTGCTTGGAGTTTACTTGAGTCACTTAGCCATATATTACCCTACCTTAACCAATGTGCCTACATTACAACCTATGAAAAGTCCTCTTTGATCCTCATTTGAACACATTTGACGCGGTGGAGATGTTAGAGAAACAGTAAGCCTATGGTAAGATGTTGCATTGCATTGATCTGTGAGTGTATACACGTCCTTAATTTCTTTATGAGTTTGAGTGTATCCTATATATATTTTACACACATGCCTTTGTGAGGGTTGAAATAAATGAGTTTTTGCCCTCGATAGTTGTTTGTGTTGAGTTGGCTAACGTCGTCATGTGCGCTAATGTTTCTAAGCGTTAATATGTTTCTGAGGCCTAGAATGGTTATCCTCTTTACTACGCTCGTTGATCTTTCGTTTGTCTTTCTGTTCTGTTTTTGTTTGAGGACAAACAATGCTTTAAGTTTGGGGGGTTTGATAAACGCGCATTTTACACGTATTTAGTTGATATTTGAAGATGAGTTTAGCTCGTTTAATGTGTATTTATGTATCGATTCTTAATGTTTCATCTATTTCTAGAAGATATTGCTCTTGGGTGTTATTTTGGTGTTTTGTAGGGTTATGTGTTGAAAATCAAGCAAGGAACGAAGACGAGCCAAAATGAGCAACCGACCTATTTCTAGCGACCAGCTTAGCGGTCGCTAGTCCAGTCATGAGGCAAACCAACTAGCGCCCGGAGGAGTAGCGACCGCGACCTCGTGCGCGAGCAAGCCCTAGCGCCTAGAACTCATCGGACGATTTCGCGACCGTGCGGAATTGCTAGCGACCGCTAGCCCGGTCATGAGTACCATGCGAGTGCAAGGAGGACCATGAGCGAAGAAGAGTGCTTGGCGGAGATGGCTCATGGTCGAGCTAGCGACCATGAGAAGCGATCATGAGGCGGGCGCGACAGTCGAAAATTGGGTTTCCACCCTTTTCTATAAATAGGCGAGAGCCCTTGCGCCCCTAACACACCCTAGACGCCTGCACTCTTTTTATTCGCTTTCCTCGCTTTTACTGACTTTTAGTCTTTAATCTTCTTTAGCTTAATTCTAGTATTGTTTTGACGTTGTTCTAGTTTAGTTTATCGTTTCATTATCGATCGGAACGTTTTGTCCGATCGTTTTCCGTTGTTTTCGTTCGTTCGCTTGGGATTGGATTCAAGACCAACCATTGTTCATCAACGCTTCCCTACGGGTTTTATATATTTAATTTCCGTTTTATGGTTAAATCGTATTTCATTCCGTTTATTATGTCCGCTAGTTTTCCGTTCTAATCACAGGGTTTGCATGATTCGATCCTATATGTTGTGAGTTACTGCTATTGTTATTTACCTTCCGGGCATCGATTCATGATTCATAGTGCTTATTTATATGTGTTGATTTCGATCAATCTTGATGCATATCTAGTTGCCGATTAATGACGTAATTGTATTAATTGTCAATCGATCTTGAATGCATGATACGAATAAGCCTCGAGTCGAATGGCGAGATAGGATATTCGTAGGAAGCATATTCTTAGTGATCTTTTGAGTTGCTTATTTTCCTCTAGAGACGTAATCGTGATAGGAAAATTAGTAATCAATCGCCGCAATTGTCGTGAATCAAGTTGTTGGTTATATATGTGATCTTCCGTCTTGTCTCGGATTAAAGCGGTTAATAATAAGCGGGATAAACATCGTTGTGGATAGGATTGGTGCATCCCTAGGGTTAGTCTTTCTTCATAGTTATCTTCGTGATTTTATTGCTTTATTTATATTTACGCTGTTACCTTTGCTTTAGATTAAATTCCGAACCCCTAAACCTATCACCCAAATTCTGTGCTTGAATAATGATGAATTATTGTTGAATTAGCTTCTGTGTTTTCGGATTGCAATCCCCGTGGATACGATACTTCGCTTACCCTATACTTACACCTTTTTACGTGTGAAAAAGGAGCGATCATACACCAACGTCCATACGGAAAGTTACAGCCGTTGGAAATACCCGAGTGGAAATGGGATGAAATAACGATGGACTTCGTTACGAACTTACCCAAATCAAAAAGAGGGAACACCGCTATATTGGTAATTGTTGATAGACTCACCAAGAGTGCTCACTTCCTACCAATTCAAAGTACTTATGGATCTGACAAATTAGCCCAGCTGTATGTACATGAGATTATACGACTTCACGGAGTGCCAAAATCTATTACATCTGATAGTGACAGTAGTATAAATACCAAAGTCTTGGAAATTTCACTCCTATATCAATAAATTAAGAACCCTTCACAATTTACAAAGTTTGAATTTATTCTTCGAGCAAAGAAACTTGGATACAAGATAGGAAAGATGGCACGAATCAGTAAAAGATTATAAATGTGATAAATAATCACCTAAGGAAGGGTAATGTATAATCTAATGCCTAAGATATAAAATTCAGTCTAAATCATGGTATGTCTTTATAGAAAAGGAAAACTCATTGGAAAGATTAAGAAAACGAGAACAGTAATAGTCGGGCAATCAGGGACGAATGTAGGTAGTATTTCCACAACCAAGGTGAAATATGACTAAAAAGAGAAAATGAAAATGGAAGCAGAATACAATTAAAATAAGGAATGAAGAGCTAAAGGATATTTTAAGGAATACCGACAAGATTATATTGTCTAAGAGAGACATATATACATATATTTCAAGCAATAATAAGCTTAGAAATGAAATCGTGAATAAAGTGCATGATCCTACTCATACCGCCCAACCGACATTATTAAGATGTATTATGATTTACGAGAAAAGTTAGATAGCAAGGAATGAAATGAGATATAACCATATTGTCGAGCGTGTCTCGGTTACCAACAAGTAAAGGCATTGTATCAAAGGCCTTATAAGAGGTTATAATCTCTAGAACTACGAATGAAAATAGAATGATATAGAAATAGATCTTATGATGATTTTACCAAAATCGAAAGAAGTCGCACTACTATAAAATTAGTAGTGGATTGACTACGCCAATTATGTTTTGTCTCTGTTTATTCGGATGATTCATAGATCCGATAAGTTAGCTCAATCGCATATAAATGAAATCGTATATTTACAAGGAGTGCCAAAACCTATCGGTTCGAGATAGAGACTTCAAGAGTACCCTTTAGTTTTGGAACTAACTCACAAAATGAGTTAGATACGAGGTTAAGCTTTAACATAGATGTCCACTCACGTAGACGGATAGACAATCGAAAGGACAATATGAATGTTTAAGGATACGATAGAACACAAGTGTTAAACCAAGGTATCGATGGGAACTTATTGTACCACTTGTTAAGTTTATGTACGATCGTGGTCACAAACAACGATTAATATAGCCTTATGAGGCATTGTACTAAAAGAAATATTGACCACCACTTTATTATAACAAAATGGGTGAGCAAAGGTATAAAGTCCCGACGTCGTAAGGGAAACGACTAAGATATCTGCCCAATAAAGCAAAGAATAAAGAAAGCTAAGGACAAACAAAAGTCTTACGCTGATACGCGTAATTTTGAACTGCATTTTTAAATGCGGAATTAAAATTTCTTAAGGTTTCTCCATCTAGAGAAATTATAAGGATTCAGGTACAAAGAATGATTAGATCACGATTTATAGGACCTTCGAGCTCTAACAATGATAAGCTAGTAGCTTATAGGCGATACTTGACCACATTTGGGAAATGCGAAATGTTTTTTTCACGTGTCGCAGATTGAAATACGAAAATGACCCAATTCTCGTAAACTAATATGATGATGTGACCTCTTACTCAAATGAGTTATGATGAAAATCTACGACTAATTTGATAAATGCGATTCAACGATTAAAGAAGCAAGTTTGGGTCTTTTAATGAAAATCCAACGAAGGAACCATGGACAAAAGAAAGTACGTGGTAAGTTATGATGTTATGATGTTAAGATACCCATACTTTATGAGGTATGCAAATTTCGGACGAAATTTCTTTTAAGGGGTAGGATGTAATACCCATGAGATTAGATGCTAATTACGGTATTTAAAACCCGTAAATTAGAAATTCGCTGAGATGATTCAATCCATAAGATATCGAATAATGATTTCGATTATTTACGAAGGAATGAATTCCTATTTTATATTCACTGAGAATTGTGAATTAAGGAATAAGAGTATATGAAGTGTATAGGCCGTATTTTACTTTAACGTCGATTTCGTATCGATAGTTAAAACGTCGTAAATTTTTCTAAGAAATTAAGCTTAGAATTAAATTCCATTATTAATGGAATAAATTATTAAAGTAATGACGACCATTTCGAGATGAGTCGATAATGAGCGTTTCGAGCGTTTACAAGCGTTAACGTTTTGAGATGAAAAGCGTTTTAATCGATCAAGAAATTATAGAAATTAATTTCCTATGATTAGTATATGTAATTACAGTATTATTAAGCATTAAATCAATGCTAGATCAACAAGAATTGAGAGTGACCAATTTTTTCGAACGTTCGAAAACCCTAATTTTCGAACTCGATTTTTGTCGCATAAAATGATGCCATTAATTTATCCTATGATATTAATTATCATCTAAATCATATACTATGATGTATATATCTATGTTTAACATGAAAAATAAAATTTAGTCCATGTTTGGGCATAAGGGCCGAAAATGTTATAAGTGCTATAACAAGGTGTGTTGTTAATCTTCCCACTTTTGCATATATCTACTATATGACAATGTGATTAATTATATGGTCTAATTAAATGATTAAATACAGATATATATATGTATATAAGTATAATTTTCGTGCATGTGTGTGGTGTGTAGGTAGAAGTGTGTGTGGTGTCAACTACATGTGTTAAGGGTGACAATTGTCACCCATAAGCACCCACACACATCCCATACCTCTCACCCCCCAAAATAAGATTTCAGTCATCTTCTTCCCCATTTTCGTCCATCCCTCCTCCAAGAACAACTGAAAATTCAGCCCAAGATCAGCCCACTCCACCATTCAAAAAGGGACACAAGCTCCTAGCTAAACGTGGACAGTCAAGCTTTCAGGCTATGAGCCTCTCCTCAGTCAACCCCTTGATTCCCCACTGAATTTCACACCAGGTGAAGAATCCAAACCTTGGACTCAATAGTGTTGGACCTACATATATGCATGTACATATATATGCTTGAATGTGCTAGATTTATAAGTATAGGTGATTGCATGTTGATTTATCTGGACGAACAGCAACTTCACGAAATTATTAGACTAAGTTACAGTGGTCCGATGATTGTGAATTTTTAATATGTTGAAAATATATGTGTCTAATATGCCTCTGTAAAATTTCAAGTCCATCCAACATTATTTTCTATTTTAATCGTATTTTTCTAAATCATCGCGCAAATCTGTGAAATCGCCGTGTTCATCACCCATAATCCGTGGCTTTCGTTTTAAGTTTGGATAATGATAAAACTCTGAAATTTGGCAGAAACATAATTAAGAATGTCTAGAAGATTTATGTAAATTTTCAGAATTTTCTAAAAAGTTTTACTATTTATTCCAGATTTTACAAATTAACTGCACAAAACTGTCACGGGAGTGATAGCTTGTGGTAAAATATTTTTATCTCCCAATCTATTGTGAATCATTGAGTGAGGCTTTTTCTGGATAAAACTAGACTTAAGTTTCTTTTCAATATGATTGGTTTCATTTCCAGATTCCTTATAATGAACTAACGGTGAATTTTTAAAGTTGACGCATTTCAGGAAGCCTTTTTGGACAAACTGTCTTAGAAAATTTCTATGTTAATAGGCTGTTCGAGTATGACTTTTACGTGAGATGTTCAAGCCGTTTTTAGTCCGATTTGGACTTGGGTTTCTTCATAAGAAATGTTCATTACCATGTCTAGTTTTTATCTGGAAAGTTTCATCCCAAACAAACTCTTATAGGTATACCTTTCATCGGCCCAAAGTCACCTACTGGAAACTGTCCATTTCCAACTAGTCAACTTTGGACTTATGTATTTCTCGATGAGTTAGATATTTTCCAGTATGGTCTTCATGACATATGTAGTACTTGTTACAAGGTTTCTAAATTGGTAGCCTGAATCCATTTTGGTATTGTGAGTCAAAAGTTACGAGCCTCGCAAAACCCCTCGTCGCTAAGCTAAAACTGAAAATTCTTAAAAAAAATTTAAGTATTTCAGTTTGAGTTGCCCACTTTGAGACCCTATATCTCCCGAACCACGACTCTTTTGGATTTAATTCCTTCTTAGAACTTGTAGTACATGTTTAGAGGTTTCCGAATGTATCTTTGTGCGACCATACGTATTCTGAATCGAGAGTTATGGATCGTCAAAGTCGTCACTTGGGTTGTTTCAAGCTGTTTTGCTGAAATTAAACACTTGAAATTTGACTAAGTGTTGGAAACCCCATGTGAAGTATGCCTTATGTGACTAACATGCTATTAATCGATGCATTCATTATGTTATGTCGCAAGGTGCGATAGAGCATTATAAGATGTACGAATTATGATAAAACATCATGATACGATATTTTCACGAAAGCATACCTTAACGTGAAATATTTGACTAGGTCTTACTGCGTGGTCGATTGAGTGTATATCATACCATGATATACACTAAAATAGAAATATGGGTTCTAAGACCCAATGGATATTTCGACTCCAAAACCTCGAGGCCAAGAATAGATAGGCTAAAGCTAGGACTTACGGTCAAGAAATGGGATTAAGGCGATCTACATCGGTGGGCTTTACTCTACTCAAAATAAAATGCTTTTGAAATATTTATTTACGATGTTTATTTCAACTGTTGATAAAATGTTTACATGATTACACGCCAAAAATGTTTATGTTTTGTGTATGTATCCTATCCATGAGATGTTATGAGATGTTATGAATGTTGTTGGGTCGCTCCCAACTTATGAATGAAAATCGATATCGGATCCTATCTTGGGAAGGACAATACACAGCTAGGATTAACGTGTACACCTAAGGTGACCGTGTCTGTCACGGACAATTCACGGTCGGTCACGGCGTCGTGAGGAGGTCTCCTTCACGACGTTCGACTATGATGTTATGATGAATGATGATAAGGGATATGGATCATACACACCTGAAAAATGCCCGCCAGGCGATGATTTCTGATCGATGAAAATATTTTAGTAAGCACAAGGCATTTTCAACTAAAACCCTTGTGTCTTACCATGATGTTGGCGATGTAATTCAAAGAAAATAAAATGTTTTGGCATGAGTCCACCGAGTGCATTCTTGTACTCACCGCATGTTTGTTTTAAATGTGCGGGTTGAGCGGATGATGGATGGGCGGTGTTGAGCAATAGGAATGTTGTCATTGAATTGTTTTATACCTTGATTGTACATCGTCATATGTACATATCACATGTCTTCATTGCAAGAACCCTAAATTATGTAATATAGTCGAAGAATATAAATGACATATGTATTCGTTCTTTTAAAGAGTCTCCTCAGATTTTTATCCTGTTTAGAGTTATAGTCCTGTTAATCCGTACATAGGATTGAGGGGCTGTGACATTTATGATATAATGAATTCTTATATCATATTCACTAATGATTAGTGAATCAAGGAATATAGTTTATATAATTCTCTCGAAAATGTTATTTTAACGTCGATTGAATATCGATAGTTAATATTACGTTATTATTTTTTTTAAGTGACGAAGCATAGAATTAAATTTCCTTATTAATGAAATGAATTAATAAAGTGATTACTACTTTATTATGAATATTTTGAGATAGTTCGATTATTAACGTTTTGAGACGTTTCGAACGTCAACGTTTAGAGACGAATCGAAAACTTAGTCAAATGATTGATGAATTATAATATTTAAATTCCTATGATTATTTAATGTAATAAGAGCATTATTTATCATCAAAATAATGCTAGAGAATTAAGGAATAAATATTGAATAAAGTAGCTATTTTCGAAAACCCTAATTTCGAAAATTAGGGTTTGACACATGAAATCATTTTAATAATTTTTTCTATGATTTAATTTATCATCTAAGACTTATATTATGTCATATAGTTATTAATGGCAAGAAAATATAATGTTTAGCACTTATATCACCTAAGTGTCGTGAGTTTAGTGATAATAGGATAAATTGAATGAAATTTTGCTATCTTTCCATCATGCATTGTAATAAAGGTAATAGTAGGTTATTTATTAGATGCCTAATTACGGTATTTAAAACCCGTAAATTAGGAATTCGCTGAGATGATTCAATCCATAAGATATCGAATAATGATTTCGATTGTTTACGAAGGAATGAATCCCTATTTTATATTCACTGAGAATCGTGAATTAAGGAAATGAAGTTTATAAAGCGTATCGACATTATTACTTTAACGTCGATTTCGTATCGATAGTTAAAACGTCGTAAATTTTTCTAAGCAATCAAGCTTAGAATTAAATTCCATTATTAATGGAATAATTTAATAAAGTGATGACGACCATTTCGAGATGAGTCGATAATGAACGTTTTGCAACGTTTTCAAACGTTAACGTTTTGAGATGAAACGAAAAGCGTTTTAATCGATCAAGAAATTATAGGAATTAATTTCCTATGATTAGTATAGGTAATTACAGTATTATTTAGCATTAAATCAATGCTAGACCATCAAGATTTGATAGTGACCAATTTTTCAAACGTTCGAAAACCCTAATTTTCGAACTCGATTTTTATCGCATAAAATGATGCCATTAATTTATCCTATGATATTATTTATCATCTAAACTATATGTCATAACATATATCAATGTTTGGCATGGAAAATAAAATTTGGACCCTTTGGCATAGTGTAATAGCCGAGAGCTATATACACATATATACTAAGCACTTATTTGTTGATTTTCCTATTACATGTATCTAAGTGACATTGGATTAATTATAACCTAACTAAACAATTAAATAAGTATATATTTACATACATATATATTAATATATGTATGGTATTGTGTGTGTGCCGTGTAAATGTAATGTGAGTGTAGTGTGTAGTGTAGGTGTGCATGTGTGTAGAAGGACACATGCCCCTTAGGTGTCACCACCACAAGCACCCCACTACCACCATACCTTCAGCCTTTCTCCCACACGACCTCTCCCCCCAAATTCAGATTTCAGTCATCTCCCTCCCCCCCATTTCTCGTCTCTCTCTCATTGCTCCTAAGGGCAGCCATAGCTCCACCCTCTTCTCGGAAGCTAGCTGTCGCCTCTCCTTTCTCTCTTCAAGGTTCATCTATCTATATTGATTTCTTGCAAATTTTCATTCTTAATATGAATAGCTACACCTTTGATCCTAGGAATGAGTAAATCCTATGCATGCATATATATATATATATATATATATATGCTTGAAGTAGTTTAGATGGTGTGTATATATGATTGCATGTTGATGATCTGGACGAATAGTGATTTTATAAAATTAATAGACTAAGTTACAGTGGTCCGATGATTGTGAATTTTTGATATGTTGAAATTATATGTGTCTAGTATGCCTCTGTAAAATTTCAAGTCCATCCAACTTGATTTGCTATTTTAATTGTATTTTTCAAAAACATTGCGCAAAACTGTGAAACTGCCTGGTTCATCACCCACGGTACGTGGCTTTCGTTTTAAGTTTGGCTAGTGATAAAACTCTAAAATTAGGCATAAACATAATTCAGCATGTCTAGAAGATGTATGTAAATTTTCAGAATTTTCTAAAAATGTTTACTATTTATTCCAGATTTTACAAGCTAACTGCACAAAACTGTCACTGTAGCGATAGCTTGTAGTAAAATATTTTTATCTCCCAATCTATTGTGAATCATTGAGTGAGGCTTTTTCTGGATTAAACTAGACTTAAGTGGATTTTCAATATGATTGGTTTCATTCCCAGATTCCTTATAATGAACTCACGGTGAATTTTTAAAGTTGATACATTACAGTAAGCTTTTTGGACAAACTGCCTTAGTGAAATTTTTCATGTAATAGGCTGTTCGAGTATGACTTTTACGTGAGATGTTCAAGCCGTTTGTAGTCCGATTTGGACTTGGGTTTCTTCATAAGAAATGTTCCTCACCATGTCTAGTTATGATCTGGAAAGTTTGATCCCAAACCAAGTTTTATAGGTATACCTTTCATCGACCCAAAGTCGCCTACTGGAAACTGTCCATTTCCAACTAGTCAACTTTGAGCTTATGTATTTCTCGATGCGTCAGATATTTTCCAGTATGGTCTTCATGAAATATGTAGTTCTTGTTACAAGGTTTCGAAATTGGTAGCCTGCAGCCATTTTGGCATTGTGAGTCAAAAGTTACGAGCCTCGCAAAACCCCTCGTCGTTAAGCTAAAACTGAAAATTCTGAAAAATTTTCTAAGTATAGAAGTCAGTTTGAGTTGCCCACTTTGAGACCCTATATCTCCAGAACCACGACTCTTTTGGATTTAATTCCTTCTTAGAACTTGTAGTACATGTTTAGAGGTTTCCAGAATGTATCTTTGTGCGGCCATACGTATTCTAACTCGAGAGTTATGAATCGTCAAAGTTTGCCACTTGGGTTATTTCAAGTTGTTTTGCTGAAATTCAACACTTGAAATTTGACTAAGTGTTGGAAACCCCTATGTGAAGTATGCCTTATGTGACTAACATGCTATTAATCGATGCATTCATTATGTCATGTCGCAAGGTACGATAGAGAATTAATAAGATGTACGGTTGTAATAAACCAACACAACATGATATTTTTACGGGAGCATGCCCTAACGTGAACCATTTGAATAGGTGCTTCCTACATGCTCAATTGAGTGTATATCATACCTTGATATACACTATAGTAGAAATATGGATTCTAAGACTCGATGGATAGTTTCTACTCCAAAACTTCAAGGCCAGGAATAGATAGGCTAAGTCTGGGACTTACAGGTCAAGAAATCGATTTAGACAATCGATAGTCCAGGTGGGCTTTACTCTACTCAAAAATATAATGCTTCTGAAATATTTAATTACGATGCTTATTTCAACTGTTGATAAAATGTTTACAAGATTACCTGCCAAAAATGTTTATGTTTTGTGTATGTATCCTATCCATGAGATGTTATGAGATGTTATAAATGTTGTTGGGTCGCTCCCAACTTATGAATGAAAATCGATATCGGATCCTATGTCGGAAGGACAATACCTGGCTAGGATTAACGTGTACACTGATGGTGACTGTGTGCTGTAAGGACAATTCACGGCCGGTCACGGGGTCGTAGAGGGAGGCCTCCCTCACGACTTTCGACTATGATGATATGACGAAAGGATGATAAGGGATACGGATCATACACACCAGAAAAATGCCTGGCCAGGCGATGATTTTGAAAAATGATGAAAATATTTTAGTAAGCACAAGGCATTTCAACTAAAACCCTTGTGTCTTACCATGATGTGGCAGTGTAATCTACAAATGATAAAATGTTTTTGGCATGAGTCCACTGAGTGCATTCTTGTACTCAGCCCTGCATGTTTGTTTTTAAATGTGCAGGTTGAGCAGATGATGGATGGAGCAGTGTTGAGCAATAGGAATGTTGTCGCTGAAATGTTTATACCTTGATAGTACATCGTCATATGTACATATCACATGTTTTCCGCTGCAAGAACCCCAAATTATGTAATATAGTCCAAAAACATAAATGACATATGTATTACGTTTATTGTTAAAAAGAGTCTCCTTGTATTTTTATCCCTGTTTAGAGTTATAGTCCCTGTTAATCCGTACTTAGGATTTAGGGGCTGTGACAGAGTGGTATCAGAGCGGTTCGCTCTTTAAACCCAAAATCTCCTTTAAGGTTAAGTCTAGATTGAGTCATTAGACTTCTAGAGATCAGCTGACAATGCTCAACACTCCATCACATCAAGCTCAACCGAAATGAGGTAAATGACTTTTTTTCCAAAGTTTTGAAAATTAGCCTGGCCAAGACGAATGTTTATGAAATTATTTTTCTCGGTTTGAAAACGAAAAGTTTGAAAGTGAAACAAAATTTTATCAAATGAAATGAAAGTTGTGTGAATTTATTTAAGATGGAAGTTATTGTAAATGTTGCAAAAGAAATATTATGTTGTGAAGTGGATGATGATTGATGTGATCTTTCAAAAGAAATGAAAGCTATGAGAAAGGTTGAGAATGAATGTTATGACAAATGATTTGTCAAGAAAGTTATGAAAGGAAGGAAGATATAAGAAAAATGATGACAATGATATGAGAAAGTTTGGCACGATATGCCAAAGATGAAATGTTTGAATTCCTGAAATTCAATAAGAGTTCATTATTATGAACAAAGTTATGATTATTCATGTTTTAAAATGATTGAGATTGGACATTGATTTGTCAAATATGATATATTAAATTCTTTAAATTCAACGAAATACGTGCGTACAAATGAGCTACGTAGGAATATTCGAAGTTTTACTTCAACCCTTAAAGTTGATTATGATGATGAGCATGCTAGTTCAACAGAACGTAGACCTTATAAGACGCATGATCCCTTTCTACGAAAGAACATAGAAGTAAGAACTTCCTTCCATTACAAGAATAAGAGTAATGATGGATTTAAGAACTTCATTCCATCTTGAGTAAAGAAAAGTGAAAGATTTATACGAAATTGTTCGACCTCGACATGTACGACCTCGGCTTCGACCTCGGCATGTGCGACTGTCGACTTCGAAATCGGCATTTATAACATCGCCTTTGACATGTCGACTGGGGTAGTTTGTCCGACCTCGGTGTCGGCAATATTCTGTACTACCTCGGCATCGGTAACGGCATGCACGACCTTGGTGTCGGCATCGCTTATGACCTCGGCGCGAACGCGTGTAAATTTCCCTGCACTGCGCAGTGATTTTGTTTTGACTAGTTCTCGATCGTGTGAACTCCGATTTACGTATGGTTTTCGCCTACGTGCTCCTAATGCACTGAACTTCATTTCTTATGAAGGACCAAATTCCCGATTCCTACTCCAGAATTCATGAGAATCAGTTGAAGTTAGTTCTATGATTTGAAAAGAGTAAGACTGTTATAGTATGATACGAATCCTAGAATGTTACTAAGGAAGTAAGATCTTCAGTAATACAAGTAGAACCTTGACATACATGAGAACTTTGTTGATGACCTATTACGGGTATATAAGTTTTCAAACTATATTTATTACCCAATTTCTGTCATTGAGTTTAACTCTATGACCTAGTTCCAATTGAGAAATCATTCGAGTTTCTCACTTCTTCTGAAGAAAACTTCCAACTCAAAAATTTACAAAGTGTCCTTTTGAACCCAAAGCCTTGTGTGACTGAGAATATGATTGTGACGGGTCTGGCCAGCCCATATGACCAAAGAAATCTCAGTAGTCGTCATTCTGGTCTTCGGACCCTAGAGCCCCATTTATTCAGTCCAAGGAACATATCGATTCAATCATTGAAAAGATGTTATCTTGATGGATGAGACAGTACCTTTTGTAGGTAATCGTGATAATTTCTCCTTGATTCTTGAAACCATCAAGTATGATAAATGTTGACTTACCTTGTCACCTAAGTACGAATTAGTAAAGCGATAAATGTCGGGCATGAAATAGGTTGACTTATCTCAGTCACCTAAGAGTTTCAAATCAGTAAAGTGATAGACATCACGAAATTATGATGTAAAGAAAATCTCGATGAGACGAGATATTCTTCCTATGGCACACATGATGTGATGACCCTTGATGGGGTTAACAAAGAATGATAACAGTGAAGTTATACCATCATACGACTGTTATAATAACAAAGTTATGAATAAGATACTCTTTAGCATTGAATGCAAGAATAAAAGCAAAGAAAAGTATATAACATCCGTGGGATATGACTTCCCCTATTATGTCATGACGAGAGCGATTACAACTTATTCTTTTAAGATAGTTGTTTGTCCCTGAAACCTCGTTAGTAGGTTGGACATGTTTAAAAAGAATGAATATGCATACAAGATATTCTTTTCAAAGAATATATATATATATAAAGAAGTGATAGCATCCCAGAAAATAGATCTTTCGCCTTATACCTCAGTCAATGAGATTATGCTTGAGCATAATCGATTCCGAGTAATTAAAACTTAGTTAAACAAAAGATAATGAGATTGAGGAATCATAATCCTCAAGATTGTGTGAACGACGAGGATAGCCCTAGTATGTGAACTAAGTATGGAGGAAATAACTCCAAGGCCAAGACATGGAAATAAGATGCTTAGAATTTAAGTTATGGAGTACGAATGTACTACCCTACCAAGCCATATGACAATGATAACGATTCTAGTCCTGAAAGTGGGAACCGAAGTATAAAGAAAGTAAGATTACTTTCAAATACCATGCTCATGAAAACAGACAAAAGTCAAAAATAGCAGAAGAAATTACGAGCTATACAATTAGATAGTTCCTGATATGATATAAGCTTCAGAGATGTTATGACTTCGATAAGTAAGGTAATTCCTTTGAAGTAAGGAAACAGGTTCATTATTTTGAAATGAATCTTAATACCCTAAGTTATAATGACACAAAACGCTTGTCTTGTGTAACTCAATAGTTAACAAGCAAGATAGCTTCTATAGATCCTGCAAAGGAAATCCATCCAAGAGAACACAGGAAGAGATTCACATTGAGGGACTTTAAGATAAATCCAATTGGAAAGATTATCCCTCACACATTGTGACGATCAGTAAAATGGGATATTAAGTATCTCTGACATGGAAATGAAGAAATCATTGAATGTCGAGAAAATGGTAAAGATATTTGACGTCAAGGTAAAAGTATAATACATCCCCAGTGGACAAAGGATTTTATCTTATGCGAAATTGCATGATGAATCAATAAAGGATTAAGAAGAAATGACGTATATCCAAAAGGGGATATTACAAACGATGGCACTAAATGCCAGTACAAGGATTTCTCTGGAAAGGAGTTTAAAGTAAGGATATATGAGAAATATATTCCTAAGATCGATAAAGTGAAAAAAAGGAATTTAATCATTCATACTGGATTAGGAATGAATGATAGTGATAGAGACATGACGCTCTCTACGATAAGATTTCATTATTGAAATATATCAATATCAAAGGATAGGTTGATGTAGACCTAACCACGAATGCTGTTGGTAAAAGCATAACGATACTAATACCGAGAAGTATAAAGTGAATGAGGCAACAGAAGGCCATAGCAAGGGAACATGATGTCCCAATGGAAAGGACAAGGACATATGAAATAGATGTTTACTTGAATAAACGGAAAGACCGTTGACCAAAGCCTATACTTCGCACCGAAACAGATCAAACAGAACCAAAAGGCAGGATAGGTGTGAGGAAAATTTCTCAGAATACCTGTAAGATCTTGTTCGATATAGGTGCTTCGCTTTTTAACATCGCACAAGTGTGCGTAGAAGCGATAGAACCCCATTTCAGGGTTAGCGAATCAAGAAATGAAAATCCCCTTACCTATACGAGAATTTTGACCATCGCAAATGTTACTTAAGCTCAGAATTGAACCTAGAATCGCCTAAAGTGCTATCCAATGATTTGGATCATTATATCTATGTAGAACGTAGATATAATTTTAGAGACAAGAAGTTTCGGAAATGGCTGTCATTCATGTGATTAGTGACTGGCCTAATCTTTTCGTTAGAGGTTTTACACGATAGAATATCAAGACCACCGTTCGCCTATGCGAATATCTTTAAGGCAACATACGATCAAGATGTAAACGAAATGAGTATTAAGATAAGTGTCATGAGTCGTGTCACAAGTAGTCTACAGGTTATATACGCCTTAAGGTGTATAATTCATTAAGAGATCCTTCTTGTTTGGAAATCCTCCATTGCTTAAATTAAGTCGGATTTATCTAAAATATCCGCTTCTGATGACAAGAAAAGGGAGTTTAACGGGTAAGAGTTAACCCCAAGGCCTACAAGGTTATAACTCACACGAGCGTATCGGCTCTTTTGATATGAACTAGGAATGAATTTAGAACAGTTGTGGAGAAAATATTTGCACCTCTGGATGGATACTCGTAACTATAGAGTGTTAAATGAGGATGGTACCCAACGACGTATCTGTCATTTGCCAACAGATTGGCAGAATTTTTGCAAAAGAAGTATCAAGAGAATATTTTCTCCATGATAAAAATTCCAAAGCCTGGACAGACTTACCAGGATTTGTCAGCAGGTTCAAGTATACATATAATGCGTATGGAACGACACCTACGAGTGCTTATCCTGGTCCTCGGCAAGTTACACCGCACGGTATAAAGGAATGATTGTACCATGATATTCCAAACGCCGCCCCACGTCCTGTGCCATTAATGGTACCAGAAAGAGACGAGAAGGGCAAAATGACAAAATCTTATCGCCCTCGCGGATTAGGAGAATTACCGCTACCAACCCAGCCATACTTTCTGATAAAAGTAACACCAACTTTTGGTATTGAAAAAGAAACAGGGAGCAGCTGGACCCCTGGCTCTCTGAAAGAGAATAATCATCGAATTATGAAACAAAAACGTACTTGGAGAAAGACAAGTTTCTAAGGGAGGAGTACGACTCCGACGAAGGTCACTCAGAGACCTAGAATCCTAGGATCCTATAAGACTTATATGTAGATAATGGTTTATGATGAAAATGATGTGATTATAATATGTAAAATAAACGTAGTTTGGAAGAGTTTGAATATGGTGAAGAAGTGTCAAAGTTTTGAGAGTAAAAAGAACTAGACGCCTTGTAATCAGTCAGCTCAGTAGACCGACCCTCGTAAGTAATGTACGAAAAGTCCTCACTGAGGCATTATGATGTAATATTATATGGACTTAAAGAATGGTATCCGAAATACGGAAATGAATTGTTCTGAATAAAATATGGTTACTATGAGATAATAGTTACGCCATTCGGACTAACCAATGCACCAGCCCTGTTCATGAACCTCAAAAATCGAGTGTTTCACACATACCTAGATAATTTTTATCTCAGTCCTCATGGATGATGTTCTCATCTATTCAAAGGACGAGAAAGAACATAAAGAAAATCGAAAGGGCTGTCTTACGACTTTTAAGAGCCGGGCAAAATTTTGCCAAGTACAGTTTTGTAAATTTCGGCTTAAAAGAGAAATATTCCTCAGGCACATAGTGTCTTTAGAAGAAAACAATGTAGATCTGACAAAGGACAAAACAATTAAAGATGAAAGTCACAATGACCTAAAATAAGATCAGAAATTTTATAGATTGATTAACTACTATTAGAGATCCATTAAGAACTCTCTAAGGTAACAAGACCAATAAGATAGTTACCCCAAAATAGAATCAAAATTACATGGATTAATGAAAGAAAGGCCATGTATTAATATGAGGAAGATAATAGCTTACAATCACAATGACTTAGGCCACATGAATAGAATTTCCCAACTCATGACTTGAAATAGTGACAGTAGTATAAATACCGAAGTCTTGGAAATTTCACTCTTATATCAATAAATTAAGAACCCTTCACAATTTACAAAAGTTTGAACTTATTCTTCGAGCAAAGAAATTTGGATACAGGATAGGAAAGATGGCACGAATCAGTAAAAGATTATAATTGTGATAAATAATCACCTAAGGAAGGGTAATGTAGAATCTAATGCCTAAGTTATAAAATTCAGTCTAAATTATGGTATGTCCTTATAGAAAAGAAAAACTCATCAGAAAGGTTAAGAAAACGAGAACAGTAATAGTCGGGCAATCAAGGACGAATGTAAGTAGTATTCCCCCAACCAAGGTGAAATATGACTAAAAAAAAAAAGGAGAATGAAGATGGGAATAGAATACGAATTAAGATAAGGAATGAAGAACTGAAGGATTTTAAGGAGCGCTGGACATTGTTATATTGTCTAAGAGAGAGATATATACATATATTTCCAAACAATAATAAGCTTAGAAATGAAATCGTGAATGAAGTTCATGATCCTTTTCATACCGCCCAACCAGGCATTATTAAGTGACTTTGTGAATTATAAGAAAGGTTAGATAGGAAGGAATGAGATAAAGATGTAACCATAATTGTCGAGCAGTGTCTCGGTTACCAACAAGTAAAGGCATTGTATCAAAGGCCTTATAAAAGGTTATAATCTCTAGAGATACACGAATGAAGATGGAATGATATAGCAATGAATTGTATGACAGGTTTTTCCAAAGTCATAAAGAAGTCGCACTACTATATGGGTAGTAGTGGATTGACTCGCCAATTATGTTTTATCTCTGCCTATTCAGATGACTCGTAGATCCGATAAGTTAGCTCGGTCATACATATAGGAAAACGTATATTCACAGGGAATACCAAAACCTATCGTTGCAAATAAGAGACACCAAGAGTACCCCTAGATTTTGAACTAACTCATAAAACAAGTTAGACACGAGACTGAACCTTAACATTGATGTCCACTCACAGGCAGAAGGACGATCAAAAGAACAGGATGAACGCTAAAGGATATGATAGAACATAAGTGTTAAACCAAGATGTAAGTGGGAACGTATAGCACCACCTGTTAAGTTTACATAGGACCGTAGCTATCAAACAACGATCAATATAGCCTTATGCGGCATTATGCAGAAAAGAGTTATCGATCACCACTTTATTGTAATAAAGTAGGTGAGAGAGAAAGTATAAAGTCCTGACGTTGTAAATGAAATGATAAAGATATCTGCCAATAAGGCAAAGAATAAGAAAAGCTAAGGACAAACAAAAGTCTTACGCTGATACGCGTAATTTTGAACTGCATTTTAAATGCGGAATTGAAGTTTCTTAAGATTTCTCCATCTAGAGAAATTATAAGTTTAGATACAAGAATGTTGAGATCACGTTTTATAGGACCTTACGAGCTCCTAGCAATGATAGGCCTAGTAGCCTATAGCTGATACTTCCACCACATTTGGGAGGGAAGTACGAAATGTTTTCCACGTGTCGCAGTTAAGGAAATACGAAAATGACCCAATTCACGTAAACCAACATGATGACGTGACCTTTGACTCAGATGGGTTATGATGAAAATCTCGACTAATTTGATCGCATGCGATTCAACGATTAAAGAAGCAAGTTTGGGTCTTATAATGAAAGTCCAATGGAAGAACCATGGACGAAAGAAAAGCACATAGAAAGTTATGATGTTATGATGTTAAGATACCCATACTTTATGAGGTATGCAAATTTCGGACGAAATTTCTTTTAAGGGGTAGGATGTAATACCCGCAGATTAGATGCCTAATTACGGTATTTAAAACCCAGAAATTAGAATTCACCGAGATGATTCAATCCATAAGATATCGAATAATGATTTCGATTGTTTACGAAGGAATGAATCCCTATTTTATATTCACTGAGAATCGTGAATTAAGGAAATGAAGTTTATAAAGCGTATCGACAGTATTACTTTAACGTCGATTTCAGATCGATAGTTAAACGTCAGAAATTTTCTAAGCAATCAAGCTTAGAATTAAATTCCATTATTAATGGAATAATTTAATAAAGTGATGACGACCATTTCGAGATGAGTCGATAATGAACGTTTTGCAACGTTTTCAAACGTTAACGTTTTGAGATGAAACGAAAAGCGTTTTAATCGATCAAGAAATTATAGGAATTAATTTCCTATGATTAGTATAGGTAATTACAGTATTATTTAGCATTAAATCAATGCTAGACCATCAAGATTTGATAGTGACCAATTTTTCAAACGTTCGAAAACCCTAATTTTCGAACTCGATTTTTATCGCATAAAATGATGCCATTAATTTATCCTATGATATTATTTATCATCTAAACTATATGTCATAACATATATCAATGTTTGGCATGGAAAATAAAATTTGGACCCTTTGGCATAGTGTAATAGCCGAGAGCTATATACACATATATACTAAGCACTTATTTGTTGATTTTCCTATTACATGTATCTAAGTGACATTGGATTAATTATAACCTAACTAAACAATTAAATAAGTATATATTTACATACATATATATTAATATATGTATGGTATTGTGTGTGTGCCGTGTAAATGTAATGTGAGTGTAGTGTGTAGTGTAGGTGTGCATGTGTGTAGAAGGACACATGCCCCTTAGGTGTCACCACCACAAGCACCCCACTACCACCATACCTTCAGCCTTTCTCCCACACGACACTCTCCCCCCAAATTCAGATTTCAGTCATCTCCTCCCCCATTTCTCGCCTCTCTCATTGCTCCTAAGGGCAGCCATAGCTCCACCCTCTTCTCGGAAGCTAGTTGTCGCCTCTCCTTTCTCTCTTCAAGGTTCATCTATCTATATTGATTTCTTGCAAATTTTCATTCTTAATATGAATAGCTACACCTTTGATCCTAGGAATGAGTAAATCCTATGCATGCATATATATATATATATATATATATTATCATATATGCTAGTAGTTAGATGGTGTGTATATATGATTGCATGTTGATGATCTGGACGAACAGTGATTTTATAAAATTAATAGACTAAGTTACAGTGGTCCGATGATTGTGAATTTTTGATATGTTGAAATTATATGTGTCTAGTATGCCTCTGTAAAATTTCAAGTCCATCCAACTTGATTTTATATTTTAATTGTATTTTTCAAAAACATTGCGCAAAACTGTGAAACTGCCTGGTTCATCACCCACGGTACGTGGCTTTCGTTTTAAGTTTGGCTAGTGATAAAACTCTAAAATTAGGCATAAACATAATTCAGCATGTCTAGAAGATGTATGTAAATTTTCAGAATTTTCTAAAAATTTTTACTATTTATTCCAGATTTTACAAGCTAACTGCACAAAACTGTCACTGTAGCGATAGCTTGTAGTAAAATATTTTATCTCCCAATCTATTGTGAATCATTGAGTGAGGATTTTCTGGATTAAACTAGACTTAAGTGGATTTTCAATATGATTGGTTTCATTCCCAGATTCCTTATAATGAACTCACGGTGAATTTTTAA
Organism: Salvia rosmarinus; assembly: GCA_036937905.1. Classification (NCBI taxonomy): domain Eukaryota; kingdom Viridiplantae; phylum Streptophyta; class Magnoliopsida; order Lamiales; family Lamiaceae; genus Salvia; species Salvia rosmarinus. Next base: position 8,873,230 of record CM072822.1, read on the forward strand.
AGTTGATACATTACAGTAAGCTTTTTGGACAAACTGCCTTAGTGAAATTTTTCATGTAATAGGCTGTTCGAGTATGACTTTTACGTGAGATGTTCAAGCCGTTTGTAGTCCGATTTGGACTTGGGTTTCTTCATAAGAAATGTTCCTCACCATGTCTAGTTATGATCTGGAAAGTTTGATCCCAAACCAAGTTTTATAGGTATACCTTTCATCGACCCAAAGTCGCCTACTGGAAACTGTCCATTTCCAACTAGTCAACTTTGAGCTTATGTATTTCTCGATGCGTCAGATATTTTCCAGTATGGTCTTCATGAAATATGTAGTTCTTGTTACAAGGTTTCGAAATTGGTAGCCTGCAGCCATTTTGGCATTGTGAGTCAAAAGTTACGAGCCTCGTAAAACCCCTCGTCGTTAAGCTAAAACTGAAAATTCTGAAAATTTTTCTAAGTATAGAAGTCAGTTTGAGTTGCCCACTTTGAGACCCTATATCTCCAGAACCACGACTCTTTTGGATTTAATTCCTTCTTAGAACTTGTAGTACATGTTTAGAGGTTTCCAGAATGTATCTTTGTGCGGCCATACGTATTCTAACTCGAGAGTTATGAATCGTCAAAGTTTGCCACTTGGGTTATTTCAAGTTGTTTTGCTGAAATTCAACACTTGAAATTTGACTAAGTGTTGGAAACCCTATGTGAAGTATGCCTTATGTGACTAACATGCTATTAATCGATGCATTCATTATGTCATGTCGCAAGGTACGATAGAGAATTAATAAGATGTACGGTTGTAATAAACCAACACAACATGATATTTTTACGGGAGCATGCCCTAACGTGAACCATTTGAATAGGTGCTTCCTACATGCTCAATTGAGTGTATATCATACCTTGATATACACTATAGTAGAAATATGGATTCTAAGACTCGATGGATAGTTTCTACTCCAAAACTTCAAGGCCAAGAATAGATAGGCTAAGTCTGGGACTTACAGTCCAAGAAATCGATTTAGACAATCGATAGTCCAGGTGGGCTTTACTCTACTCAAAATATAATGCTTCTGAAATATTTAATTACGATGCTTATTTCAACTGTTGATAAAATGTTTACAAGATTACCTGCCAAAAATGTTTATGTTTTGTGTATGTATCCTATCCATGAGATGTTATGAGATGTTATGAAATGTTATAAATGTTGTTGGGTCGCTCCCAACTTATGAATGAAAATCGATATCGGATCCTATGCCGGAAGGACAATACCTGGCTAGGATTAACGTGTACACCGATGGTGACTGTGTGCTGTAAGGACAATTCACGGCCGGTCACGGGGTCGTAGAGGGAGGCCTCCCTCACGACTTTCGACTATGATGATATGACGAAAGGATGATAAGGGATACGGATCATACACACCAGAAAAATGCCTGGCCAGGCGATGATTTTGAAAAATGATGAAAATATTTTAGTAAGCACAAGACATTTCAACTAAAACCCTTGTGTCTTACCATGATGTGGCAGTGTAATCTACAAATGATAAAATGTTTTTGGCATGAGTCCACTGAGTGCATTCTTGTACTCAGCCCTGCATGTTTGTTTTTAAATGTGCAGGTTGAGCAGATGATGGATGGAGCAGTGTTGAGCAATAGGAATGTTGTCGCTGAAATGTTTATACCTTGATAGTACATCGTCATATGTACATATCACATGTTTTCCGCTGCAAGAACCCCAAATTATGTAATATAGTCCAAAACATAAATGACATATGTATTACGCTTATTGTTAAAAGAGTCTCCTTGTATTTTTATCCTGCTTAGAGTTATAGTCCTGTTAATCCGTACTTAGGATTTAGGGTATCGTTAAAATTTTCAATTTCCAACCGTTTGATTTTAATATATATGCTTATGTTTTTAATGCTAAAAATATGAAGAATAATGTTATCATGTTTAGTGGCTTGTTAATAATGTTTATTATGTTAAGTATGATCATATGTATTGATTTAATTACAAGCTAAGCATGTTATGAAATTATTAGTAGTGACCAAAAATTTCTAATGTTCAATTGTTGATGGATTTATAATATATGACAGTAATGGAACTCATAGTGATTTATTTGGAATTTTTGGAAATCATATGTAATTTATTTATAATTACCGAAAATGTTGTGGTATATATGATGATGTATAAATCATGTTTAAGTAATATTATAGCATATTATTGATGTAGAGCCTTGATTTAGTGCTACATGAATTTATTAGATTTTTAGAAAATAGTTTGTTCATATTTTGGGAATTTTCGAGAGTCACTATCGGATTGGTACATTGATGTATAAATTATTATTGTTGAAATTTAATCGACGTTAGAATAATACTTTCGAATGAATAATATAAACTATATTCTTTAATTCACTAATAATTAGTGAATATGATATGAAAATCCTCGTATTATGGATAGTCGAATTTGAGCTTTGATAAGTTAATATTTCGATTATCGATACTAAACCCTAATTTACGATTTAGATGATCGTATTTAGCTTTAAAACTTTGGGATATTACATTATTTGACGTGGCAGTGATGCGACACTTACGAATCTCAAAATAAGAACCCACCAATATGGGATGCTTTCTTGCTCTTCCTCAATTTTTTATTTTCATTCAAAAATATTGTTATTTATATTAAAGTTCACTCAAAGATATTGTTATTAAAGAAGTTCACTTAAAAATATTATTACAACTTTGCTTAAATTACAAAAAAAATAGCAAGATCATATTTTATAAAATATTAAAGATAAGTCTATAAAACCGTGCGGGTCTATTGATATAATTACATTTTTTTGAATTTTTTCTTAATTTTTAAAAATGAAAAAAATATAAATTGAAGGATTTTTTTTAATGAAAAGGAGAAATATTATAGGGACATTGATTTTAATCTAGGCGTTGAAAACCTAATCAACACATGTAGATTTTCAGAAAGCCCAAAATATTAGTTCTTCTTACTATTTCTTGGGTGGTTTTTTCAATGAATAACATCTGCCTTTTATAGGCAACGAAGGCAACGATTACAATTGATTAGTCTATTTACAGATGAGATGTCGCTATCTAGAAAATGACATCTTACCAATAGATAAGACTAAAGCTAAATAAAGATGATAAAATATTTTACACGCCATCTATACTAGTCAAAAAGAAAATAAGTATATATATATATATACAAAAATGGAGGGGTATGGTATGTTTTTTAGGGTTATACATTAAACCACAAAAGAAAATAGAAATTATACCTAATAGAGTTCACACAGAACTCATTTGATGGAGAAAACATGGACGGAGCCTTCGTTTCCAGAAATTAGAGGCGAAAGATTTAGAGAAAACTTGAACAACTGAAGCAGCTTGAACACAAAGATTTAGAGAGAGAAGAGAGAAGAAAGGAGGCGAGCAAACTCAAGCGTGCACTCAAACTAAACAAACATCCTAGTTTATAGAGGAAAGAAAACACACACGATAAAACACTCTATTTACAAAAGTAGTAATATTTTCCAAAAGTCAAAAGGTGACTAGTATTTTCCCACTAATCACTATTTAGAGATGTCATTACATACGTCATCAAATTCATTCATCATTGCATTCGTCAGAGTAAACATTTTTATAAGAGCATTCTTCTTCTTTTTCTTTTCCTTTAATATTAATTTTTTGTAATCTATTTATCAAACCTTCTAAAAATTCATTATCTTTTTGGAGTTTAATAAAAAAAATTCTTTTTTAAGATTATGATGTGGTTTAATCATAATAGTATTAGAACAATTTTCTTTTAATTTAGAAATTTTTGGAGAAAGTATTTCTTCAATTCAATTGGTTTGATTTCCAATAGTATGAAGAGCGAGATTAGTGAAATTATTTTGCTGTATAATTTGATCAAAATCTCATTTTCCAATTATTGATTTTATCGGAACAGCAAAAAATTCTTTTCTCCCTTTTGTATTTGTATAGTAGTAAAAGGAGGATGAATTTCTGTAGATTCTTCTCCTGATTCATGTATTAATATTTTATAATTATTTTCTATAATATTTAAAAAGTTTTCATCCAAGAAATTTGGAAATTCTTTATTTCTTGAAGGAAAATAAAGATTTTGTAACCGATGAAAAATCAATTTTAAATTATTTTTAAACTTCATTCTTCATATATATATATATATAATATATATATATATATATATATATATATATATATATATATATATATATAGTCTACTAATGTATATATATAAAGTCTACTAATGTGTATATATTCAAACAATAATCAATAATGCATTGAATGGAGCTTGGCGAGACCTTTCAAAGTATGTAATAATTTTGCGATTAGCGATTAGCAATTAAATTGGCGACACCTTTACTACTATTTTCAACTTTCATTTGCTTTTCATGAAGTTTGCAGTTAGCAATTAAATGCTATCGAACTGCCTCAATGGAAAGAGGAATTAATTGAATAAAAAGTTCAAGAGGCTCTGGATAAAATAAAAAAAAAAAAACAAAATGCATTATGTTCTTAATTAATGACTTTTATTGAAGTCTATTGTATCATACATCATCCATTTTGACATGTTGCATTGATGAAATTTTGATTTCTTGGTGAATTGATTTAATTTATACTTTAATATTTATTAACAAATTAACATTGTCCGTGTTCCATCATTCCTGCATAAGTCACATGCATCTATGTGTTTGCTAGTACTTTCAATGCAAAATCATTCCTGCATAATTCAGACAAATAATATAAAAGTGCTGTCACAATTTTAATATCAAAGATATGGTTCACAATTCCAAACATTCAAACAAATAATATAGAAGTGTTGCCAATATTTTAATATCCAATATCTTGTCGACAATACTAGATAGCTATCCATAAACACTAAAGTCGGTCTATAAGACCATATTCAAACATCGTCCCATAATAGTGGATCTCTACCATTAGTCAATTTAAAATACTACGCACACAAAGGCAGATTACGATGAATTTACCAAGGATAATTCCAAAGAATCAAAACAATTGACATGAACATAAATGCAATATAAACTTCAAGATTGCTCCTCAAACGCATGGGGCTGATATCGGAATCTCGTGTGCCATCTGTTGCTAGTTTGGTGGGATAAGTCTGATTCAATACGTATTTGGGAATCGTACCTGAAGGATGACTTGAATGGAACTCATCGCACCATAAGAAATATTGGGCATGTTTGATATTTGCCGGACACTTGTAATAATATCGTCCCGAATGCGTGGCCTCTTTTCCAGCACACTTCAGTATCATCTTTCCTCTACCACACCGACATTCAGGGATGAGGTCCATATGGAAATAACCTGCAAATAATATTTATTCATGTTAACAGAAAATTAATAGATATGGGATACACATCAAATAATATCAATTGCAAAAGCAAAATATTTTAAGAACAAGACTCGAAAACAATCATTGCACATCATACGTCTTCATGTTCTTACAATAAAAATGACTAACGATCGATGAAACATGGTTCCCAATATTGTCAAATTCATTTACATATGAAGTAATTACGTACACAATCCACACATGAAACCATACACTCAAAAGTCTTTACAAAGTAGGATGAAACTGCAGCATAGAGTTATATTTGCCACATTGAATGTGCTATTGCATCTCTTGTTTGATTCCATTCAACACTTGTTTCAACCGCATCGACAAAATCATCATCTTCGTTTTGTTCTTCATTTTCAATATCTTGCGGAAGAGAGTTAATGAGTTGTTCGATGGGATCAACAATCATCTCAGACCTTATGAAGTTGTGGATCAAGAAAGAAGCCATTATAAGTCTATTTTGGATCTTCACCGGATAGTACATAGGACTCCTAAATATTCCCCCACCGCATCTTCATGATGCCAAAAGCTTGCTCAATAACATTTCTGGCTTTTCATATTAAATATTTCAGTAGCATTTTGAGGTCGTGCGCTCTCTATACCCCATTCCTTCAAGTGGTACCTTAGACCTCTATAGGGAGATAAAAAACCTTCGCAATTTGCATACCCATTTTCGCACAAATAATAGTTCCCTAACATGACAGATAAATAGTGAACAATTAAACAACACAAAAAATACTATATCCAAACTTAACGTAAATTAAAACATAACGATAACAATTTCACTGTATTTTATACCCTTTGAAACCTTCAGACCATGCACCCTATTAATCTGCAAACGTAATACCACGGAATCTGCAGCAGATCCCTCCCATCCAGGTAGGACGTAAACAAACTTCATATTTCGATCACAAACGGCCAAAGTATTCGTGCAAATTTGACCTTTCCTTGTCCTATATCTGGGCTTATCATTATTGCGGACCATAACAGGAATGTAAGTGCCATCTAGAGCTCCTAAGCACCCCTAAAACAAAAGAAGAGGAATTCAATAATTTAGCTAAATGAACCATCTCATTTTCATTACATTATAAACTTCCAAAAACTAATTTCTATACTTTAAACTACTTCCATCTAGGATCACTGCAATCTTCATGTACATCGTTGGTTTGACCAAAAGATATTATGGAGCTTTAAAACCGCTTTAAAGCGAGATGAACATAGTACGAGATAGTTTGACCCGATCTCAAGTCAAATCCAACAATTCTATTTTTTTGTGATGGGCTAGAATAGCTAAGAACATTCGACTTGCTTCTTCAACACTAACATATTTTCCGTCACCAATCCTCCTAGATGTCGCAATAAAACACATAGTCTCGAATTCTATAGATATGATTCTATATATCATAGTGGAGTCCATATAAAAGTTATTTTTATAGGTATATGGTTTGAGATATAAATGAAAATAAGTTGATGAATTTTAAAAATTGATGTAGCGTTTATATAGAAGCAAAAAAATTTGTTTTTGGTTTTTACCATTAGAGATACCTAAGAATCGAGATTAGCAGGGACTATTACTTGGAACAGGATTAAGAAACATAGGAATAGAATAGGATATAGAACTATGAGACATATATCAAGAAAACTTCTAGAACTTCATGACATTCAAGATAAAGCACACATAATTTACATATGAGACTAGACCATTAGATCTTTAACAAAAGGGTTCAACTGATCTGAAGGTAATTACTTTCAAACTCAAAATATAACTTAGTGTTCTTGCAGCGGAAAACATGTGAAGTACACATATGACGATGTGCACTCAAGGTACAAACTATCAGCGACAAAAGATTTCCTCCGCCAACATCGCCCACTCATCACTCACTCAACTCGCACATTTAAAAACAAACATGCAGGGCTGAGCACAAAGATGCACTCAATGGACTTATGCCAAAAATATTTATCATAACATTGAATTACACTGCCCCATCAATAACACACGAGGTTTTATTTGAAATGCTCGTGTTTACTAAACATTTTCTTTCATTTTCATAAGCTTGTCTGGCCAGACGTATTTTCTGTATGTATGATCCATATCACATCTCATATAACATCATCTTATACCGTAGAAGGAGGCCTCCTTCCACGGACGTTGTGACCGGCCGAGCAAGCCTTTAAGCACACAGTCACCATTAGTGTACACGTTAATCATAGCCAGGAATTATCCTTCCAGCATAGGATCCGAATTCGATTTCATTCATACGTTGGTAGCGAACCAACAACTTCATTATCATTCATAGTTGGCGAACTAACACTGATAGGATCCATACATAAAACATAAACATTTTGGGCAGGTAATTAAATAACATTTCATCATCATTTCTCAATAGAAAGCATCGTCAATAAGGACTTTTCATTTCGAAGAAAGCATCATAAATAAAATATTTGTCATTTCGAGAAAATGTCCACCTGGTATGCATGCTTCTCAAAAAGATTTCCTTTCTATTTCAACGATCACTTTCGCGTCTCACCTTTACGTAAGAAACTAATTTAGTGCGTCGGTCACATTTTTCAAAAACGTCAAAGTCTAAAAAGACTCGATAAACTTCTAAATCTTTATTAAGATTTATCAACTATATATATATATATACATATATATAAAATCTTCTAAAAGATTTCGTATCCTTTAAGAAATTTAGTACGTCTTTTCATAGAATAATCTAACTTATAACTTTTCATACTTCAATTGAGACGAAACATCGCTTACGACCTCTTACGAATCAATTAGGTCAAACGTTGAACCCATATTGACATTTCTTGATAGAATGATTTCAATTATGAAATCGATTCTTATAAAAGAGATATTCATTTATCTCTAATACGTTTTACACGTCTTAGTGTATCTATTCAACGAAACTCATACTTATACTAGGCGTACAACATAACCTCGTTCACGTACTAACATACTTATACATTTATACCTTAATCAAGTCATTTGACATTCAATAACATATATTTTGCAACATTAACATATAAAACTATTAATTTACATATACATACTCGAATTCTAATCGATTTCTAATCACATTCTCATAATGTAATATTCCAAAGAAACGAGTATACAATTACGGTTTTCTAAACCCGTAATCGGGGTTTACAGTATATTATCTTTTACGACATCGAATCTTGTGATCTCGATACGATATCGTTATAACGAATTCATTTCATAATTCACTAAGGATTGTGAATTAAAGGATTGAAATATTACGAAATGATTCGTCGATATTTTTAAACGTCAAACGCAGTGTCGAGCGTCGACTTTTCATGAAATTTTCGAGCGTGAAGCTTGGAATTAATTTCTATCTTAATTCCTTTATTAAATGGAATATATTTATTTAGTAAGTATGAACTTCTGCGACCATTTTGAGATGAGTCGATTTTGAGCGTTTGAGGCGTTTTGAGCGTTAACGTCTGAGGCGTTTTGAAAAATGAGTTTAATGCTCGGAAATTATAATAATTAATTTCCTATTATTATTTTATATAATTACAGTATTAATGATTATTAAAATCAATATTTGAGTTATTAAACTCGATTATTTCGAATCAAATTTCAAAACCCTAATCTTATAAATAAGGGTTTTATCACTGAAATGATACCATTAAATTATCCTATGGTATCTAAACTTTATAATATGATATATATGAGTGTTATTAAGCTATGAAATCAGTTTTTAGATCATTAAAAATCGATAACAGATTTTTATAAATTTCGAAATCTAATTTTCGAAATTAGGGTTTCTTATGCATTAATTAATGCTATAATTTTATCCTATGATATTATTTAATATCTAAATCATATATTATGATATACATATGTATATTTGGGACGAAAATGGCATGAGTATCAATAATAGGTGTAAATTGTATTTTATTCCTATTTTACCATTTTATTATCGGTAATTTCGAAACTTTGCTATAAGTTGGATTTAATTATTTTTATGACATGTATTATATATCTATGATCTATGTTATGATTAATACATGTATTATGTGTAACAATAAATTAAAACAGCCCCTTAAAACCCCCCATGCGCATGGCTACACAGAGGAAAGGCGTACACTCCACCTTTATTCTACCCAATGCATGGCTTACCTTTTGCCTAGCCTAATGATCATCCTAATCCTCATCATTGGGCTGCATTAATCCCCATTGGTGGTGTGTTGTGCGCGGTTTTGAGAGGCAATACATGGAGACTCTTCATTTTCCTTCACTTCACTCATTATCCCCCACTCTTCTCAAACACTCCAAACACACTTCTCCATCTCCATTTCCAGCAGAAAATCGAGAGCTTCCTCCCCAAAATTTGAAAGTTCTTCTTCTTCTTTCTTCTATTCCTCTCCCAACTAGCTACACTATATTGTTCTTGTGATTCCATATCATTTCTAAGGTAAACATGAGGCCTTAGTCACGATTTTTCATCCCATTTATTCGAAATTTTCGAACATGTTCTTATGTATGTGTGTGTGGGTACCGAATGCTATATGTATGTATATATATGTTTTAAATGTTCTTGAGCATGAGAATGTTGTTCTTGATGATTTATTTTAAAAATATATGAAATGTATGCTTAGATAATCTTATGTTGTTGTTCATTTGATTTTTGAATGGATCTAGCATGCTATATTATTTTCGAACCATATAGTATGTTTGAAATAAATTTTCGAAAACTGTATAAAATAAAATGTTGATGACCGATTCTTCTTGAATATTTTAGTGATGGATTATTGTTTATTATCATGTTTATAATCCATGGTGTTGATTTGGAAATTTTTAGAAAACCCTAGGTATTTTTGTTAAAATACCGTGAGCTATCTCAAGGTATACCTTGGTGTATAAATTTTTATTTTAAGCTTATAATGACATATTAATGCTTTAATGTATTGATTATATGTTATATGATTTAATTAGAATTTTTGAAAACCATATGCTTAAAATTTAATTAAGGCCGAGAGCATTAAGAAAATATTTGTTGATGTATGATTTTATTTTGAACATGTGATGGTGTTTTAATGCTTTAGTATATTATTTATGCATGGTATAAATTAATTAGAATTTTGGAAATCAATTGCCTATTTAAATCAAATAAACCGAAAGCTTACAAGCTTATATGGTGATGATTTAATTAGTTCTTGATGATTTTATGATGTTATATTAATATACTATAGTGTATAGACATAGTATATAATTATTGGAATTTTTGAAAATCAAATAACTAAATAAATCGAAAAAGCCGAGAGCTTGCAAAGCTCATATGGTGACGATTTAAATTAGTTTGGTTGATGTTATGATGTTACAATGTTATAATATAAGGTTTATTGATGTTGGAATTTATTTAGAATTTTTAGAAATTGTTTGCTATTTATTTGGTAATTATCATAGTATTACCGTAAATATTGTTACATTTTGTGAAATAAATAGTTATGAGTAACTATGGGTTATATAATTATTATATACTGATGTTGGGATGTTATAATAAGTATATATCAATTTTGGGAAATTTTGGATGATTATTCCCTATTATTGTGAATTACCGTGAATATATATATGTATATATATAAATAATTAGCAAACAGCATTATATGAATTTCATAAATTCATATTCTGGACTATAGTGTATAATAATACACTATATGAATTTAGAAAAATTTTCAAAGGTCATTTAGTATTTTTAATCTAATTATCGAAATTATCGATAATATAAAAGGATTTTAAAATCCTTTTTAAAACAGTTTATTAATGAAAATTTACTAAAATAATATTCTGGACAGTTTTTAAATTTTACAAAATTTTATAAACATAGATTGCTATGTTTGAGACGAACGTTCATTTTATAACGTTTTAAAAACCAAAATACGATTTTATTTATAAAAAGAGGTATTAAAAATACTAAAATAATCATAAGTCCTTGATTTACAAGATAAATCGAGCAATAGGACTTTACGTTTTCAAATCGATCAAATTCGATTTATAAAACAAAATTGTAAGAAATTACTTTTCAAAAGTCAAAATCGTTGACTTTGTTAATCAATGTTGACTTCGTTGACTTTTCAAGTCAAACGTACGACTATACGTTTATAAAAACGTCAGTACGCGTAAGATATACTAATTGAGTATGATACCTCATTAGTAAGAAAAGATTTCACAAATGAAATCCATATATCGAAAAACGTACTTATACGTTGAAAGTATCTCGAAGAACGAGAACAAGTCGATCGTGTCGTGTTAGAGGCGTATTGAATTCACTAAGAATTCGGTCTACATCGATATGAAATATCGAAGTTTATTTTAGTTTTCGAAAGTCTCGAAAGACTTGAGCGACGCACTAAAACCTCGCTTTTCGTAAAGGTGTGGGCCGCAAACGCAAAGAACGGGATTTTGACGAACGAACAAACCTAGGACTTTTACAACGAACCATAGTCCAGGTGGGCTTCTTATCTTTTAAATGTGGGCCTTTTTCTTACCCCACTAAAACGTGACCTTACTGTTATTTCAAATGAGTTTATTTACAGCACTTATCCTACAACTGTTTAACAAATGTTTTACTGCATTACCTGCCAAAAATATTTCGTTTTGTGTATGGATCCTATCTGTTATGCCCGGGTAGGGCTGTGGAGATGGTTGGAACTATTATATCAATTGTTGTGGTAGCACCCAACCTTTTTAATGTCGGGTCCTGTGCCGGATGATAAATGCCTGGCTAGGATTGGCGTGAAGGTTGGAACTATACGCTGTGTTAACATATGCTTGCAGAGAGTGACTGTGTGCTGTACGGGATTACGGCCGGTCACGGCGTCGTAGATGGGAGGCCTCCCTCTCGACGTTTATTATTTATTATTATTATGTATTGTGACTATGAGATATGGACCATACACACCAAGAAAATGCTCGGCCGAGCTATGTTTACGAACTGAAAATGATTTGGTAAGCACAAGGCATTTTAACTAAAACCCTTGTGACTTACCCGATATTGGCAGCGTAATCCAAATCAATCAAATGTTTTCGGCATGAGCCCACTAAGTGCAATTTCTTGTACTTAGCCCTGCATGTTTGTTTTTAAATGTGCAGGTTGAGCTCTGATGGTGATGATGGGGAAAGTGTTGAGGAGTCCAGTGTCCTTGACCGGTTTAATTGAATTTGTGGTTTATACCTTGAATGCATATCGTCATATATGTATTCACACACTTTCCGCTGCTACACTCTGAACTTCCTTATTTACGCTTTATGTTTTTAAACTATTGAGGCCCATCGGATCAGGCCAAGTTTTGGGGTCCGGTGGCCTAAACCTTTTCAAAAACAATATAACATCATCTCACATTCTGTCCAAGCATGTTAGTTTAAATTTTTATACATCTCTGTTCTATCCATGCAACCCCTAAAGTACTACTCCTAGTACTAGTCACCCTCCAGTCCGGGTTGGTTCGGAATGGGGTCGTGACAGAAGTGGTATCAGAGCTTTTGCTCTTTGAAAACCCAAATTCTTTTTATTCTAAGTCTAGATCGAGTCACTGGACTTCTAGAAACCTACTGACTCCTCTCAACACTCCATCACATCGAGCTCAACCGGGAAAGAGGTAACTGCATTCCTTTCTCAAACTCATGAAATGGAAATTTTTACATGATTGAACAATTGATGGACTTTTGAAGGATTTGATTACTATGAAAATTTTTATGATAAAAATGAAAGTTGAGCAAGAAAATTTTTTCCCATGATACTTTTAGTTGAACTAATGCAATACTCAAGTATTGATATGAAAGTACACGGTGGTACTAGTTGAATGATCAACATGGGATGAATGAATCCATTTTTGATATGCATATAAGTTGATTATGATTGCTATGTTGAAATCATATTTCCAAAAATTTTCAAATTAAGACATCTTTCCAACTTTCAAAATTTTATTTATTATGAACGATATGTTATCATAAGGCGAACTTAGACTCTAAGGAGCATGTTCACGTATCGTGAAAGAACATAAATCGAACTTCTTTTCCCTTAAGAGAACAAAAGAACGATAGGAAGAATGAAAGTAACGATACCCTTGAGCAACGGACGACGGAAGACGAGCGAGAAGGATGAACAAGGGCGACCTCAACCTTGAAGATGAACGACGTCGACACTTCATCACTACTTCGACATGAGTGAGCAACGACTCAAATCGCAACATGGACGACACTTACGGCTTCAAAATGTCCAGCCTCAGCTTAAAAACCCGAAAATGGTAGACGTATTACGTCGACATACGTCTCGTTTTGCAATTTGGCACGATCGCGCAAATTTCCTGCACTGCGCAGTATATTTGTTTTAGCTAGATCTCTCTCGTTAGGACTTCGATTTACGCATGGTTTTCACCTGCGTACTCCTAACGCACTAATCTTCATTTGTTATGAAGAACAGAATCCTTAATTCTGCCTCCAGAATACGATAGAGTCCGTTGAACTCTAGTTCGAGTGTTTGGTATAGAATAAGGATCTCATAGCTCATATTAAGATGATGTTGGCTTATGTATACGTCTGGGTAAGACTAAGAAGGTAAGTTGTGGTGAGTTTTGTGCAGTATGATGTTGCCTACCTTATAGACTTGCTTGACCTTATCTAGTTGCTTCACGTTACGTTTAAGATATCCTTGCCTGCTTATTCGATGACGATAGTTGACTTATGTTAGTTTTATTCGTGACAGATGGAGGGGATGAGATATCTCGCGAGGAGGAGGATTGGACCACACCCCACCCCGGAGGAGGAGGTGAGTATATATCGCTCGATTGGATGTCTTGTTGGGAAGACTTGGGTGAGTTCTTGGCATATTATCTCCGTCTTTGGAGAGACGCCCGAGCTCACGGCGTGACCGATTATGACGGCATCCAGCGCCTTCTAGCGATACTCCCCTGCACCTGGGATGGATATGCTCGAGAGATATCGGGGGATTACATTTACCGGGCGATGGGCAGCTACGACTTGGTGGGAGATCCGCCGTGTTCGTGAGTCACCCGACTTACGTATATAGCATTCTGGGCAGCACAGGAGGACCCTACCTCCTCCCGAGAGTATACTGGCGGGATGAGTCGCGAGTGGCTGCACAGAGGTTCCGAGGCGGATCGACCCAGTGGTACCTCCGTGTCGATTCGACGAGGCGGACCTACTCGCTTAGAGGCGACGCGCCCAGGAAGAGGGAGGCAGTATTTCCACCCTTACAGCCGGACACCCGTCGTCCACCAAGACCACCTCCACCACCCATGGTCCCAGCCATACCACCAATCGAGCACTTTCATCGGACAAAGACGGATGAGAGTATCGGATGCCTTCCAAAGCATGACCCGACTCGGTATGCTACGGTCCGATTCGCCCGACTACGAGCCTCGGCGAATCGACCACCGCTTAACCCCATGCGAGATATCTGATGGTGGAAAGCAATGGGCCGGACCATCCGAGGGACTACCCGTATGGACATTTCGGACGGCGAAGATGATTCGGAGGAGGAGGAAGACCACGAGGAAGACACGGAATAGGAAAGACCTCGTGAAGGCACTAGGCGACGTTTTAATTAGAATTTGTTTTGTTATGTCTAGCGTGTGTGCTAGCTCTTCTCTTTTCTTTGTTGCACCTTAGTTCTAAAACTCGAAATCTCTTTTTAGGCCGTGTGGGCGGGATTATGTTTTCTGTTTACCATTGTTTTGAACATCCCGCCATGGCGTAAATTTTTGGATATATATATACACCGACCTAATAGGGCTTTTGGCAAGTTATGTTTGTTAAGAATGTTATACTGCTTTTGGGATCGCTTTGTGACAAGGCGCAAAACAAAGTGTGAGTGGATGTGGGCTGTGAAAGAATAAATGCCTAATGCTTACTTGTTTCTCATAGCAGCATGCCTCAGAAAGGAATCGGAGCAAGAACCCGGTAGAGGTCGGGAAGGCCGAGAGGAAGGGTAGAGTCCCGAACAAGAGCCAAGACAATCCCCAACCACCACCTCCACCTCAACCCGATCGCAGGATCGAAGAAATGTTTCTAAGACAGAACCTCCATGCTTTAACGGAAAGGCAACCCGGAAGAAGCCGAACAATGGGTCGGGGCCATTGAGCGGTTTTCACTTTCCTAAGGTGCACGCACGGAAAGGATGTCGTGTGTTACCTTCCACTCATCGGACCACCGACTTACGGTGGGAGGCCGGAAGAAGACCTTCGGTGAACAACTAGAAGAGTTCTCGTGGGAGGATTTCAAGAGAGATCATGCGAAAAGTATATCCCCAAGAGTTATAGGGAAAAAGAGGCGAATTTTTCTGCTAAAACAAGAAAAATTATCCGTAATCGACTACGATCGCACTTTCTGCGAGGCGTCAAGATATCTTGCCGGATCTAGTAGACACCGACTTGAAGATGTCGGAAAAATTGAGCGTGGCTAAGAATGGAGATACGCATGTCTCTTGCCAGCCATGGAGACCTATCTTACACCGAAGCTCTAGACGAGCTTTGGATATTGAGGCGGCTATGAGCGAGAATAAGACAGTGTCGTCTCAGGCACACGTAATTCGGATAAGGGAAAAGGGAACTGGGAGCCCAACCGCGGAAATAACAACCGCGGAAACTACGGAGAAGCAAGTCACAAACGCGCGTGGCGCGAAACCCAGCGCGAGAGGACAAAGGCGGAAGAGAGCGGTTATGCTCCACCAGCAAGGGACCACATGAGCGATCGAGGACACCTCAATGCCCTCGATGCCATAGGACACACAAGGTGTGTGCACGGCAAATGTGGTGGCTGTTATAAATCTGCGGGCAAATGGGCATTACGCCAACAATTGCCCGATATCACGTTCGGATGGAAGGCCGAACCAACCGGAAATGCTCGGCCATTGAGGGCTATCTGACTTGACCCGACCACCGCGGCGGCTCCAAATTTCAACCCCAAAGAACTCCAAGGGCAAACACCCCACCTCAACAACAACAACTCAAGCGGCCGCAATGGTGGCGGCCACAACAACAAATCAAGAATAAGCGGTGGCGGCCCACCGCCACAACAACAAAGGGGCGACAACCACGCCCAGCGCCAACAGCGGCAACTCGCCAGCAACAACCGCCAAATCAGCGGACTACGGCGCCCGTCGGCCTCGGTAGCTCGGGCGGAGCTACGCCACGCGGGAGGCGAACAGGCAGAACCAAGGAAACTTGGCAGGTATGGGAGTTCTTCTCAACCTACCTGTTATAGTACTGTTCGATACGGGTGCTTCGCATTCTTTATTGCAAAATCATGCGTGAAATCTTTGGGCCTTAGGTGCGAAAGATCAAGCCGGATATGAGAATCTCATCGCCTATAGGAGGAATTATGACCGTTACACACTTTTGCTCGAACCTAGAGTTGACATTAGGATCACTTAAGGTTCTGGCTAACGATCTAAACATAATACCCATGGACGATGTAGACATAATCCTAGGAATGGATGGTTAGCTAAGAATCATTCCACGATTCTCCGAAGGAAAGGAAAATTTCGTTTCACTTTCCGGACACGAAGCTACGCATTTCCATGGGATCGGCATGGGAAGAAGAGTGCCATAGTGTCGACACTACAAGCTGGGAGGATGATGAACCGAAAGGATGTCTTGCATTCCTCGTTTATTTGAACGGAGGAGATAAACCCGAAGCACGGGTAGAAGACATTGAAGTTGTCCAAGAGTTTTCGGACGTATTTCCCGAAAATCTACCAGGACTACCTCCCGATGAGCGACTAGAGTTTACCATCGACTTGGAGCCAGGATCAGCCCGAGTGTCGAAGGCGCCCTATAGGATGGCCCCAAAGGAGCTAGAAGAGCTGAAAATTCAAATCCAAGAGCTTTTGGATCTAGGATTTATTAGGCCGAGTGTTTCACCTGGGGGCGCTGCTCATTTGTTAAGAAAAGGATGGTTCTTTGAGGATGTGCATCGATTATAGAGAACTAAATAAGATGACACTAAAGAACAAATACCCTTTACCCAGAATTGATGACCTGTTTGATCAATTGCGAGGAGCGGGTGTATTCTCGAAAATTGATCTTAAGTCAGGATACCACCAGCTGAAAATACGGTCTGACGATGTACCTAAGACGCATTCAGAACCAGATATGGCCACTACGAGTTCATAATTATGCCATTCGGATTAACCAATGCACCAGCCGTATTCATGGACCTCATGAACAGAGTATTTCATCCATTTCTGGATAAATTCGTTTTGGTCTTCATAGATGATATCCTTATTTACTCAAAGAATGAAGAGGATCATAAGGAACATCTACGGACGGTTCTGCAAACCTTGAGAAATGAAAGACTCTTTGCTAAGTTTAGCAAATGTGAGTTTGGTGAAGGAAGTTATGTTCCTTGGACACATCGTGTCTGCTGAAGGCATAAAAGTAGATCCAGCCAAAGTAGAGGCCGTGCAGGAATGGAAATCACCAAAAACGCAGCACGAAATTAGAAGTTTCCTAGGATTAGCTGGCTACTATAGGAGATTCATCGAAGGATTCTCCAAGATTGCAAGGCCAATAACCCAGCTACTCCGGAAGGGAATCAAGTTCGTTTGGGCGATGAGTGCGAGGCGAGTTTCCAAATACTCGAAGAAAAATTGACCAATGCACCAGCCTAGCAATCCGAAGCGGACAAAGTGCGTAGTCTATCTGACGCATCTAAGACTGGACTGGGTTGTGTTTTGATGCAAGAAGGAAAAGTGATAGCTTATGCATCCCGACAACTCAGACCCCACGAACTGAACTACCCAACTCACGATTTGGAATTAGCAGCTGTAGTTCACGCACTGAAAATTTGGAGACACCATCTCTATGGTGTGAGATGTGAGATCTTCACAGACCATAAAAGTTTGAAGTATTTCTTCGAACAAAGAGATCTGAATATGAGACAAAGAAGATGGCTTGAACTGGTAAAAGATTACGACTGTGGTATTAACTATCACCCGGGCAAGGCGAATGTAGTAGCTGACGCCTTGAGTCGTAAGAGCCATACCAAGTTAGGATGTCTCTTTGTACAAGAGGAAAAACTCGTTGAAGAGTTTGGCAGGATGAAGATTGAACTAGTTGAACCACCCAGAACAATCGTGAGCTGTATCGCTACACTCACACTGACCTCTGATCTAAGAAAGAAAATTGTCGAGAGACAAAGGATTGAGGAAAAGTTGGAAAAGATCCGAGAAAGACTAAGGTCCGAAGGATTCAAGAATTTCAAGAGGCGGATAACGCCTTATTGTTTGAAGGTAGGATATCGTTCACGACAACGCAGAGCTTGAACGAAATCATGAGTGAGGCTCACGACACGCCCTACACCGCCCACCCAGGCAGTACTAAGATGTACCAGGACCTGAAAGAAAAATTTTGGTGGGAAGGCATGAAACGAGACATAGCTTCTTTCGTAGAACGCTGTCTTGTTTGTCAACAAGTGAAAGCACTACACCAACGTCCCTATGGGAAGTTACAACCATTGGAAATCCCGGTGGAAGTGGGACGATATAACAATGGATTTCACACAAGCTTACCCAAATCGAGAAGAGGAAACACGAGCCATATGGGTAATTGTGGATAGACTTACCAAAAGTGCTCACTTTCTACCTATTCAAAGCACTTATGGATCCGATAAGTTGGCCCACCAGCGTTAAGGAAATTGTGCGACTACATGGAGTGCGAAATCTATTACCTCGATCGAGACTCCAAGTTCACATCCAGATTCTCGGATTAGCTTGCGGCGAGAACGGGTACAAGATCAAACTTGATCTGACATTCCACCCACAAACCGATGGACGATCGGAAGAACGATCAAACCCTAGAAGATATGCTTAGAACTGTAATTTTGGATCGAGGTGCAAAATGGGAAGATATTTTACCTCGATTGAATTTGCTTACAACAACGATTATCAGCGACGATCGGCATGGCCCCATACGAAGCCTTGTATGGCAAGAAGTGTAGATCACCACTTTATTGGGATGAAGTCGGTGAGAGAAAAGTTATAGGGCCTGATGCGGTGAATGAAATGATCGAAATCGTTCGACAAATTAGAATGAGGATAAAAGAAGCTCAGGATAGGCAAAAGTCTTACGCTGATACGCGTAGATCCGAACTACGATTTGAGGATGGAGACAAAGTATTTCTTAAAGTCTCTCCATCAAAAGGGATTGTCAGGTTTGGCCTGACAGGAAAGCTTAGACCCCGTTTCATAGGACCTTATGAGATCCTAGAAAGGATAGGTCCAGTAGCTTATAGGTTGGCTCTTCCGCCAAACCTAGGGAATGTGCATAATGTTTTCCACGTCTCGCAATTACGAAAATACGTTCACGACCCAAAGCACGTGATTCGCCAAGACGACGTGATCCTCGAGCCAGACATGAGCTATAAGGAAGAACCCGCAGCCATACTTGACCACAAAGTTCAGCAACTACGGAGCAAGTCGATTCCGTTAGTCAAAGTGCTGTGGAGACACCACGGACAGGAAGAAGCCACGTGGGAGCTTGAAGAAGCAATGAGAGAAAAATACCCCGATCTATTTTTCTAAAGGTATACAAATTTCGGACGAAATTTTTCGTAAGGGGTGGAATGTAATATTCGAAAGAAACGAGTATCTGATTACGGTTTTCTAAACCCGTAATCGGGGTTTTACGTATATTATCTTTTACGACATCGAATCTTGTGATCTCGATACGATATCGTTATAACGATTCATTTCATAATTCACTAAGGATTGTGAATTAAAGGATTGAAATATTACGAAATGATTCGTCAATATTTTTAAACGTCAAACGCGTATCGAACGTCGACTTTTCATGAAATTTTCGAGCGTGAGCTTGGAATTAATTTCTATCTTAATTCCTTTATTAAATGGAATATATTTATTTAGTAAGTATGAACTTATGCGACCATTTTGAGATGAGTCGATTTTGAGCGTTTTGAGGCGTTTTGAGCGTTAACGCCTGTAGAGCGTTTTGAAAAATGAGTTTAATGCTCGGAAATTATAATAATTAATTTCCTATTATTATTTTATATAATTACAGTATTAATGATTATTAAAATCAATATTTGAGTTATTAAACTCGATTATTTCGAAATCAAATTTCGAAAACCCTAATCTTATAAATAAGGGTTTTATCACTTGAAATGATACCATTAAATTATCCTATGGTATCTAAACTTTATAATATGATATATATGAGTGTTATTAAGCTATGAAATCAGTTTTTAGATCATTAAAATCGATAATGATTTTTATAAATTTCGAAATCTAATTTTCGAAATTAGGGTTTCTTATGCATTAATTAATGCTATAATTTTATCCTATGATATTATTTAATATCTAAATCATATATTATGATATACATATGTATATTTGGGACGAAAATGGCATGAGTATCAATAATAGGTGTAAATTGTATTTTATTCCTATTTTACCATTTTATTATCGGTAATTTCGAAACTTTGCTATAAGTTGGATTTAATTATTTTTATGACATGTATTATATATCTATGATCTATGTTATGATTAATACATGTATTATGTGTAACAATAAATTAAAACAGCCCCTTAAAACCCCCATGCGCCGGCTACACCTAGAGGAAAGGCATACACTCCACCTTTTATTCTACCCAATGCATGGCTTACCTTTTTGCCTAGCCTAATGATCATCCTAATCCTCATCATTGGGCTGCATTAATCCCCATTGGTGGTGTGTTGTGCGCCGGTTTTGAGAGGCAATACATGGGGAGACTCTTCATTTTCCTTCACTTCACTCATTATCCCCCTCACTCTTCTCAAACACTCCAAACACACTTCTCCATCTCCATTTCCAGCAGAAAATCGAGAGCTTCCTCCCCCAAAATTTCGAAAGTTCTTCTTCTTCTTTCTTCTCTATTCCTCTCCCAACTAGCTACACTATATTGTTCTTGTGATTCCATATCATTTCTAAGGTAAACATGAGGCCTTAGTCACGATTTTTCATCCCATTTATTCTGAAATTTTCGAACATGTTCTTATGTATGTGTGTGTGGGTACCGAATGCTATATGTATGTATATATATGTTTTAAATGTTCTTGAGCATGAGAATGTTGTTCTTGATGATTTATTTTAAAAATATATGAAATGTATGCTTAGATAATCTTATGTTGTTGTTCATTTGATTTTTGAATGGATCTAGCATGCTATATTATTTTCGAACCATATAGTATGTTTGAAATAAATTTTCGAAAACTGTATAAAATAAAATGTTGATGACCGATTGCTTCTTGAATATTTTAGTGATGGATTATTGTTTATTATCATGTTTATAATCCATGGTGTTGATTTGGAAATTTTTAGAAAACCCTAGGTATTTTTGTTAAAATACCGTGAGCTATCTCAAGGTATACCTTGGTGTATAAATTTTTATTTTAAGCTTATAATGACATATTAATGCTTTAATGTATTGATTATATGTTATATGATTTAATTAGAATTTTTGAAAACCATATGCTTAAAATTTAATTAAGGCCGAGAGCATTAAGAAAATATTTGTTGATGTATGATTTTATTTTTGAACATGTGATGGTGTTTTAATGCTTTAGTATATTATTTATGCATGGTATAAATTAATTAGAATTTTTGGAAATCAATTACCTATTTAAATCAAATAAACCGAAAGCTTACAAGCTTATATGGTGATGATTTAATTAGTTCTTGATGATTTTATGATGTTATATTAATATACTATAGTGTATAGACATAGTATATAATTATTGGAATTTTTGAAAATCAAATAACTAAATAAATCGAAAAAGCCGAGAGCTTGCAAAGCTCATATGGTGACGATTTAAATTAGTTTGGTTGATGTTATGATGTTACAATGTTATAATATAAGGTTTATTGATGTTGGAATTTATTTAGAATTTTTAGAAATTGTTTGCTATTTATTTGGTAATTATCATAGTATTACCGTAAATATTGTTACATTTTGTGAAATAAATAGTTATGAGTAACTATGGGTTATATAATTATTATATACTGATGTTGGGATGTTATAATAAGTATATATCAATTTTGGGAATTTTTGGATGATTATTCCCTATTATTGTGAATTACCGTGAATATATATATGTATATATATAAATAATTAGCAAACAGCATTATATGAATTTCATAAATTCATATTCTGGACTATAGTGTATAATAATACACTATATGAATTTAGAAAAATTTTCAAAGGTCATTTAGTATTTTTAATCTAATTATCGAAATTATCGATAATATAAAAGGATTTTAAAATCCTTTTTAAAACAGTTTATTAATGAAAATTTACTAAAATAATATTCTGGACAGTTTTTAAATTTTACAAAATTTTATAAACATAGATTGCTATGTTTGAGACGAACGTTCATTTTATAACGTTTTAAAAACCAAAATACGATTTTATTTATAAAAAGAGGTATTAAAAATACTAAAATAATCATAAGTCCTTGATTTACAAGATAAATCGAGCAATAGGACTTTACGTTTTCAAATCGATCAAATTCGATTTATAAAACAAAAATTGTAAGAAATTACTTTTCAAAAGTCAAAATCGTTGACTTTGTTAATCAATGTTGACTTCGTTGACTTTTCAAGTCAAACGTACGACTATACGTTTATAAAAACGTCAGTACGCGTAAGATATACTAATTGAGTATGATACCTCATTAGTAAGAAAAGATTTCACAAATGAAATCCATATATCGAAAAACGTACTTATACGTTGAAAGTATCTCGAAGAACGAGAACAAGTCAATCGTATACGTGTTAGAGACGTATTGAATTCACTAAGGAATTCAGTCTACATCGATATGAAATATCGAAGTTTATTTTAGTTTTCGAAAGTCTCGAAAGACTTGAGCGACGTACTAAAACCTCGCTTTTTCGTAAAGGTGTGGACGCAAACGCAGCAACGGGATTTTGACGAACGAACAAACCTAGGACTTTTACAGCGAACCATAGTCCAGGTGGGCTTCTTATCTTTTAAATGTGGGCCTTTTTCTTACCCCACTAAAACGTGACCTTCTTGTTATTTCAAATGAGTTTATTCTGACTTATCCTACAACTGTTTAACAAATGTTTCACCGCATTACCGCCAAAATATTTCGTTTTGTGTATGGATCCTATCATTATGCCGGGTAGGGTTGTGGAGATGGTTGGAACTATTATATCAATTGTTGTGGTAGCACCCAACCTTTTAATGTCGGTCCCGTGTCGGATGATAAATGCACAGCTAGGATTGGCGTGAAGGTTGGAACTATCTGTTGTGTTAACATATGCTTGCAGTGATTGTGTCTTTATGCGGGATTACGGCCGGTCACGGCGTCGTAGATGGGAGGCCTCACTCTCGGCGTTTATTATTTATTTATTATTATGTATTGTGACTATGAGATATGGACCATACACCCAAGAAAATGCTCGGCGAGCTATGTTTACTGAACCGAAATGATTTGGTAAGACAAGGCATTTTTAACTAAAACCACTGACTTACCCGATATTGGCGGCGTAATCCAAATCAATCAAATGTTTTCGGCATGAGCCCACTAAGTGCAATTTCTTGTACTTAGCCTGCATGTTTGTTTTAAATGTGCGGGTTGAGCTCATGGTGATGATGGGAAAGTGTTGAGGAGTCCAAAGGTCCTCGACCGGTTTAATTGAATTTGTGGTTTATACCAATGCATATCGTCGTATATGTATTCACACTTTCCGCTTCTACACTGAACTTCCTTATTTACGCTTTATGTTTTAAACTATTGAGGCCCATCGGATCGGGCAAGTTTTGGGGTCCGGTGGCTAAACCTTTCAAAAACAATATAACATCATCTCACATTCTGTCCAAGCGTGTTGGTTTAAATTTTATACATCTCTGTTCTATCCATGCAACCCCTAAAGTACTACTCCTAGTACTAGTCACCCTCCAGTCCGGGTTGGTTCGGAATGGGGTCGTGACACATAAGTCTCGATTTTTCACGTTTACAAACAATCATGCTCGAAAATACACATAAGTATGATCTAACTTAGACATAACACTTTGTTTTTCAAACCTTACGTCACTTAACAAAATGTTTCGACATAAACATAGTATACCTTGTTTTAAAAAATCACATAAATTCATAGTATGTCTAAAACATATTTTTGGAACTAAATATGTGATTACACTTGATAAAATAATTTTAAAACTTTTACTTTCACAACTTTAACATTTTCGGTTATTATAAAAAAAAAATCTTAAAACTTTTCCAAATAATCCTATAAATTCACATAACATACCATATTATCATAGGATCAATAATATATATTAACATTAGACTTAGAAAAATTATACATCATAATCTTACACTTATGATTTTCGAAATTTTGCAATAATACTTAAACATTTTTCAAAAATTCCAATTAATTCACACAACATATAATTATCATCACATATCAACAATATGTCATAATATCCATCATACACAAATCAAACATCAAAATATCATAAGCTATGTTTTTCGAAATTTTTGAAGTTTGGACTATATAATTTCCTAAAATTCTAATTAATTCATATAACATAATATTATGATTATACATCAATAATATACCACAATATCATTCATACATAAATCATACATCAACATATGATTTCCTATGATTTTCGAAAATTTCATGAAGTATATACTAATGTTTTCCAAAAATTCTAAATAAATTCATACAAGCTTAAACATTACTAAGTATCATTAATCCATGCTCAAAACAACAATTAAAATTCATTTCAATCAACATATGATCACCACATATTTTTCTTCCTAACATAGAATTTTATAACATGCTCAACTTTGTATTAAATTCATAATATATGCTTATAAACATCATATAAACATATTTAAAACAATATTTCTCGAATTTTCACAATAAATAACAAAAGCATAAAACATAAGATTTTATGGATGTAATTCGAAAATTCTTGCATATATAAGAAGCTCGTATGATTTTGAACCTTTTAATCGGAGTCGATCGTCGGCGGCAATGTTTTTCTAACTTAAAATTTGGAAAGAAAATAAAGAACACTACTCTCTTTTTTTTTCTCCCTTGCTCACGGTTCTAATGACTAAATGAGAGAGAATTTTTGATTTACGTCATGTTAATATAACATTGTCCATTTGTATACAAAATATCTAACAAAGTTGAAAATTATTACATTTTACAAGTCTAAATTTTCGGCCACTTTACATAGTATGAGACAAAAGTTTTATCTTATCTTATTACACTTTAATAAGTCATCTTATTACATAATTAATATACATCACTTTCATTCCCATCATTTTCACAAAATAAAGAAAATTCTTCTTCCTTTTATTCCTCATAGTTCACGGCACTATCAAATTCATATGGAGGTGGTTTTTATTTTCTTATGATATCATACACATTAATAATATTTTAGAAAAATATTTAATTTTAAAAGTCAATATTTTACACTTTGAATTTTTTTCTCCTTTTCCCACTTGTTCACACACTAAATTTCGGCCACTTCATTTAGGTAAGAGATTATTTTTATTTCTTATGCTAAAATACAAGAATTAATCTATCATTATCATAGTCATAACCTATCACTATCATAAGCTTTGAATTTTCTTTTCTTCCTCCCATTTATTCTACATTTTCGGCCACCACATGCCTCCCACTTGTTTAATTAATGAAACACCTTATCTTATGCATTAATAATATCTCACTATCATAATTATTACACATCATTATCAAAAGGATAGAAATTTTTTTCATTTCACACTTTAACCTCTAAACTTTCGATCACTTTGTATATAATATGGTACATATTTTATTTTCTTCCAATTAATAATCATGTGACATAATATAAGTCCTAGATGATAAATTAAATCATAGGAAAAATAATTAAGAACAATTCTTTGTCACACTTTGAAAAATTCGAACCCTAATTCGAAAATATGCACAAATTATCCAACCTTTATTCCTTAATTCTCTAGCATTATTTTAATGAAGGATTATATAAAAATAATGCTCTTATTACATAAAAATAATCATAGGACTTAAATATTGTAATTCTCTAATCGTTATACTAAGTTTTCGAATAGCCTCAAAACGTTGACATTCGAAACATCTCAAAAATGTTAATAATCGAATCGTATCTAAAACGTCCATAATAAAGTCGTAATCACATTATTCATTCTTTGTTAATAGGGAATTTAATTCTAAGCTTCGTCATTTAGAAAATAACGTAAGACTAACTATCGAAATTTAATCGACGTTAGAATAATATTTTCGAATGAATAATATAAACTATATTCTTTAATTCACTAATCATTAGTGAATATGATATGAAAATACTCGTATTATGGATAGTCGAAATTGAGCTTTGATAAGTTAATATTTCGATTATCGATACTAAACTCTAATTCACGATTTAGATTATCGTAATTTAGCTTTAAAACTTTGGGATATTACATTACTTGACGTGGCAGTGATGCGACACTTACGAATCTCAAAATAAGAACCCACCAATATGGGATGCTCTTATCTTCCTCAATTTTTTTTATTTTCATTCAAAAATATTGTTATTTTATATTATAGAAGTTCACTCAAAGATATTGTTATTAAAGAAGTTCACTTAAACATATTATTACAACTTTGCTTAAATTACAAAAAAAATAGCAAGATCATATTTTATAAAATATTAAAGATAAGTCTATAAAACCGTGCGGGTCTATTGATATAATTACATTTTTATTTTGTGACTCATCACTATTCAAATACATCATCACTTACACTATATTAACTACACATTAAACAAAACAAATAAAATCCTCAACTTTTATTACCAAGTATGTATCGGTCATTTCAATTTGCACAAATGAGTATTTTTAATATTCTTTCTTTTCTTCATTGAGTCAACAATGTCATGCTACACAATTAATTCATGCAAGACATCCTTTTGGTGACTCACTAAAGTAATACATCACTTATTCCATTAGTAAATGCCATTTACTTAAACTAAATAAATGAAACCAATTTCCTTTGCTTTGGATCCACATAGCCGTCGGTTATCTCATGAAAAAAAAGGAGGAGTTTTTATTTCATTTGTCTTATACTAGATATATAATATCCTACACAAAGCCAAATGCAAGTATGTCATCAAATAAGAGTTTTAAAAATTCTTCCTACCTTATTTAATCAAATTACACGGCTATTACATTGCACACACACTTCCCACTTGATTCCTTCATTTACTATCTTGGTTTGTGTGTAATTAAATATCCTACAACACATTTATTACATAGCATGTTGGAAGATAGCCAAATTTTTATTCAATCCATGATATTTGTTCCAAAAACTCACGGCACTTATGGAATTATTGGTACACATTTTATTTCCTTGCCATTGGTAGTTATATAGCACAATATAGGTCTTAGATGATAAATTAAATCATAAAAAATAATTGGAACAATTTTAGGTAGCAAACTCTAATTTTCGAAAACTAAGGTTTTCGAAAATCATATCATTTTGTTCAATTCTAATCCTCAATTTTCTAGCATTATTTTAATGATAAATAAGGCTCTTATTACTTAAAATAATCATTGGAATTTAAATATTATAATTCCTTGATCATTAGACTTAATTTTCTATTCATCTCTAAACGTTGACGTTCAAAACGTCTCAAAACGTTCGTAACCGAACCATCTCAAAATGGTCGTAATAAATTCGTAATTACTTTATTAATTCATTTCATTAATAATGAAATGTAATTCTAAGCTTTGTCACTTAGAAAAATTCACGTAATATTAACTTTCGATATTCAATCGACTTTAAAATATTACTACCGAAAGAATTATATAAACTATATCCCTTAATTCACAATCATTTGTGAATATGATATAAGAATTCATTATATCATGAATAATCGAAATCAATATTCGATAAGTTACTAATTCGATTATCGAGACGAAACCCTAATTTACGATTTTTATTATCGTAATTAAGCTTTAAAACTTCGGGGTATTACAAATTCTCTCGAAGTGTTATTTTAACGTCGATTGAATATCGATAGTTAATATTACGTTATTTTTTTTTTAAGTGACGAAGCTTAGAATTAAATTTCCTTATTAATGAAATGAATTAATAAAGTGATTACGACTTTATTATGAACATTTTGTGATAGTTCGATTATTAACGTTTTGAGACGTTTCGAACGTCAACGTTTAGAGACGAATCGAAAACTTAGTCAAATGATTGAGGAATTATAATATTTAAATTCCTATGATTATTTTATGTAATAAGAGCTATTAATGGCAAGAAAATATAATGTTTAGAGACTTATATCACCTAAGTGCCGTGAGTTTAGTGATAATAGGATAAATTGAATGAAATTTTGCTATCTTTCGATTATGCATTGTAATAAAGGTAATAGTAGGATATTTTACACATAAAACAGGATCATTAATGAAGTGAACAAGTGGGAGGTGCTTTGTGCAAGGGTGATGGCCGATTATATTGACTAATGAAGTGAGAAGAAATTTTGAAACTCTTTGGTGATGATTTGCTTGCATGTATTAATGTGTAGGATCTTTATATATCTAGTATAAGACAAAAAAATAAAACTCATCCTTGGAGCAATGAGATGGCCGCCGTATGTAATGAGGAAAATGGTGAAGATTTGTGCTTCACTCATTAATTGTTTGTAAGGTGCATTTACTATGAAATAAAGTGATGTCTTATAATGAGTGAGTCACCAAAATAAAAGTCTTGCAATTACTATGAGATGACCGAGAGTTGTAGGGTGCATTAAGTGTATTGCTTGATTTTATTCCTTTAGCTTTTGTGTATTAAGTGATAAGTTAATAAAACAAACCATCTCTCATTTCCAAAACCATATTACCATGAGCAAAGTGAGGAGAAAAAGAGAGAGTGTTCTTCAATTAATTTCCTAAACCTTTGATATAACAACCTTTGCACTAACAATCGACGCCGGTTAAATGGTTAGGAATCGAACGAGCTTTCTATATACGTTAAAATTTTCAATTTCCAACCGTTTGATTTTAATATATATGCTTATGTTTTAATGCTAAAAATATGAGGAATAATGTTATCATGTTTAGTGGCTTGTTAATAATGTTTATTATGTTAAGTATGATCATATGTATTGATTTAATTACAAGCTAAGCATTTTATGAAATTATTAGTAGTGACCGAAAATTTCTAATGTTCAATTGTTAATGGATTAATAATATATGATAGTAATGGAACTCATAGTGATTTATTTGGAATTTTTGGAAATCATATGTAATTTATTTATAATTACCGAAAATGTTGTGGTATATATGTTGATGTATAAATCATGTTTAAGTAATATTATTGCATATTATTGATGTAGAGCCTTGATTTAGTGCTACATTAATTTATTAGATTTTTAGAAAATAGTTTGTTCATATTTTGGGAATTTTCGAGAGTCACTAAGAATTGGTACATTGATGTATAAATTATAATTGTTGAAATTTAATCGACGTTAGAATAATACTTTTGAATGAATAATATAAACTATATTCTTTAATTCACTAATCATTAGTGAATATGATATGAAATCATTAGTGAATATGATATGAAAATCCTCGTATTATGGATAGTCGAAATTGAGCTTTGATAAGTTAATATTTCGATTATCGATACTAAACCCTAATTTACGATTTAGATTATCGTAATTTAGCTTTAAAACTTCGGGATATTATATTATTTGACGTGGCAGTGATGCGACACTTATGAATCTCAAAATAAGAATCCACCAATATGGGATGCTCTTATCTTTCTCAAGTTTTTTATTTTCATTCAAAAATATTGTTATTTTATATTAAAGAAGTTCACTAAAAGATATTTTTATTAAAGAAGTTCACTTAAAAATATTATTACAACTTTGCTTAAATTGTAAAAAAAATAGCAAGATCATATTTTATAAAATATTAAAGATAAGTCTATAAAACCGTGCGGGTCTATTGATATAATGACATTTTTTTTGAATTTTTTTCTTAATTTTTAAAAATGAAATAAATATAAATTGAAGGATTTTTTGTTAATGAAAAAGAGAAATATTATAGGGACATTGATTTTAATCTAGGCATAAGTAGAAAGAAGTTGAAAACCTAATCAACACATGTAGATTTTCAGAAACCCAAAATATTAGTTCTTTTACTCATTTTCGGATGACAATGAATAACATCTGCCTTTTATAGGCAACGAAGGGAACGATTACAATTGATTAGTCTATTTACAGATGAGATGTCGCTATCTAGAAAATGACATCTTACCAATAGATAAGACTAAAGTTATATAAAGATGATAAAATATTTTACACGCCATCTATACTAGGCAAAAAGAAAAAAAGTATATATATATATATATATATATATATATATATATATATATATAGGGTAGGGTATGTTTTTTAGGGTTACACATTAAACCACAAAAGAAAATAGAAATTATACCTAATAGAGTTCACACAAAACTCATTTGATGGAGAAACATGGACGGAGCCTTCGTTTCCAGAAAATATGTTCAGCGAAATTGAAGGGATTTTTTTTTTGGTGTTGGGATATATTATTTGGCTCTCAAGGATGGGTATAGAATTTGCTATCGGCTATAGGAGTAAGAAAACAAAAAGCTTAGAAGCTCATGGTTGTTGAGAATGCAAATGATTTTTATTAAATTCTCTCTCTTGGTTGTTCTCGATTATGTATTACAATGCCTTTTTATAGGCAAAAGATAATTATTACAATCAACAAATAATGGTGCTACAACTATTCTAAGAAGACATCTCACCTAAAAAAAAAAAAGCAAAACAAGATATTACACCTATCCTATCTTATCAAGCATCTTAAATAATGCTTTACACCATTCACACGTTATGATACACGTCATCCTATATATATATATATATATATATATATATATATATATATATATATGATACCACAAAGGGGGTAGGGATTGTTTTTTCGAGTTACACATTAATCCACATAAAGAAAATAGAAAATACCTAATAGAGCTCACACATAACTCTTTTTTATAGAGAAAATAGTGACTGAGCCTTCTTCTCCTCTGAAATTCGCACCAATATTTGTAAAGATTTTTTTTTTTAGGATATTAGGATATATTATTTGGCTCTTAAGGATGAGTATAGAATTTGTTATCGGCTATAGGAGTAAGAAAACATAAAGCTTAGAAATTCATGGTTATTTGAGAATGCAAGGATTTTATTGATTTATCTCCGGGTTGCATCTTACAATGAATAACTTATGCCTTTTTATAGGCAACTAAAACAACTATTACAATTTATTTGTCAATGATATGTCATGAATTAGATAATAAAATCTTCCTAACTATAAGACTAAAGATAGAAAAATGACATCTACCTAACTAAAGATAAGAGTAAAGATGACTAATTTTTTACACGCTATCCACCTATCATTTCTTACTTTAATGCTATCTATTATTGATCACCTGCCATTTATATATATATATATATATATATATATATACATTTGATGATGCAACCTTTTTAGGCAGCGTTATAATAAGAATCTTGATGCAACCTTTTTAGATAGTGTTATAATAAGAACCTTGATTTTCGAAGGCTTTTAGACTTCGTTTAGCTCTTTTTAAATGCGGAATATAAATATGATTTTTTGATATTTCAGGAATATTTGGATTATTAATTTGTTCTTCAAGATAATTAATAAGAGATTTTATCCTTGTTATTTTATAACATAGTCTTTTGAAATTATTTTGTTGATTAACAATTACATAATCAAGTGGAGCATAAAAGATATTATCAACATCAAAAGGATTGCAAGTGATATTCATAAAATTTAAAACTTACATATTATTTCTTCAAAACAACTTGAACAACTTAAGCAGCTTGAATACAAAGATTTAGAGAGAGAAGAGAGAAGAAATGAGGCTAGCAAACTCAAGCGTGCTCTCAAACTAAACAAACATCCTAATTTATAGAGGAAAGAAAACACACACGATAAAATAGTCTGTTTACAAAAGTAGGAATATTTTCCAAAAGTCAAAAGGTGACTAGTATTTTCCCACTAATCACTATTTAAAGATGTCATTACATACGTCATCAAATTCATTCATCATTACATTCGTCAGAGTAAACATTTTATAGGAGCATTCTTCTTCTTTTTCTTTTCCTTTAATATTAATTTTTTGTAATCTATTTATCAAACCTTCTAAAAATTCATTATCTTTTTTAGAGTTTAATAAAAAAATTCTTTTTAAGATTATGAGGTGGTTTAATCATAATAGTATTAGAAAATTTTTCTTTTAATTTAGAAATTTTTGGAGAAAGTATTTCTTCAATTCTATTGGTTTGATTTCCAATAGTATGAAGAGCGAGATTAGTGAAATTATTTTGCTGTATAATTTGATCAAAATCTCATTTTCCAATTTTTTATTTTATTGGAACAGCAAAAATTTCTTTTTCTCCCTTTTGTATTTGTATAGTAGTAAAAGGGGGATGAATTTCTGTAGATTCTTCTCCTGATTCATGTATTAATATTTTATAATTTTTTCTATAATATTTAAAAAGTTTTCATCCAAGAAATTTGGAAATTCTTTATTTCTTGAAGGAAAATAAAGATTTTGTAACCCGATGAAAAAATTAATTTTAGAATTATTTTTTAAACTCCATTCTTCATATATATAAATATATATATATATATATATATATATATATATAGTCTACTAATGTGTATATGTATAAAGTCTACTAATGTGTATATATTCAAACAATGGTCAATAATGCATTGAATGGAGCTTGGCCGAGATCTTTCAAAGTATTTAATAATATTGCAGTTAGCAGTTAGCAATTAAATTGGCCAACACCTTTTACTACTATTTTCAACTTTCATTTGCTTTTCATGAAGTTTGCAGTTAGCAATTAAATGCTATCGAACTACCTCAATGGAAAGAGGAATTAATTGAATAAAAAGTTCAAGAGGCTCTGGAAAAAAAAAAAAAAACAAAATGCATTATGTTCTTAATTAATGACTTTTATTGAAGTCTATTGTATCATACATCATCCATTTTGACATGTTGCGTTGATGAAATTTTGATTTCTTGGTGAATTGATTTAATTTCTACTTTAATATTTATTAACAAATTAACATTGTTCGTGTTCCATCATTCCTGCATAAGTCACACGCATCTATGTGTTTGCTAGTACATTCAATGCAAAATTATTCCTGCATAATTCAGACAAATAATATAAAAGTGTTGTCACAATTTTAATATCAAAGATATGGTTCACAATTCCAAACATTCAAACAAATAATATAGAAGTGCGGCCAATATTTTAATATCCAATATCTTGCCGACAATACTAGATAGCTATCCATAAACACTAAAGTCAGTCATAAGACCATATTCAAATATCGTCCCATAATGGGTCTCTACCATTAGTCAATTTAAAATACTCGCACACAAAGATAGATTACAGTAATTTACCAAGGATAATTCCAAACAGAATCAAAACAATTGACATGAACATAAATGCAATATAAACTTCAAGATCGCTCATCAAACGCATGGGGCTGATATCGGAATCTCGTGTGCCATCTGTTGCTAGGATGGTTGATAACTGAGTGGAGTTTACCCCTAGTTTGGTGGGATAAGTCTGATTCAATACATACTTGGGAATCGTACCTGAAGGATGACTTGAATGGAACTCATCGCACCATAAGAAATATTGGGCATGTTTAATATTTTCCGGACACTTGTAATAATATCGTCCCGAATGCATGGCCTCTTTTCCAGCACACTTCAGTATCATCTTTCCTCTACCACACCGACATTCAGGGATGAGGTCCTTATGGAAATAATCTGCAAATAATATTTATTCCTATTAACAGAAAATTAATAGATATGGGATACACATCAAATAATATCAATTGCAAAAGCAAAATATTTTAAGAACAAGACTTGAAAACAATCATTGCACACATCATACGTCTTCATGTTCTTACAATAAAAAAATGACTAACAGTCGATGAAACATGGTTCCCAATATTGTCAAATTCATTTACATATGAAGTAATTACGTACACAATCCACACATGAAACCATACACTCAAAAGTCTTTACAAAGTAGGGTGGAACTGCAGCATAGAGTTATTTGCCACATTGAATGTGCTATTGCATCTCTCGTTTGATTCCATTCAACACTTGTTTCAACCGCATCCACAAAATCATCATCTTCGTTTTGTTCTTCATTTTCAATATCTTGCGGAAGAGAGTCAAAGAGTTGTTCGATGGGATAAACAATCATCTCAGACCTTATGAAGTTGTGGATCAAGAAAGAAGCCATTATAAGTCTATTTTCGATCTTCACCGAATAGTACATAGGACTCCTAAATATTCCCCCACCTCATCTTCTTGATGCCAAAAGCTCGCTCAATAACATTTCTGGCTTTAGTGTGCCTCATATTAAACATTTCAGCATCATTTTGAGGTCGTGCGCTCTCTGGACCCCATTCCTTCAAGTGGTACCTTAGACCTCTATAGGGAGATAAAAAACCTTCACAATTTGCATACCCATTGTCGCACAAATAATAGTTCCCTAACATGACACATAAATAGTGAACAATTAAACAACAAAAAAAATACTATACCAAAACTTAACGTAAATTAAAACATAACGATAATAATTTCACTGTATTTTATACCCTTTGGAACCTTCAGACCATGCACCCTATGTCACGACCCCAACCCTAAAACGGATTGGAGGGGAACAATTGAAGGAATAGTACTTAAGGTTCATGAGATACTAATATGAGGGTGTATACTATATGCAAAATAACATAGTATACGGGTGAGTGAACCAATGTAACCAAAGGAAATATAATAACACGAAGGACTTTAGCTGTTAATATCATCGGTTCACAAAACATGGTTCAAGCTGCAATGAAGTCATGTGAATACACGTATGACGTGTACCCAGGTTTCTAACTTAACATACATAAACTTATCAAAAAGTAGTCCTGACTTCTCAACACCCTCCATCAGCATTTCCAACAGCTCAACCTGCACATTTAAAAACAAACATGCAGGGCTGAGTACAAGAATGTACTCAATGGACTCATGCCAAAACATTTTATCGTATTTAAATTACTCTGCCACATCATAGTAAGACATAAGGGTTTTATTTGAAATACCTTATGCTTAACAAAAATATTTCATCAGTTCATAAACATTTGCTTGGCCAAGCATTTTACTTGCATGTATGATCCATATCCTTATCCTTTCTTCATATCATTATCATTAACGCCGTAGAAGGAGGCCCCCTCCTACGTCGCCGTGACCGGCCGTGAATTGTCCTTACACTCACGATCACCATTAGGTGTACACGTTAATCTTAGCTGTATAAGCCTTCGGCATAAGATCCGATATCGATTTCATTCATAAGTTGGGAGCTACCCAACGCATTCACATTATAGCAATCAAGGATAGGATACATACATAAAACATAAACATTTTTGGCAGGTAATTACTTAAACATTTTTAACATCACTTCTTGATATCAGTAACATAAAAGTTATTCACTCTGCAATTTATCACTTAAAAGTGTAGTAAAGCCCACCTGGACTATTCGATCGCCTTTATCTTGATTATTCTTCAACGTCCGGCCGTTGCGTCGTCCCACACCTTTACGCAAAAACGATGTTTGATACGCGTTCACGTTTTGAGACTTTTAAAGCTAGCATAAACTTGATATTCTATATCGATCTAAATTGAATTCTTTATCGAATTGATACGCTTCAATCGTGTAATTAACATTTCTCGTATTTCGACGAAGCGAGATATGTTCAACAATTACCATTCTAACCTTTTGGTAAAGGTTCAACGTATTTCTCGTTTTTCGATTTAACGATTTCGATTCACGAAATCTTTTCTTACCAACGAGACTTCATTACTCAATTAATCGTTTTACGCCAGTATTAGTGTATTTATCGAGCGTATTTCATCGTTGATTTCAAAAGTCAATAATTTTGACTTTTATTAGTAAATTCTTTAAAATTTATATTTTAATCTTTAACTTCATATAAATCAATTTCTAATTGATTTATTTTGCTAAATTCTTTTATTACTTTTTTTTTTTAGATATATTTTGAAGATAACTTCTAAATATATAATACATCATTACTTTAACATTTTAAGGATTTAAAAATCCTTAATACTTTTAATATAGCTCTCGGCTATATAATATAATTATATTCAATTATTTTTCAAATTTTCTTCAATTTTTACATAGTGTACTATATTATCATAGTATCACTAATATGTATTAATTATTAACTATAGAAAATTTTTGTTTATTACTTAATTAACTTCAAATTCACGGTTTCTTCAACTTGTCCAAACAATTCTTTGAAAAATCTAATTATTTAGTATATAGTCCCAACATCAATTCATAACATATTTATAACATATGGTTTATCATATTTAATTTCTACATTAACAAATCAAGGTCTATGGTTTCGATTTTTTTACACACATGCACTAGACCTTTTCATAAAATTCTAACAAAATTACATCATGCTTAATAGTACAACAACATTACATCAAAATTTTCATCAAAACAATTAAATCATAACCATTTGGAGCTTGGAAACCTTTCGGTCCTTTTGAAAATTTTTAACAATTTATATCTAAAAATTCTAATAAAAACATAGAGTACATAATTTAGGCCCTAGATCAACAATATGTCCTTGCATGTCTTTAAATAAACTTATACATTAACATAGTATTTTCCATGTTTTCGGTAATTTCAAGAGATTAACATAAAATTTTCCAAAAATTCAAAACAATTTACTATAAACTTCTACAAGATCATAGATCATTAATCTATCTTTAAATAATTTTAGAAAACTTTCGACCATT
This sequence comes from Salvia rosmarinus, assembly GCA_036937905.1. NCBI lineage: Eukaryota > Viridiplantae > Streptophyta > Magnoliopsida > Lamiales > Lamiaceae > Salvia > Salvia rosmarinus. Next base: position 8,910,608 of record CM072822.1, read on the forward strand.
ACAAGAATTTCATAACATGTTTAAAATAAATTTTAACATGATCTAAACTTCTATTCATCATGCTATACCCTCTTGATGCATAACTTTACCATAGGTTAGCAAATCTTTGAAATCAAACACACATGCATAATATTTTGAAATCAAGAACACTTACCTATTCATGGGTCAAACTTAACATGCATTAGCTAAATGTTACATTCAACAATCACTAAGAATATATGCATTAGTAAATTTTCACAACCAAGAACACCAGAATACCAAAACACATGTATTTCCCTTAGCTCGAGCCTTGAAATTTTAAAAAAAAAAATCCTAGGTATGATCGAAACCTTGCTCAATTCCTCACCTTTCTATGGTATGAACTTATGATAGAAGGGTTATACACTAAGCTTTGGTGAAGAAAGAAAGAAGAACACTCAATTTCCTATTAAGAAGCTCTCGGTTCTCTAAACTCTTGGAGAGGAAAATAGTTGTGTATTTTTTTTCAAGACTTGAGTAGGTGTGATTGTGAGAGAAAGAAAATAAAATCCTACCTATTATACTCCCTCAATTCTCGGTTCCCACATGCAAATAGGAGAGGAAATGAAAGACTTGTGTACTTCATAGCCTATGACTCACCTAATGAGTCATGAGATGAATTTAATATCTCCTACACTTTGTTGGCCACTAACACTCCAAGCCATGCATTTTTGGAGCAAGAGCCGGCAGCTCTTTGATGAACAAATGAATAGATTTTATTTTTTTGTGTTTAAATGTTGTTATACTAGATACTATATATGAGTTAAGATACATTCCTCCATGTATATTATATCTTCCTTGATTATACTATGTTAGTATGTAACATAGATACAATTTATATAATTAATATGTAACTTAACAAATTGTATACCAAAATGATGTGCAATATGTTATTTATAACATAAGGTCTCGATTTTATTAGTCTCCATTGATACATATTTTATTTTCATGTTATTTATAGATATATATATATCATAACATATGGTTTAGATAATAAATTATATCATAGGAAAATTTATTGGTATCATTTTGTATAAGAAAACCCAATTTTGAATTAGGGTTTTGAAAATTAGCATTTAATTACTATCGAATCCTTAATGCTTTAGCATTGTTTTCATGTTAAAATACTTTAATTACATATAATAATCATAGGAATTTAAATACTATAATTCCTTGATCATTAATATCATTTTCTATTCATCTCTACGTTAACGTTTGAAACGTCTCAAAGCGTTAACTATCGAATCATTTCAAAATGATCGTAATAATATCGTATTTACCTCGTTAAATTATTTCATTAATATTGGAATTCTTATCCTAAGCTCCGTTGCTTAGTGAATTTCTGAATTAAACTTATCGTAAGTAGGCGTTAATTTCTTCGGGATATTACATTCTACCCCTTAAAAGAAATTTCGTCCCGAAATTTGCATACCTTAGAAAAATAATCCGGTATCGTTCTTTCATAGCATCCTCAAGCTCCCATGTGGCCTCTTCTTGTCCATGATGTGTCCACAGTACTTTAACTAGCGGAATGGACTTGTTTCGTAATTGTTGAACTTTACGGTCTAAAATTGCCGTAGGTTCTTCTTCATAGCTCATATCTGGATTGAGGATCACGTGCTTTGGATCGTGTACATACTTTCGTAGTTGTGACACGTGGAAAACATTGTGTACATTCCCAGTTTGGCGGAAGAGCTAACTTATGAGCTCTCGGGCTATTCTTTCTAGGATCTCATAAGGTCCTATAAAGCGGGTTTCGGTTTACCTTTACTCCAAATCGATGATCCCTTGATGGAGAAACTTTAAGGAATACTTTATCTCCACTTTCAAAACATAGTTCAGATCTGCGGCGTGTCGGCGTAAGACTTTTGTCTATCTTGAGCTTTTTTATTCTTTGCTTAATTTGTCGGACAATTTCGATCATTTCACTTATTGCTTGGGCCCTATGATCTTTCTTTCACCCACTTCATCCCAAGAAAGCGGTGATCTACATTTCTTTCCATACAAAGCTTCATATGGGGCCATATTAATCGTCATTTGGTAACTATTGTTGTAGGCAAACTCGATAAGGGTAATACATCTTCCCACTTTGTACCTCGATCCAACACCACCGCTCTCGAAGATATCTTCTAGTGTCTCGAATCGTTCTTTCCGATCGCCCATCACGTGGGTGAAATCTTTGTCTTTGAAATTCAACTTTGTGCCTAATTCCTTTTGTAAACTAACCCGAATCTCGAAGTGAACTTGAGTCTCTATCGGAGGTAATAGATTTTGGTACTCCATGTAGTCGATAATTTCTTTTACATATAATCGAGCTAACTTATCGATCCATGAGTAATCAATTGGTAGAAAATGAGCACATTTATAAGTCTATCAATTATTACCCATATCGCAGATGTTTCCTTTTGATTTTGGTAGACCCGTACTTGAAATCCATCGTTATTTCATCCCATTTCCACTCGGGTATTCCCAATGGTTGTAACTTTCCGTAAGGACGTTGGTGTAATGCTTTTACTTGTTGACAAACAAGACAACGTTCTCTGAAGAGGCTACATCTCGTTTCATGCCTTCCCACCGAAACTTTTCTCTTAAATCTTGGTACATCTTAGTGTTACAGGGTGGGCGGTATAAGGTGTATCATGAGCTTCACTTAGTATTTCGTTTGAAGTTCATTATGCGGAACACATATTCTTCCTTCAAACAATAAAGCATTGTCGATGCTTCACGGAAATTCCTTAGTCCTTGATCCTTACTTTTCTCTTATCCTTTCTAACTTTTCCTCCATCCTTTGTTTCTACGATTCTTTTCTTAAATCCGATGTCGAAGATGAGTGTAGCGATCACGATTCATGATCGCCCTTGGTTGTTCAATCAATTCAATTTTCATTCTTTAAACTCTTCAACCGCTTTTCTTCCTTCGTGAGGAGACATCCTAGTTTGGTCGATTTTTACGACTTAGGGCATCGGCTACTACATTCGCCTTACCCGGTGATAGTTAATACCACGATCGTAGTCTTTTACCGTTCAAGCCATCTTCTTTGCCTCATGTTTAGATCTCTTTGCTCAAGAAATATTTCAAACTCTTGTGATCGTAAAGATCTCACATCTCACCCATAAAGATGATGTCTCCGGATCTTCAATGCATGAACTCTGCGGCCAATTCCGTGTCATGAGTTGGGTAGTTCAATTCATGTGGTCTCGAGTTGTCGGGATGCATATGCTATCACTTTCCTTCTTGCATCAAGACACAACCTAGTCCATTTTAGAAGCATCGTTATAAACTACATATCCCTTATCGATTACGGGCTGCTAGCACCGGTGCACTTGTTAACTTCTCCTTCACCGAAAACTCGCCTCACAATCCTCTGTCCAATTAAACTTGATTCCTTTCGGAGTAGCTGAGTTATTGGTCTCGCAATCTTGGAGAATCCTCAATGAACCTCCGATAGTAACCGGCTAGTCTAGGAAACTTGATCTCATTCGGGTCCTTGGCGATTTCCACTCTTGTCGCTTCTACCTTGGTGGATCTACCTTAATTCCATCTGCAGACACAATGTGTCCAGGAACATTACTTCCTTCACCCGAACTCGCGCTTGCTAAACTTAGCAAAAGCCTTTCAACCCTTAAGGTTTGTAACCTTTGTTCTTAGATGTTCTTTATGGTCCTCCTCATTCTTTGAATAGATGAGAATATCATCTATGAAGACTAAGAAAAATTTGTCTAAGTACGGATGAAATACTACATTCATGAGGTCCATAAATACAGTAGGTGCATTTGTTAATCCGAGCGGCATAACTATGAATTCGTAGTGGCCATATCTTGTTGAATGCGCCTTAGATATGTCCTCCTACTGTACCTTGAGTTGATGATAACGACTTGAGATCAATCTTTGAAAATACGCTTGCTCCTCTTAATTGATCAAACGGATCGTCAATCCTTGGTAAAGGGTATTTGTTCTTGAGTGTCATCTTGTTCAATTCTCGATAATCTATACACATCCTTAAAGAACCGTCTTTCTTTTTGGCCGAATAAAGCAGTGCTCCCAAGGTGAAACACTAGGTGCGATAAAACCTAAGTCCAACAATTCTTGTATTTGGATTTTCAATTCTTCCAATTCCTTGAGCCATTCTATAGGGTGCCTTCGATCTGGAGCCGATCCGGGTTCGTGTCGATGGTGAATTCTAATTGTCATCGTGAGGTAATCTGGTAGATTTTCGAGAAAAACATCCGAAATTCTCGAACAATCTCTATGTTTTCCATTTTCACCTTTGTCTTATCTTCTCCATTCAAGTAAACAAGATACGCTGTGGCATCCTTTCTTGTTTATCATTCTTCTTGCCTTGGTCTTGACACAATCGAACTTTCTTACCCATGCTAATTCCATGGAAGTATGTAGCTTCTTGTCGAGAAAATGAAATGAAATTTTCCTTTCTTTGCAAAGAATCGTGGAATGATTTTTAGCTAACCAATCCATTCTAAAATTATATCTACGCCACCCATGGGTATCACGTTCGATTATTCGCGAACCTTAAGTGATCCTAAGTTCAACTCTGGGTTCGAGCAAACATGCGTAATGATCCACAATCCTCCTATAGGTGAAGAGATTCTCATGTCCCGATTTGCCTTTTCGGATCTAAGTTTCAATTTATCAACACATGCTCTTGCTATAAAGGAATGTGAAGCACCGTGTCGAATAACAATATAACTGATGCGTTGAGAAGAATCCCATACACCCAAATTTCCTTGGTTTTGTTCATTCCGCTTGATGTAAAGCATATACCCACTTTGCCGGCCGAGGTTGACGTGGCACTTGACCTGCCGATTACATTCTTTCTTTGTCGTGGGTCATTGTTGGGGACGTTGTCGTTGAGGTTCTTTGCCTTAAATCGTTGAGGTTCTTGCCCTTTATTGCGATTATACATCTTGTTGAGGTTGGGGTTGAACCGCATTGCCCTAAGTGGTGAGCATTGCGGGTTGATTGGCCTTATCATTGGCTCCAAGCGTGTCCTGGCGATTATTGGCATAATGGCCACTTACTCCGCATTTAAAAGCAGTTTCCGCTACCCGCCATGCACATTCCTTGTGCATCTTCAGCACTTTAGGCAAGGTAAAGCTCTTACCGCTTTGTGGTCCTCGTCGGAGGGACAAAGTTGCCCTTTTCCATCCACATCCCCGGAGATATTACATTCCCTTGCCGTTTATTACGCATATTTTCAGAACTTCCCGATTCTGTTACCATGATTCGCTTCCCATTTCCTCTTTCCTTTATCTCCTCAGTATTCGCGTTTGAGCTAATGCCGATTTGTCGTCGGCATTCTTGCCTCGATATCAAAGCTCGTCCAAGAGCCTCCGGTATATGTCAAATCTCCATGATGGCGAGAGACATTCTTATCTCGGCCTTAAACCCGATCTAAATTTCTCGACATCTTTAAATCGTATTCACCGATCCGGGCATACCTTGACATATCGCGAAAGTGCGATCATAATCTATTCTGATCATCTTTTCTTGCTTCAAAACAAAGAACTCAAGTTCCTTCCTTTTTCTGTAACTCTTCGGAATATATTTGTCATACATTTCCTCTTTGAATTCTTCCCAAGTAAACTCATTCAATTGTTCAGGTGTAAAGTTTTTCTTGCCTCCCACCAAAAGTCGGCGGTCGGTAAGTTGAAAAGCAATACAGCGAGTCGTTCTGGCGTGCATCGTGAAAATCGAAAATCTGTTCCATTTTCTTATCCATTGCTCCGCGTCGCGGGTTCCTTTACCGTTAAAAGGCGGTGGGTTCTGTCTGAAAAGCTCTTCTACCCTACGATCAGGTGGGGGTGGTTGTGGTATATTTTCTGGTTCTTGAATTGGGATTCTACCTCTTCCTCTACCTCTTCCTCTACCTCTTCCTCTTCCTCTACCTCTCATCCCCTGATCAGGATCTCTTCTAGGCGGCATTCTGCTATACAAGACATTATATTAGCATCGCGTATTATTTTTACAAAATAACATACATAATATCATCACATAGCCCTTTTGTAAAACAACTATATTACAATAATTCATTTTTACCATACACATCTTTGCTACAAAAAGCCCTTATTTCAGGGTCATTCATATATATATCATAAAATTTTTCCATAAAAAGGTCGTTTCAAACAAACAGTCATCATAAAGGAAATTACATACGTACTGGCTTACATACTATTACAAAACATCAAGTTTTCTTTCCACTATTACATAAGCAACCATACTATATACATACTATCCTACTCTATGTCCATAAGACTCGTCCGAGATCTCACTCGTCTTCTTCGGGATCTTCTTCTTCTTGGAATCATCATCTCTTGCATGTACTCGGATGGTCACCTCATTAACTCCCATCATGGGTATATCACGCATCGGACCATAGTCCTCACGTACTGGACTGTAATCTGCACGTATCGGACTATAACAAACACGTACCGGACTGTAAGCATCCTGAGTGTCAGTCACTCTCATCCTCGCTGTACGACGATAGGGCTCTGCTGGAGGTGGAGGAGCTGCCATCGGCGTAAGGGTGTAAGTGATGGATGTAGAGGATGTCCAAAGATAACGGTGGAAAAGCAGGCGCTAATGCAACTGGACGTGCAGCCCTATCCACTTGGGCGATGCGCCTCATCGAGCAGATATCGAGGTATCACGGATTAACTTTGTCAGCGGTACCTCAGTAGATAACCACTCCGGCGTGTCGTCGCGCCATGTATACTCCTCGGAGGAAGGTAAGGTCCTCGGGGCAACCCCATAAATGCGATAAACATAACTCAAATGGTCGATGAATGGGTAGATCACCAACCAGATCATAACCTCTGTTCTTGCGATAAATATAGTCCCAGACACTTCTCGGCGTAGTCCTCCCAAATACATGGAAGTATGGTCAAAAGGCGTTTGATACCGTCATAGTCTCGTCACACCATATGTTGAGCATTTCTCCATAATCGGAGATAGTACATTAGGAATTCCCCAAGTCTTCTCCACAACACATCCAGCTCTCTCGGTATAGACCTTACGCTTCTTCGGGAGTAGGGTTTGGTCCAATCCTTCTTCTAGCCATATAACGCATTCCTCCATCCGCCATAGACAAAACTAACATAAGTCAACTAAACATTATCGATAAGCGGATAAGATAACTTAAACGGATTTGTTTAAATAACTAGGATAACTGGACAATCTACAAAGTAGATAAACAACCCAAACATATCTGATGAACAGATAAATGTTATAGGTAACACATATCGTAGTTTACAACTTATTATTTAACGCCCAAGGTTTATGGTATATTATAAGATCTTTATACTAGTCTACAACTCAAACTAACCTTCTAAAGACTTTCGTGAATTCTGGAGAAAGAAATAGAGTTTCAGTCCTTCATAACAAATGAAGTTCAGTGTTTCAGGGTTTCTCGGTGAAAACCATGTGCAAATCGGAGTCCTAACGATAGAGAACGAGCTAAAACAAAATTACTGCGCAATGCAGAAAATTTGCATGCTCGTGACAAAATACGAGGTAATGCCGACACCGAGGTCGTGCATGCCGTTGCCGATGTCGAAGTCGAAGTTGTAGTCGTAATCATGGCGTCGACGTCGTTCATTCCATACATTGAGATCGTACTTCATCCTTCGCATTCGTCTTCTTCCTCGAAGCTCGTAGTTACCATTTCTTTTCGTTGTTCATGTCATTCTCTTATTCTTATATGGGAATGAAATTCGTACTTCTACGTTCTTTTACAATATGTGATCATGCTTCCTATATCGACTATGTTCTTCTCAAGATAACATATCATTTGTCATAGTTGATTTTCGAGACTCATAGTTTAAATGATAACATAATCAATTCATACATGTATCTCAATTTATATTTATCCTTTCAACATTGATCATCTAATTTCCAATCAAACATATACATTTATCCAAAATTTTGTTTACTTATCATAACTGCTTTTTGATTTCAAAATCAAGTTTGAAATTCTTCTTATTCATGGTTTTCATTCATTTCAAAAATAATAAATTTTGAAAATTTCATTCTCATAGCTTATTTTTCAATTGAACATCATAACATTCCTTTCCTTTTCCTTTACTAATGATTCGATCGATTCATCATTTAAACTTTTCATTTCATGAATCTAAAAGAAAATCATTTACCTTGTCCGGTTGAGCTGAATGTGATGGAGTGTTGAGTATAGTCACTGATTTCTAGAAGTCTAGTAACTCAATCTAGACTCAACTTTTGAAAGAAAAGTTTGGTTTCAAAGAGCGAATCGCTCGATACCACTGTCGCGACCCCAACCCTAAAACGGATTGGAGGAACAATTGAAGGAATAGTACTTAGGTTCATGAGATACTAATATGAGGGTGTATACTATATGCAAAATAACATAGTATACCGGTGGTGAACCAATGTAGACCAAAGGAAATATAATAACACGAAGGACTTTAATCATAATATCATCGGTTCACAAAACATGGTTCAAACTGCAATGAAGTCATGTGAATACACGTATGACGACGTGTACCCAAGGTTTCTAACTTAACATACATAAACTTATCAAAAGTAGTCCCGACTTCTCAACACCCTCCATCAAGATTTCCAGCCCTCGACTGCACATTTAAAAACAAACATGCGGTGAGTACAAGAATGTACTCAATGGACTCATGCAAAACATTTTATCGTATTTAAATTACTCTGCCACATCATAGTAAGACATAAGGGTTTTATTTGAAATACCTTATGCTTAACAAAAATATTTCATCAGTTCATAAACATTTGCTTGGCCAAGCATTTTACTTGCATGTATGATCCATATCCTTATCCTTTCTTCATATCATTATCATTAACGCCGTAGAAGGGCCCCTCCTCGTCGCCGTGACCGCCGTGAATTGTCCTTCTGACTCACGGTCACCATTAGGTGTACACGTTAATCTTAGCCAGGTATAAGCCTTCCGGCATAAGATCCGATATCGATTTCATTCATAAGTTGGGAGCTACCCAACGCATTCACATTATAGCAATCAAGGATAGGATACATACATAAAACATAAACATTTTTGGCAGGTAATTACTTAAACATTTTAACATCACTTCTTGATATCAGTAACATAAAAGTTATTCACTCTGCAATTTATCACTTAAAAGTGTAGTAAAGCCCACCGGACTATTCGATCGCCTTTATCTTGATTATTCTTCAACGTCCGCCGTTGCGTCGGCGTCACACCTTTACGCAAAACGATGTTTAGTACGCCGTTCACGTTTTGAGACTTTTAAAGCTAGCATAAACTTCGATATTCTATATCGATCTAAATTGAATTCTTTATCGAATTCAATACGCGCTCAATCGTGTAATTAACATTTCTCGTGTTCGACGAAACGAGATATGTTCAACAATTACCATTCTAACCTTTTGGTAAAGGTTCAACGTATTTCTCGTTTTCGATTTAATGATTTCGATTCATAAATCTTTTCTTACCAACGAGACTTCATTACTCAATTAATACGTTTTACGCTTATTAGTGTATTTATCGAGCGTATTTCATCGTTGATTTCAAAAGTCAATAATTTTGACTTTTATTAGTAAATTCTTTACTAATTTATATTTTAATCTTTAACTTCATATAAATCAATTTCTAATTGATTTATTTTGCTAAATTCTTTTATTACTTTTTTTTTTTAGATATATTTTGAAGATAACTTCTAAATATATAATACATCATTACTTTAACATTTTAAGGATTTAAAATCCTTAATACTTTTAATATAGCTCTCGGCTATATAATATAATTATATTCAATTATTTTTCAAATTTTCTTCAATTTTTACATAGTGTACTATATTATCATAGTATCACTAATATGTATTAATTATTAACTATAGAAAATTTTTGTTTATTACTTAATTAACTTCAAATTCACGGTTTCTTCAACTTGTCCAAACAATTCTTTGAAAAATCTAATTATTTAGTATATAGTCCCAACATCAATTCATAACATATTTATAACATATGGTTTATCATATTTAATTTCTACATTAACAAATCAAGGTCTATGGTTTCGATTTTTTTACACACATGCACTAGACCTTTTCATAAAATTCTAACAAAATTACATCATGCTTAATAGTACAACAACATTACATCAAAATTTTCATCAAAACAATTAAATCATAACCATTTGGAGCTTGAAACCTTTGGTCCTTTTGAAAATTTTAACAATTTATATCTAAAATTCTAATAAAAACATAGAGTACATAATTTAGGCCCTAGATCAACAATATGTCCTTGCATGTCTTTAAATAAACTTATACATTAACATAGTATTTTCCATGTTTCGGTAATTTCAAGAGATTAACATAAAATTTTCCAAAAATTCAAAACAATTTACTATAAACTTCTACAAGATCATAGATCATTAATCTATCTTTAAATAATTTTAGAAAACTTTCGACCATTACAAGAATTTCATAACATGTTTAAAATAAATTTTTAACATGATCTAGGCTTCTATTCATCATGCTATACCCTCTTGATGCATAACTTTACCATAGGTTAGCAAATCTTTGAAATCAAACACACATGCATAATATTTTGAAATCAAGAACACTTACCTATTCATGGGTCAAACTTAACATGCATTAGCTAAATGTTACATTCAACAATCACTAAGAATATATGCATTAGTAAATTTTCACAACCAAGAACACCAAGAATACCAAAAACACATGTATTTCCCTTAGCTCAAGCCTTCGAAATTTTAAAAAAAAAAAATCCTAGGTATGATCGAAACCTTGCTCAATTCCTCACCTTTCTATGGTATGAACTTATGATAGAAGGGTTATACACTAAGCTTTGGTGAAGAAAGAAAAGAAGAACACTCAATTTCCTATTAAGAAGCTCTCGGTTCTCTCTAACTCTTGGAGAGGAAAATAGTTGTGTATTTTTTTTCAAGACTTGAGTAGGTGTGATTGTGAGAGAAGAAAATAAAATCCTACCTATTATACTCCCTCAATTCTGGTTCCCACATGCAAATAGGAGAAAATGGAAGACTTGTGTACTTCATAGCCTATGACTCACCTAATGAGTCATGAGATGAATTTAATATCTCCTACACTTTGTTGGCCACTAACACTCCAAGCCATGCATTTTTGGAGCAAGAGCCGGCAGCTCTTTGATGAACAAATGAATAGATTTTATTTTTTTGTGTTTAAATGTTGTTATACTAGATACTATATATGAGTTAAGATACATTCCTCCATGTATATTATATCTTCCTTGATTATACTATGTTAGTATGTAACATAGATACAATTTATATAATTAATATGTAACTTAACAAATTGTATACCAAAATGATGTGCAATATGTTATTTATAACATAAGGTCTCGATTTTATTAGTCTCCATTGATACATATTTTATTTTCATGTTATTTATAGATATATATATCATAACATATGGTTTAGATAATAAATTATATCATAGGAAAATTTATTGGTATCATTTTGTATAAGAAAACCCAAATTTTCGAAATAGGGTTTTCGAAAATTAGCATTTTAATTACTATCGAATCCTTAATGCTTTAGCATTGTTTTCATGTTAAAAATACTTTAATTACATATAATAATCATAGGAATTTAAATACTATAATTCCTTGATCATTAATATCATTTTTCTATTCATCTCTAAACGTTAACGTTTGAAACGTCTCAAAACGTTAACTATCGAATCATTTCAAAATGATCGTAATAATATCGTATTTACCTCGTTAAATTATTTCATTAATATTGGAATTCTTATCCTAAGCTCCGTTGCTTAGTGAATTTTACGAATTAAACTTATCGTAAGTAGGCGTTAATTTCTTCGGGATATTACACCCTATTAACTGCAGCTCTTAATACCCTAGAATCAGCAGCAGTTCCCTCCCATCCTGGCAGGACGTAAACAAACTTCATGTTTCGATCACAAACGGCCAAAGTATTCGTGCAAATTTGACCTTTCCTTGTCCTATATCTGGGCTTATCAGTATTGCGGACCATAACAGGAATGTAAGTGCCATCTAGAGCTCCTAAGCACCCCTAAAACAAAAGAAGAGGAATTCAATAATTTAGCTAAATGAACCATCTCATTTTCATTACATTATAAACTTCCAAAAACTAATTTCTATACTTTAAACCACTTCCATCTAGGATCACTGCAATCTTCATGTACCGGCGTTGGTTTGACCAGCAGTATATTATGGAGCTTTAAAACCGTCTTTAAAACGAGATGAACATAGTACGAGATAGTTTGACCCGATCTCCAGAAGTCAAATCCAACAATTTTATTTTTTTGTGATGGGCTAGAATAGCTAAGAACATTGCGACTTGCTCTTCAACACTAACATATTTTCCGTCAGTCAATCCTCCTAGATGTCGCAATAAAACACATAGTCTGCCGAATTCTATAGATATGATTCTATATATCATAGTGGAGTCCATATAAAAGTTATTTTTATAGGTATATGGTTGGAGATATAAATGAAAAGAAGTTGATGAATTTTAAAAATTGAGGTAGCGTTTATATAGAAGCAAAAAAAATTGTTTTTGGTTCTCACCATTAGAGATACCTAAGAATCGAGAATAGCAGGGACTATTACTTGGAACGGGATTATATCGAACTATGAGACATATATCAAGAAAACTTCTAGAACTTCATGACATTCAAGATAAAGTACACATAATTTACATATGAGACTAGACCATCAGATATTTAACAAAAGGGTTCAACTGATCTGAAGGTAATTACTTTTAAACTCAAAATATAACTTAGTGTTCTTGCTGCCAAAAACATGTGAAGTACATGACGATGTGCCCTCAAGGTACAAACTATCAGCGACAAAAGATTTCCTACTGCTCAACACTGCTCCACCTCATCACCAGCTCAACCTGCACATTTAAAAACAAACATGCAGGGCTGAGTACAAAGATGCACTCAATGGACTTATGCCAACGAAACTCATACTTATACTAGGCGTACAACATAACCTCGTTCACGTACTAACATACTTATACATTTATACCTTAATCAAGTCATTTGACATTCAATAACATATATTTTGCAATATTAACATATATAACTAATAATTTACATATACATACTTGAATTCTAATCGATTTCTAATCACATTCTCATAAGTCTCGATTTTTCACGTTTACAAACAATCATGCTCGAAAATACACATAAGTATGATCTAACTTAGACATAACACTTTGTTTTTCAAACCTTACGTCACTTAACAAAATGTTTCGACATAAACATAGTATACCTTGTTTTAAAAAATCACATAAATTCATAGTATGTCTAAAACATATTTTTGGAACTAAATATTTGATTACACTTGATAAAATAATTTTAAAACTTTTACTTTAACAACTTTAACATTTTCGGTCATTATAAAAAAATATTCTTAAAACTTATCCAAAAATTCCTATAAATTCACATAACATACCATATTATCATAGGATAGATAATATATATTAACATTAGACTTAGAAAAATTATACATCATAATCTTACACTTATGATTTTCGAAATTTTGCAATAATACTTAAACATTTTTCAAAAATTCCAATTAATTCACACAACATATAATTATCATCACATATCAACAATATGTCATAATATCTAACATACACAAATCACACATCAAAATATCATAAGCTATGGTTTTCGAAATTTTTGAAGTTTGGACTATATAATTTCAATAAATTCTAATTAATTCATATAACATAATATTATGATTATACATCAATAATATACCACAATATCATTCATACATAAATCATACATCAACATATGATTTCCTATGATTTTTGAAAATTTCATGAAGTATATACTAATGTTTTCAAAAAATTGTAAATAAATTCATACAAGCTTAAACATTACTAAGTATCATTAATTCATGCTCAAAACAACAATTAAAATTCATTTCAATCAACATATGATCACCACATATTTTCCGTCCTAACATAGAATTTTATAACATGCTCAACTTTGTACTAAATTCATAATATATGCATATAAACATCATATAAACATATTTAAAACAACATTTCTCGAATTTTCACAATAAATAATAAAAGCATAAAACATAAGATTTTATGGATGGAATTCAAAATTCTTGCATATATAAGAAGCTCGTATGATTTTGAACATTTTAATCAGAGTCGATTGTCGGCGGCAACGTTTTTCTAACTTAAAATTTGGAAAGAAAATGAAGAACACTACTCTCTTTTTTTTCTCTCCCTTGCTCACGGTTCTAATGACTAAATGAGAGATAATTTTTGATTTACGTCATGTTAATATAACATTGTCCATTTGTATACAAAATATCTAACAAAGTTGAAAATTATTACATTTTACAAGTCAAAATTTTCGGTCACTTTACATAGTATGAGACAAAAGTTTTATCTTATCTTATTACACTTTAATAAGTCATCTTATCACATAATTAATATACATCACTTTCATTCCCATCATTTTCACAAAATAAAGAAAATTCTTCTTCCTTTTATTCCTCATAGTTCACGGCACTATCAAATTCATATGGAGGTGGTTTTTATTTTCTTATGATATCATACACATTAATAATATTTTAGGAAAATATTTAATTTGAAAAGTCAATATTTTACACTTTGAATTTTTTTCTCCTTTTCCCACTTGTTCACACACTAAATTTCGGCCACTTCATTTAGGTAAGAGATTATTTTTATTTCTTATGCTAAAATATAAGAATTAATCTATCATTATCATAGTCATAACCTATCACTATCATAAGCTTTGAATTTTCTTTTCTTCCTCCCATTTATTCCATATTTTTGGCCACCACATGACCAACATACCTCCCACTTGTTTAATTAATGATACACCTTATCTTATGCATTAATAATATCTCACTATCATAATTATTACACATCATTATCAAAAGGATATAAATTTTTTTCATTTCACACTTAAACCTCCAAACTTTCGGTCACTTATATATAATATGGTACATATTTTATTTTCTTCCAATTAATAACCATGTGATATAATATAAGTCCTAGATGATAAATTAAATCATAGGAAAAATAATTAAGAACAATTCTTTGTCACACTTTGAAAAATTCGAACCCTAATTCGAAAATATGCACAAATTATCCAACCTTTATTCCTTAATTCTCTAGCATTATTTTAATGAAGGATTATATAAAAATAATGCTCTTATTACATAAAAATAATCATAAGACTTAAATATTATAATTCTCTAATCGTTATACTAAGTTTTCGAATAACCTCAAAACGTTGACATTCGAAACATCTCAAAAATGTTAATAATCGAATCGTCTCTAAAACGTCCATAATAAAGTCGTAATCACTTTATTCATTCTTTGTTAATAGGGAATTTAATTATAAGCTTCGTCATTTAGAAAATAACGTAAGACTAACTATCGAAATTTAATCGACGTTAGAATAATACTTTCGAATGAATAATATAAACTATATTCTTTAATTCACTAATCATTAGTGAATATGATATGAAAATCCTCGTATTATGGATAGTCAAAATTGAGCTTTGATAAGTTAATATTTCGATTATCGATACTAAACCCTAATTTACGATTTAGATTATCGTAATTTAGTATTAAAACTTCGGGATTTTACATTACTTGACATGGAAGTGATGCGACACTTACGAATCTCAAAATAAGAACCCACCAATATGGGATGCTCTTATCTTCCTCAATTATTTTATTTTCATTCAAAAATATTGTTATTTTATATTAAAGAAGTTCACTCAAAGATATTGTTATTAAAGAAGTTCACTTAAAAATATTATTACAACTTTGCTTAAATTACAAAAAAAATAGCAAGATCATATTTTATAAAATATTAAAGATAAGTCTATAAAACCGTGCGGGTCTATTGATATAATTACATTTTTATTTTGTGACTCATCACTATTCAAATACATTATCACTTACACTATATTAACTACACATTGAACAAAACAAATAAAATCCTCAACTTTTATCACCTAGTATGCATTGGTCATTTCAATTTGCACAAATGAGTATTTTTAATATTCCTTCTTTTCTTCATTGAGTCAACAATGTCATGCTACACAATTAAATCATGCAAGACATCCTTTTTGTGACTCACTAAAGTAATACATAACTTATTCCATTAGTAAATGCCATTTACTTAAACTAAATAAATGAAACCAATTTCCTTTACTTTGGATCCACATAGCCGTCGGTCATCTCATGAAAAAGAGGAGGAGTTTTTATTTTATTTGTCTTATACTAGATATATAATATCCTACACAAAGCCAAATGCAAGTATGTCATCAAATAAGAGTTTTAAAAATTCTTCCTACCTTATTTAATCACATTACACGGCTATTACATTGCACACACACTTCCCACTTGATTCCTTCATTTTCTATCTTGATTTGTGTGTAATTAGATATCATACTACACATTTATTACATAGCATGTTGGAAGATAGCCAAATTTTTATTCAATCCATGATATTTGTTCCAAAAACTCACGGCATGCACTTATGGAATTATTGGTACACATTTTATTTCCTTGCCATTGGTAGTTATATAGCACAATATAGGTCTTATATGATAAATTAAATCATAAAAAAATAATTGTAACAATTTTAGGTAGCAAACCCTAATTTTTGAAAACTAGGGTTTTCGAAAATCATATCATTTTGTTCAATTCTAATCCTCAATTTCCTAACATTATTTTAATGATAAATAAGGCTCTTATTACTTAAAATAATCATAGGAATTTAAATATTATAATTCCTTGATCATTAGACTTAATTTTCTAATCATCTCTAAACGTTGACATTCAAAACGTCTCAAAACGTTCATAACCGAACCATCTCAAAATAGTCGTAATAAAGTCGTAATTACTTTATTAATTCATTTCATTAATAATTAATAATGAAATGTAATTCTAAGCTTTGATAAGAAAATCCCGTATTATGGATAGTCAAAATTGAGCTTTGATAAGTTAATATTTCGATTATCGATACTAAACCCTAATTTACGATTTAGATTATCGTAATTTAGCTTTAAAACTTCGAGATATTACATTACTTGACATGGCAGTGATGCGACACTTACGAATCTCAAAATAAGAACCCACCAATATGGGATGCTCTTATCTTCCTCAATTTTTTTATTTTCATTCAAAAATAAAAAAATTGTTATTAAATAAGTTCACTCAAAGATATTGTTATTAAAGAAGTTCACTTAAAAATATTATTACAACTTTGCTTAAATTACAAAAAAAAATAGCAAGATCATATTTTATAAAATATTAAAGATAAGTCTATAAAATCGTGCGGGTCTATTGATATAATTAAATTTTTATTTTGTGATTCATCACTATTCAAATACATTATCACTTACACTATATTAACTACACATTGAACAAAACAAATAAAATCCTCAACTTTTATCACCTAGTATGCATTGGTCATTTCAATTTGCACAAAGGAGTATTTTTAATATTCCTTCTTTTCTTCAATGAGTCAACAATGTCATGCTACACAATTAATTCATGCAAGACGTCTTTTTGGTGACTCACTAAAGTAATACATCATTTATTTCATTAGTAATGCCATTTACTTAAACTAAATAAATGAAACCAATTTTCTTTACTTTGGATCCACATAGCCGTCGGTCATCTCATGAAAAAAAAGGAGGAGTTTTTATTTTATTTGTCTTATACTAGATATATAATATCCTACACAAAGCCAAATGCAAGTATGTCATCAAATAAGAGTTTTAAAAATTCTTCCTACCTTATTTAATCACATTACACGGCTATTACATTGCACACACACTTCCCACTTGATTCCTTCATTTTCTATCTTGATTTGTGTGTAATTAGATATCCTACTACACATTTATTACATAGCATGTTGGAAGATAGCCAAATTTTTATTCAATCCATGATATTTGTTCCAAAAACTCACGGCACTTATGGAATTATTGGTACACATTTTATTTCCTTTCCATTGGTAGTTATATAGCACAATATAGGTCTTAGATGATAAATTAAATCATAAAAAAATAATTGGAACAATTTTAGGTAGCAAACCCTAATTTTTGAAAACTAGGAATTTCGAAAATCATATCATTTTGTTCAATTCTAATCCTCAATTTTCTAGCATTATTTTAATGATAAATAAGGCTCTTATTACTTAAAATAATCATAGGAATTTAAATATTATAATTCCTTGATCATTAGACTTAATTTTCTAATCATCTCTAAACGTTGTCGTTCAAAACGTCTCAAAACGTTCATAACCGAACCATCTCAAAATGGTCGTAATAAAGTCGTAATTACTTTATTAATTCATTTCATTAATAATGAAATGCAATTCTAAGCTTCATCACTTAGAAAAATTCACATAATATTAACTTTCGATATTCAATCGACGTTAAAATATTACTGCCGAAAGAATTATATAAACTATATCCCTTAATTCACAATCATTTGTGAATATGATATAAGAATTTATTAATCATAAATAATCGAAATCAATATTCGATAAGTTACTAATTCGATTATCGAGACGAAACCCTAATTTACGATTTTTATTATTGTAATTAAGCTTTAAAACTTCGGGGTATTACAAATTCTCTCGAAAGTGTTATTTTAACGTCGATTGAATATCGATAGTTAATATTACGTTATTATTATTTTTAAGCGACGAAGCTTAGAATTAAATTTCCTTATTAATGAAATGAATTAATAAAGTGATTACGACTTTATTATGAACATTTTGTGATAGTTCGATTATTAACGTTTGAGGGCGTTCAAGGTCAACGCTTTGAGACTAATCGAAAACTTAGTCAAATGATTGAGGAATTATAATATTTAAATTCCTATGATTATGTTATGTAATAAGAGCATTATTTATCATCAAAATAATGCTAGAGAATTAAGGAATAAATATTGAATAAAGTAGCAATTTTCGAAAACCCTAATTTCAAAAATTAGGGTTTGACACATGAAATCATTTTAATAATTTTTCCTATGATTTAATTTATCATCTAAGACTTATATTATGTCATATAACTATTAATGGCAAGAAAATATAATGTTTAGCACTTATATCACCTAAGTGTCGTGAGTTTAGTCATAATAGGATAAATTGAATGAAATTTTGCTATCTTTTCATCATGCATTGTAATAAAGGTAATAGTAGGATATTTTACACATAAAACAAGATCATTAATGAAGTGAACAAGTGGGAGGTGCTTTGTGCAAGGGTGATGGCCGATTATATTGAATAATGAAGTGAGAAGAAATTTTGGAACTCTTTGGTGATGATTTGCTTGCATGTATTAATGTGTAGGATCTTTATATATCTAGTATAAGACAAAAAAATAAAACTCATCCTTGGAGCAATGAGATGGCCGACGTATGTAATGAGGAAAATGGTAAAGATTTGTGCTTCACTCATTAATTGTTTGTAAGGTGCATTTACTATGAAATAAAGTGATGTCTTATAATGAGTGAGTCACCAAAATAAAAGTCTTGCAATTACTATGAGATGACCGAGAGGTGTAGGGTGCATTAAGTGTATTGCTTGATTTTATTCCTTTAGCTTTTGTGTATTAAGTGATAAGTTAATAAAACAAACCATCTCTCATTTTCAAAACCATATTACCGTGAGCAAAGTGAGGAGAAAAAGAGAGAGTGTTCTTCAATTAATTTCCTAAACCTTTGATATAAAAACCTTTGCACTAACAATCGACGCCGGTTAAAAGGTTAGTAATCGAACGAGCTTTCTATATACGTTAAAATTTTCAATTTCCAACCGTTTGATTTTAATATATATGCTTATGTTTTTAATGCTAAAAATATGAGGAATAATGTTATCATGTTTAGTGGCTTGTTAATAATGTTTATTATGTTAAGTATGATCATATGTATTGATTTAATTACAAGCTAAGCATGTTATGAAATTATTAGTAGTGACCGAAAATTTCTAATGTTCAATTGTTGATGGATTAATAATATATGATAGTAATGGAACTCATAGTGATATATTTGGAATTTTGGGAAATCATATGTAATTTATTTATAATTACCGAAAATGTTGTGCTATATATGTTGATGTATAAATCATGTTTAAGTAATATTATAGCATATTATTGATGTAGAGCCTTGATTTAGTGCTACATGAATTTATTAGATTTTTAGAAAATTGTTTGTTCATATTTTGGGAATTTTCAAGAGTCACTAAGAATTGGTACATTGATGTATAAATTATAATTGTTGAATATTATGTTATATTAGTGATATAGGATGATGATTAGGTGTTGCGATATTTTATTAGATTTTTAGAAAAATGTTTGGTTATTTGTTAAAAAAAATCGAGAGCTTAAAGTATAGGAAAGTGATGTCCAATTTTTCTATAGCTAATGTTATTACATATTAATGATCCTATGTTAATATAGTGTGTTATGTGATTTTATAAGAATTTTTGGAAGAGTTTTGATAATTATTGTATAAGAGCCGAAAGCTAGGTTATGAGGATTAAGGGTTTTAAAATCATTTTATCAAGTAAAATCATGTATTATGTACTTAGAATATATTTTAGACCTATTAAGAATTTATGGAATTTTAGAAACATAGAATACTATGTTTACGGTGAAACGTTATGTTAAATGACGTAAGACGTGAAGAATGATATATAATGTGCAAGTTAGGTCACACTTAAGTAAAATATCGAATATGTTTGTTGATTAGCGTGAAAAATCGAGACTTAGGATTATTTGATAAGAAATCGATTGAAAATCGATTTATATGAAAATTTGTTAACATATATGTGAATAATTCGAAAAATATGTTAAGAAAAGTCAAAATCGTTGACTTACGACTAAACGTATGAAATACGTTAGTATGTGATCAATGTTGTAGTATACATTGAATAAATACACTAATACGTGTAAAACGTATTAATTTTTAAGAATATCTCTTTTGTGAGAAACGATTTCATAATTGAAATCATTTTATTGAAAGACGTTGGTATAAGTTCGACGTTTAACCTAAATGGTTAAAATGAGGCCGTAGATCATAATTCATCCCTATCGAAGTACGAGAAATTATTAGTTAAGATATGCGATGAAACGACGTACTAATTTAGTTAAAAGGATGCGAAGTATTATTATAGAGAGTTATTAAAGTTTATTAGACTTTGACGTTCTTGAAAAACGTGACCGACGTACTAAATTAGTTTTTACGTAAAGGTGGGACGCAGACGTGATCAATTGGCGTAGAAAGAAATCATTTTAAGAAAGTCTACAATCCAGGTGGGCTTTACTATACTTTTAAATGATAAAATGCTTATCAAATTATTTATTTACGAAGTTTTATTTGCAAGAAATCATGATGAAATGATTTATTTAATTACCTGCCCAAATGTTTATGTTTTTATGTATGTATCTTATCCATCAAAATGTTATTAATGTCGTTGGTTCGCTACCAACTTATGAATGAAATCGAATTCGGATCCTAGGCCGGAGGGTAAGTTTCCTGGCTAGGATTAACGTGTACACATTAAGGGTGACTGTGTGCTGAAAGGACAATTCTCGGCCGATCACAGCGACGTAGAAGGAGGCCTACTTCTACGGCGTTAATGGAAATGTTATGAGGAGAGGAAGGGATATGGATCATACATACAAGGAAAATATGTCTGGCCAGACAAATGTTTATGAAATGATGAAAATGTTTATTAAGTACAAGTCCTTTTCAAATAAAACCTTTGTGTCTTCTTGATGATGGCGATGTAATTTAAAGTTGATAAAATGTTTTGGTATGAGTTCATCGAGTACATTCTTGCACCACACTGCATGTTTGTTTTTAAATGTGTAGGTTGAGCTGATGATGGGTGGAAGTGTGTTGAGCAGTCGGAATATTTTTTGTTGCTGATATATATGTTAGAACCTTGACTACACATCGTCATATGTGTTTTCACATGTTTTTCCACTGCAATAGAACACTAAGTTATGTTTTGAAGTTGACAGTTAAATCCCTTCAGATCAGTTGAACTGTTTGGTTAAGGATCTGTTGGTCTAGTCTCACATGTATATTATGTGTGTCTTGTATATAATGGTTGAAGCTTCTTAGTTTATTCGATATATGTCTCACATGTCTGTTGTAAATTGTCTTTCATGTCTCTTAATTATTGTTTCAAGTGATAGTCCCTACTAATCCGTCATTAGTAGTAGAGGGCCGTTACACATTGATTTTAATCTAGGCGTAAGTAGAAAGAAGTTGAAAACCTTAGCAACACATGTAGATTTTCAGAAAGCCCAAAATATTAGTTCTTCTTGCTATTTCTCGGGTGGTTTTTACAATGAATAACATCTGCCTTTTATAGGCAACGATTACAATTGATTAGTCTATTTACAGATGAGATGTCGCTATCTAGAAAATGACATCTTACCAATAGATAAGACTAAAGTTAAATAAAGATAACAAAATATTTTACACGCCATCTATCCTAGTCAGAAAGAAAAAAGTATATATATATATATATATATATATATATATATATGATACCATGAAGGGGGTAGGATGTGTTTTTTCGGGTTACACATTAAACCACATAAAGAAAATAGAAAATACCTAATAGAGCTCACACAGAACTCTTTTTGATAGAGAAAACAGGGATGGAGCCTTCTTCTCCTCTGAAATTCGCAGCAATATTTGTACAAATTCTTTTCTTTTTTTTAGGATATTGGGATATATTATTTGGCTCTTAAGGATGGATATAGAATTTGTTATCGGCTATAGGAGTAAGAAAACATAAAGCTTAGAAACTCATGGTTGTTTGAGAATACAAGGATTTTATTGATTTCTCCCCGGGGTTGCATCTTACAATGAATAACTTATGTCTTTTTATAGACAACTAAAACAACTATTACAATTTATTTGTCAATGAGATGTCATGAATTAGATAATGACATCTTCCTAACTATAAGACTAAAGATAGAAAAATGACATCTACCTAACTAAAGATAAGAGTAAAGATGGCTAAATTTTTTACACGCCATCCACCTATCATTTCTTACTTTAATGCTATCTATTATTGATCACCTGCCATATATATATATATACATTTGATGATATATATATTTGATGATGCAACCTTTTTAGGCAGCGTTATAATAAGAACCTTTATTTTCGAAGGCTTTTAGATTTCGTTTAGCTCTTTTTAAATGCGGAATATAAATATGATTTTTTGATATTTCAGGAATATTTGGATTATTAATTTGTTCTTCAAGATAATTAATAAGAGATTTTATCCTTATTATTTTATAACGTAGTCTTTTGAAATAATTTTGTTGATTAACAATTACATAATCAAGTGGAGCATAAAAGATATTATCAACATCAAAATGATTGCAAGTGATATTCATAAAATTTAAACTTACATATTATTTCTTCAGAACAACTTGAACAACTTAAGCAGCTTGAATACAAAGATTTAGAGAGAGAAGAGAGAAGAAAGGAGGCGAGCAAACTCAAGCGTGCTCTCAAACTAAACAAACATCCTAATTTATAGAGGAAAGAAAACACACACGATAAAACACTCCATTTATAAAAGTAGGAATATTTTTCAAAAGTCAAAAGGTGACTAGTATTTTCCCACTAATCACTATTTAGAGATGTCATTACATACGTCATCAAATTCATTCGTCATTGCATTCGTCAGAGTAAACATTTTTATAAGAGCATTCTTCTTCTTTTTCTTTTTCTTTTCCTTTAATATTAATTTTTTGTAATCTATTTATCAAACCTTCTAAAAATTTATTATCTTTTTTAGAGTTTAATAAAAAAATTTCTTTTTTAAGATTATGAGGTGGTTTAATCATAATAGTATTAGAACAATTTTCTTTGAATTTAGAAATTTTTAGAGAAAGTATTTATTCAATTCTATTGGTTTGATTTCCAATAGTATGAAGAGCGAGATTAGTGAAATTATTTTACTGTATAATTTGATCAAAATCTCATTTTCCAATTTTTGATTTTATCGGAACAGCAAAAATTTCTTTTTCTCACTTTTGTATTTGTATAGTAGTAAAAGGGGGATGAATTTATGTAGATGTAGATTCTTCTCCTGATTCATGTATTTATATTTTATAATTATTTTCTATAATATTTAAAAAGTTTTCATCCAAGAAATTTGGAAATTCTTTATTACTTGAAGGAAAATAAAGATTTTGTAACCAGATGAAAAAATCAAGTTTAGAATTATTTTTTAAACTCCATTCTTCATATATATATAAAGTACTAATATATATATGTAAAATGAGATTCTTTTTTTGATTTTTTATATTTTAAATTTATTTAGTTTATATTTCTTTTTTGAAACATGTAACTAATAAATGACTATAAACCTTGCAATTCTATTGACAATATTAGAAATGAGCAACTAGTTTTTGTACTTTTAATTATTTGATCTTGATAAAATTTCATTTAAATTTGACATATGATGACATCCTATACTTTATAATAGCTAGAAAAATGAATATAATTTTTTTTTACTGGAGTTGAAGATATTAGATGTATATTTAAAATAAAATAAAATAATTTTTAAGAATTATGAATACAAATACAAGAATTTATCTCTATATATACACATATTCAATATCCATTACAACATCATTATTCAATTATCTCTATAATGAAATGACTACATAATATTATTGCACATATTTACTATCTCTTTCAATCTTATTATTCTGAAAGTTTATATAGTGAAATGACCACACAATATTATTACACTTATCAATTATATTTTACGATTCTATTATCTAACTATATCTGCAATCAGGGCCAACTAGACCATGAGGCAGTCGAGGCGATCGCCTTAGGCCCTCGATAAAATTAAGACCCTTATCTCTATATATCATTATATATAGATGATCACTCACTTTTCTAACACGAAAAGGTGTAAGTATAGGGTAAGCGAAGTATCGTATCCACAGGGATTGTATCACGAAAACATAGAAGCTAGCTCAACGATAATTCAATATTATTCAAGCACAGATAAAGGATGAGAGGTTTTGGGGCTTCGGAATTAATCCAAAGCAAAGGTAACCAAGCAGAAATATAATAAAGCAATAAAATCTCAAAAGATAACTATGAAGAAAGACTAACCCTAGGGATGCACCAATCCTATCCACAATGATGTTTATCCTGCTTATTATTAACCATTTTAATCCAGACAAGACGGAAGATCACATATATAACCAACAACTTGATTCACGACAATTGCGGCGATTGATTACTAATTTTCCCTATCACGATTCGTCTAGAGGAAAATAAGAAACTCCAAATGGATCACTAAGAATATGCTTCCTACGAATGTCCTATCTCGATTCACGACTCGAGCTTATTCGTATCATGCATTCAAGATCGATTGACAATTAATACGATTCGTCATTAATCGGCAACTAGATATGCATTAAGATTGATCAAATCAATACATATAAATAAGCACCATGAATCATGAATCAATGCCCGGAAGGTAAATAACAATAGCAGGAATCACAACATATAGGATCGAATCATGCAAACCCAGGATTAGAACGAAATCTAGTCGACATAATAAACGGAATAAAATACGATTTAACCATAAAATACGATTTAACCATAAAAACGGAAATTAAATATATAAAACTCGTGATGAAGCGTTGGATGAACAATGGTTGGTCTTGAATCCAATCCCAAATGAAAGAACGGAAAAACAACGGAAAGCGATCGGACAAAACGTTCCGATCGATAACGAATTGAAGAACTAAACAAGAACAATGCAAGAATTAAATCTAGAACTAAACTAAATCGAAACTAAAGCTAAAGAATGGAAAAACTGAGGAAAAACTCTCTAAAAACGTGTCTGGGGCGTAATGGGTCTGATGGGGTCTGATCGGGGCGCAAGGGGCTTTGCCCTATTTATAGAAAAGGGTGGAAACCCTAATTTGCGCCTCTGCCGCCACGACTCGCGACCACCCTTCGCGATCGCTAGGGCGATCGCTAGGCATGTCTCGCGCGCGCTCTTCTCGCTCGCGCTCGCCTCCTTGCGCTCGCATGGTACCTCGCGACCCGACTAGCGGTCGCTAGCAATTCTGAACAGGTCGCGAGAAATCGTCCAGTGAGTTCTCGGCGCTAGGGCTTGCTCGCGTGCACGAGCTCTCGGTCGCTACTCCTCTGGGCGCTCGCTGGTTTGCCTCGCGACCAGCCTAGAGACCGCTAGGCTGGTCGCTAGAAACTGGACAGATTGCTATTTTGGTTCGTGCTTCGTTCCTTGCTTCGATTTTCAACACATAAACCTACAAAATACCAAAATAACACCCAAGAGCAGTATCTTCTAAAATAGATAAAACATTGAGAAACGATACGTAAACGCACATTAAATGATCTAAACTCATCTTTAAATATCAACTATAAACGTGTAAAATGCGCGTTTATCAATAGAGAATATCATTTATCTGTATTAGTAAACATGCAATGTAGATTGAGACAATTGTTTGACCTCTGTTTGCAGTTATGTTTGCTAAAATATTAGTACATTGCAAGTGTACGGGTATAATTGTAACGGTGAATAAGGTCGTATCCATAGAGACTGTTAGCTTAAACAACACATTATTGCTTAAATTATTTTTTACTATATAAATAATGAAACTTTGGTTTGTGAATTAATTCCAAAAATAATATTTAAATTAAATTAAAAGCTAACTAATAAAAGACTTATGAAGTTTCTAAGAATTCGGTTTTAATGGATAACTAGACTTCAACTAGCTTTAATAAACCAAGCACATAATAAACTAATATTTTATAGAGTAATAATAAAATTAGTTTAAACCTACTTATAATACCTAGATCAGTTATTAACATGCAAGAATTGTTGTATCCAACTAATTACTCACATGCAATTCCAAATACATTGATTGAATTCTATATCCTCACATAAATCTCAAGTATTGTTGGCTTTATTGACTAGCATGTCCTATGTTCCAAGTTCGCATATTAATCTCATTTCGGTCTCAAATCAACACAATAAATCATGCTCAATTGGTAGCTAAGTAATTAAGTGAATAATAATTTCAAGAACACAAGAAAAAACGAAGGTCGTGCTTGATTAATCAAAATAAAATTCAACAATTCAATTATCTATCCATTCTTTAACTTTAGAATAATAGAAGACTAGTCAAACATGTTCATAGTAACAAATAATCCAAAGTTTAAAAAACATGATCGAAAACAATAAAAATCTTAGAAATGATTCTAAAATCTTCAAGTCTGCAAATTAAATCCTACAATCTTCTTGGTCTTCTTCTCTTCTCCAAAAGCTCATAGATAAATACTAATTCCGTCCTAGTAAAAGTGGCTCGTTTTCAATACAAAAAATAACTTTTAGTGACGATAATTATTATCACTAAATATGTAAAAATCGTCACTAAAGTTGTTCAGTGAGGAAATTTGGGGTCGTAACTATAGATATTGTCACTAAAAGTTATAGTGACGACTGATAATAATCGTCACAATAAAATTAAACTATAATGACAGATGATGTCGTCAATAAAAATAAATTTATAGTGATAAAGTATTATTCTTACTACATTTCATACATTACAGTGACACATAATGATCGTCACTATTGTGCATAATTTAATACGAATTTTAAAGGCGTCACTATTGTGCCACTCTACTCAACTTTAGTGAAATAGAATGTTCATCACTAAAATAAATAATTTAGTGACATGCTCTAATCATCACTAGAACTTCATAATATAGTAATGTGCTACAATCATCACTAAAGAATCGGTTTTGTAATCGCACGATATAATCATCACTAAAAAAATAATTAAATTGTCACATGCAATTATTGTCACTATTATTACCTTTTATAATCATCACAATAACAATATTTGTTATCTCTAGAACAAAGATTTCTAATGACCACATATTTCATCACTAATTATTAGATCATTTATGTCACTAAAATAATGTATTTTAGTGACAAATTATTATCAATATAATTTGTATCAATATATGATAATTATTTAGTTGCAAAAGAGAGTTTAAAATAATCACAATACCACTACTACAAATATCACTTTCTCTACACCTTATAGACTACGTTTTTTCGTAAAAAGCGTAGTCACATGCGCTTAATTTTTGAGTATAGACTACGCTAACAAAAGCGTAGTGTATGTCGTAGTCTATAGTGGGTATAGACTACGCCGAAAGTGGTAGTGTATGCGTGTTTTTAATAAAAAGCGTAGTCTATGTCATAAATTAAAAAAAAAAAAAAAGCAGGCATGAGATTCGAACTCACGACGTGTGAGTTTATTAACGTATCGCTTAACCATTTTCTAAACATTCGAACTCATATCTTCCGAATTCCACAAATCCTTCACCATCTCCGCGTAAACCTCACATTTCTTCACGCGCATTATCGCGATCACCGAATCCATCACAATCAGCGCGAAAAAAAACTGTTGGTGCAATGGCGAGCGCCGAGTAGATCTCGACGGAATCCGATAAAGCCGATTACTATATGCATGATCGGCGCCGGCGGTTTCATCGGCTCGCACCTCTCGAAAAGCTCATGGCGGAGACGCAGCACAAGGTTCTGGCAGTGGATGTGTACAGCGACAAGATCAAGCACCTCCTCGAGCCGTCGTCGCTGCCCTGGGCGGATCGCATCCACTTCCACCGCCTCAACATTAAGAACGATTCTCGCCTCGAAGGCCTCATTCGGATGTCGGATCTTGTAATTTTCCATCGTTTGTTTCTCTTGATTTTATGTGTTTCTGTTCGCGAGTTTAGCTTTACTTTGTGCTCAAGTAGGATCTTGCATCTGTGGTCGTTCAAGTTCCACTTTCTTGTTTATTTTTTATTGTTTATTTTTTATGAAGTGGGTTTTGTTTTCGGTACTGACATTGCACCGAATTCTCCTCCGTGGTAAGTCTTTTTCGTGATATAACTGATTTGCACTTTTGGTTTTCTGATTTATCTTATAAAAATCGTTGACCAAATGAATCACGGTTATTTGAAATTGATTGATTGTTCAAGTTTAGATTAAATACTGCTCGGAAAATGGAAAGCGCCTCATTCATTTCTCCACTTGTGAAGTATACGGGAAAACGATTGGGTGCTTTTTACCCAAAGATAGCCCATTGCGGCAGGTGAGAGTTTGCTTTCATATCCTCTGAATACTAAATTGCCTTTTCTCCAACAGTTTAGATTATAAAATCTCGTGTCTCCTATTTAAGAATAACTTTGTGCAATTTGATAATTAAACATTACCACCGAAATGAGATTCTTTGTTTTCCCATCATAAATATGTAATATGTATATCTTATGAGGAGCAAAACATTCTTCTGGACATCTTGAGCTTTGTTTTGCAAGTTCAAGTCAGTTTGAAGATAAGATGCTAATAGATGATGGGAATTGTTGTCCTGACATCTACCATCCGTAGCACTAGTCAACTCATGGAAAAAGCTGATTGAAAAGTTCTGTGTAATAATTTTTACTTTGTGTGCTGTGATTTTGAGTTTTTGGGCTGGGGCTTCCGTGGATATCTTTTAGCTTTACCAAGTGAGCAACCTATGTAATATAAGAATAAAATGTTTGATCTAGGGCCTTATGTTATAACATTAAACTGGAAATATATTGTCAACACGTAAGATTGACTCCCTTTAATTTCTTCTTTTCTTTTCGTAAATTGGAAATTATTTGTTGGGTTTTGAGACAATTGTTAGGTTTTAGTGGATGAGAGTGGTTCCGTGGTTAGGGTTTATCTGGGTTTTGTTTGGTGTTGTTGTAGTAATGTGATTTGAGAAAGGTTACTTAAAATTCTCTAGCCCTACATGATTTTTATTTTTATTTTCTTTATCAATGCTCCATTTTATTTATCAATTTTCCTATGATTCAGTGTTTTGCTGTGAAGAAGTCGCACTGGCTCAATTCTCGTGGATAATTGCAGGCATAAGACGTCGGAGGGACGTACATTTGGGCGGCGAGTAAGGGCGCCGAACAGAAGGCTGTCGCCAAGCTCAGGCGAAGTTTCCTGGATCAGCATGAGCTCTTTGCTAGGAGGTAATTGGTTTTAATCGCTATAGAGGTTTAGTACATGGAGAATTTGGCATAGGGCTTATTCTAGTTTTTGGGCGAATTTTTCTAAGGGTTTTAGGATGTTGCTGGATCGAATTTTCCGCTTTTGTTTTCCTTCATTTGCGAGGAAGATATTCTACTGGAATTCTGTTTTGATATGTAATAGTCTTCTTGAAATAATTTTCGGTTATTGTCTCAAATCATTTCGTGATAGTTTATGCAAAAATGTTTTGATGAGAGCATCCATTTTTCTGTTTTTGTTGTTGGTGTGATTACTCAACTTGCTTTCTGTAGATACTTTTCATTTTTAAGGAGGATTTCAAATTCAGGCCACTAAGTTTAAAGTAGTTGTATGACATATTAGGGTTTGAATATCATGTTATTTGAAGTGGTTGGGGATTAATGAAATGTGTTTCTATGAACTTTTTAAGAACAACACCTCTGATGAAATATGATGAATATATGAACAATATTTGTAATATGATGAATACATGAGAAGTTTTCTTTTGCAAAGATTTGGCTGATGGCCGCACAATTTGAAATACGCCAGTTAAATATTGATCGGGCTAGGAAAATATTGGGGTCAGCAATTGGTATGGCTCCCAAAGATAAGGTATGCTACAAGTTTCTTATAAAGTTTAATTATTTATTTGGTTCATAGTCTGGTCTTTCTCTAACTGCACTCTAAATGTATCATATTGCAAGCAAATCTTTAAGAAGTACATTGAGATAGAGCTGCAACTTGGTAACATAGAAAGATGCAGGAAACTTTATGAAAAGTACTTGGAGTGGTCTCCCGAGAACTGTTATGCATGGAGCAAGTATGCCGAGTTGGAGAGATCCTTGTCAGAAACTGAACGTGCCAGAGCTCTTTTTGAGCTTGCAATCGACCAACCTGCTCTAGATATGCCAGAGTTATTATGGAAGGTACTTGAGTCTCTGCATATTGCAAACATTACCTGTGTTTGATATACATAGCTCCGTAGTGAATTAGCTGGATACATGTGTTTTCATCTTCTACCTATTTGAAACAGGCATATATTGACTTCGAGATTTCTGAATCCGAGTATGAAAGAACCAGAGCTCTTTACGAGAGGCTTTTGAGCCGAACGAAACACTTGAAGGTGTGGATAAGTTATGCCAAGTTTGAGGCTTCTGCTATGGAGGAGGTCCTTCAGGACTCAGAGTTGTCTGAGAGTGAATATAAGAAAAAATGCCTTCAGCGTGCCAGAGTTAAGAAACTACAATGTTGCCAACAAATCAATTTCTTGCATTATCTTATCTATTATATCTGTTAACGTCAATGTTAAGTATTACCGTTATCATGAATTTGATCTCACACTTTCCCCATTCTCCAGCTGTCTTTGAAAGGGCCCTTAGCTATTTTTGGGCCTTTTCTATTTCTGAAAATTATTATACTGCTGATCCATCCTTGCTTGGCTTTTTGTTATTCTGGTAATTGAATGGAGTGATTGATCCTTGTGACTGTGGAAAATCATGTGGCCACAGCCTCATCTTTATTGGCTTCTTGGGATTGTTAGCACTTTAAGAGTTATTGGTTTCTTCACCTAAATTAGGTTTTGGTTGACTTGTATTATTCCCCCATGAATCTTTTCAGAATTTGAATGTTTTCTCCCTGATAAATTAAATTTACTAAAACATGGAAATAATCAGTATTTGGTAAAATGGTTATGTTATTGGTTTTATAATGTAAAACTTTTTTCTTCTTCTTCCCATCCCTGCTACAATTTGTTACTTGTGCTGAAATCATGGTTGTTTTTTAAAATCCAATGTCACGGATGAAAACAATCTGTTGCTTTCAACGAATTCTGATGTATTCCTATTGTGCAGGTACGAGGAGTATATTGACTATCTATTCCCAGAAGAAACACAGACCACAAATCTTAAAATTTTGGAAGCGGCATACAAGTGGAAGAAGCAGAAGATTGTTTCTGACGATGATTAGTTGGGTAACAATGATGTGGCTTATTTATCTTGTTAATATTGGCTTTGACATTCTTGTATGTATGTATGGCAATTTTCCTTCTATGCTGATGTACACAAGATTCTTAAGCTCCAAAAAGAATTTTGGTTGTATTGTCATAACTGATCACTCATTTGTTCTTTCCCTGCCTGTGGGTGCTCTCCAAAATGTAAGCTGCTAATATTTGTTCAATTCGTTTCTCTTAATGGGATACCTCTATTCATGGACTTGCTCTCTGCTTTCGAGGATGAGATGGGAACAAGTTAGCATGCATTGTATTTAAAACTATATTTGTTTTCTATTAAGGTAACATCATGTATGGTGCCTGCAGCACTATCGTTTGGGATTTGAGTATTTTGGAGTCGTGTATGACTAAGGTAACATCATGTGTTAGTGTTAGCATGTGAAAAGCCTCTTTTTGGTTTATATTCCAACTCTGTCATGAGAATGATGTGTGACATAAGTTTTACTCATAGTTTGCTGGAATAGTAGTGCTGAATAAGCCCAGTATATATTGATTGTGTGATTTTTCATGTTACAGTGAGTTCGTTTTAGCTTTTATACTGCAACATAAACTCTTGATCACATTTTTAACGTGGGTTTACTGAAGTTTTGTATATTTTTGAATAGTGATGAAAGCAAAACAAAAGGAAGGGCAATTTGGAATTGTGATGTTGTTACTGCATTGCCATGAACATAATGTTTGAGCATTCATCGACATGTATTGTACTTTGAAATGTGTGTATTGTGGTAGTATCTAATTACTATTAATTGCTTGAAGGGCAATTTTTATGTTTAATGCAAAATTGGAGAAAAGAGGGAAGAAGCAACCAACTTGGGAAATTGTAAAGGTATTTTCATTTATCAAATCACATTTGTTTTATGTTGGATTTCATATACATCTACATGTTGCTAATATTTGATATTTTAAAAAGTGTCCAAGACAACCCGATTCCAAGCAATGCAGGTTCTTTGTACTACTCTTCATGAAAGATATAATTGAAGAAGTTATGAAGAGTGGTTCCATTTCTTTACGTTCACATGTAAGATAAACATTTCATTTCTTTAATATAATCATTTTTTTCATACAAGAGTGCTAATATTCTATTTTTGAATTGTTAATAGTTTCAAAATCGGTCTTACTCTCAAGAGGACATTGATGAAGTTCGCGTTGAATGGGCAAATTTCATGCTTCTTCACATATAGTCTTGTGATGTTTTAGTTGTAAGTTATTGATCTTTTGAATTATTTTGTACTTTGATATGGGGATACCGCCTTATTGTTTTGTTATGTGATGTGCATAGTATTTTTGTATAGTGATTTTGTAGTCAGTAATGAAAGCAGTTGTATATTTTGTATAGTAATTTTGTAGTCAGTAATGAAAACAGATTGTATATTTTGAATAGTGATTTTGAACGTAGTCGCAAGTATATTTTAATCTCATTTGCTTGTGCGTTATTAATTGTACAGTTTAAATAAAGAAATTAACTAAGGTTGAAATTGAAAACCGTAGTTGTTATTAAATTGACTACGGTTGTAATAGAAAAGCGTAGTAAATTTGGCATTAAAACCGTAGTAAATAAACTCAAAACCGTAGTTAATACATATAGACTACGCTCGAGAAAGCGTAGTGTATGTGCGAAATTTTGTGTGTCTGTCGGTATAGACTACGGCGTAAAAGCGTAGTCATAGACTACGCATAAAAGCGTGAGTGTATGTATGTGCGAAATTTTGTGTGATCCGCCGGTATAGACTAAGTGTAAAAGCGTAGTCTATGTGCGGCGTGGTCTATAGTGGGTATAGATTACGCCGTCGGAGCGTGGTGTGTATGTGCGAAATTTGTGTAGTTCTGTGGGTATAGACTACGCTAAAAGCGTAGTCTATGTGAGAAAAGTGTAGTCTATAGTGGGTATAGACTACGCTCGGAAAGTCAGAGTGTATGTGCGAAATTTTGTGTGCGTGTTTGAGATAGACTACGGCGAAAAGCGTAGTCTATGTGCGGCGTAGTCTATAGTGGGTATAGACTACGCATAAAAAGCGTGTGTGTACGCGCCGCTATTTTTCTCTACACCACTTTTCTCTACACTCTGAACGCACATGACTACACATATAACGCGTAGTCTATACCGATTTTTGTAGTAGTGTACTAATATAATAATCATAATTAATGTCACTAAAATCAAAAATTTCATTATTATGTTACAATATACAAACTTAATTCAAATACTAAAAGTAAAAATGAAGCAATTATAAAAATACAAAGATTGCAATGAATTTGTTAATTACTCCTAATAATAAATAAAAATAAAAATTACATCATAAGAAACATAAACAAAGTAACTAATGAAATCCACTTCATGAACCAAACAGTGGACAGTCGCAAGTTAGGTGTGATCAAGTCTAATTCTGAATTTTCTTTAATTATTCGATTGAGCAATAGGCGTGGTCAAGGCTTTCTCCAAATCAGCTTCAGCAACCAATTCCTAGCAACTTTGATCCACATCACTGTATATGAAAGAGAAGAAAGATGATTTCATTCAGATGAACTCAATCAAGCACCCGAACTATACCTACCAAATTCCATAAACATATAGATTATTTTCATAGTCACGTTAGCCTACTACACTTCCAATATGCAAATACTAGAAGAAAAAAATATCTAATAGAAGCAACTAATCAAATATTCTTACTTGTAATCAAAATCTTAGATACAATTGAGTTAGACGGTGGATCGGTGAGCAGTGAGCAACTGTTGTCCGTACCACCGGATGGAAGGCAAAGAAGACACAATGATAGCTTTGGCGTGGAGGCTAAGTAGCTACTGTTGGCTGCAATTCAGAGGATGAAGATGGGGTCGCAGCCACCAGTGGCGGTGCTAGCCGGATCTGGAAGCAAGGTGGAATCGGTTCCTCGTCGAAGATCTGTTCAGCCACGGAGGACAGAGACTGAAGGACGGGCAACGACACGTTGTTGTTGCTTCTAAAAGGTGTGGGCTGAGGATGATGACGTGGTCTAACGGGAACCTGAGGTGTAGGTGTAGTCATTCACCAGAGTGAGGAGAGAGGAAAGAAAGTCGAGGCCTCAACGATGCAGGTACCAGCGATGGTGCTCGCTGGATTCCGGAGTTGCATCGACAATTTGGGAAGGAAGGGTGAGGCGTCGTTCATATCGTGTGTATCGTGTGAGAGACGAGACAAATAAGAGGGAATAGGCTAGGGTTTCTATTTATTTTCATTTCGTTTTGGGTTGGGCTTCTATGTTTAATTTTTATTACATTTAGTTTTGTTTTGGGCTGTAGAAATTTAGTAATGTATTGTAATATCCCGAAGTTTTAAAGCTCAATTACGATAATAAAAATCGTAAATTAGGGTTTCATCTCGATAATTGAAATAGTAATTTATCGAAGATTGATTTCGATTAGTTATGTAATGACCTGTTTCTTCGTAGAATATTATTAAAATATTCGTTAGATTTTTCGGTGAAATTTGGAAAAAGTTGGACTTCGTTTGGACCTAGAACGAGATCTGACGTCCGTATTAAATTCGTTTTTCATATGCATTATATTCACATGATTTCCAAAAATTTCTAATGAATAGTCATTGTGAAAGATTTTTAAATGCAAGCCTGTAGGCTCTTAAATTTTTGAAAACGGAATTCAAACGATCAAGTTATGATTTTTAAAGTGTTTTTCAGCTAACGCTTGTATCAGCGATTGCGCAAGCACACTCTTAATTGCATCAGCGTTGCGCATGCGCTTGTGCAAGCAAGCTTCTGAAAATCTATAAATAGGGGCCTGGAGCCTTCATTTTCAAACGTTCATTTCAAGCGTCTCTCTGTGTTTACGGAAGAGCCGAGAAGCTCCAGGTACGCTGCGGAAGCGCTGGAGGAGTGGGGATCGAGCCGGGAGGGCTCGGCGGCACCGCCATTGCGCTGCTGCCGGCCTACCACAGTTGATCAGCCTCCCCCGGTGCCTTCGTTTTTAAAATTTTGTCATTTTCTTATTTTGATTCCGTCTTTTCATAGATAGCATAGCGTAGAACTCGGGTCTCTAAATGGACGAGGCGAGAAAACGGTCGGAGGCGGGCCAAACCGGCCAAAACCGCCACCGCCTAGCTCACGCCGCCGTCGCCGGTTGGCCGCCGATTTGGTGGCCGACGGGCCACTTTTTAGCTATGGGCCCTTTAGGTTTTGAGTTCCGGGCTATGTGTTCTGCTAGCATACCGATTCTTTTTTCTCGTTTTTCGTGTTTTTACATACCGAGATGTTTTTAGTCGTTTTGAGTTTCTAAAGGAAGTACATGCCCGGGTTATCCATTTTCGACATGGCTTGTCATTCTATGTTCCTAAAATTGCATATTACTTATGTTTCCATTTTCATGAATCGGTTACGGATGGTTTATCCTAGATCTGAGGATAAGCATCAAGTTTTGAATCTTCTTCGTAGCTAAGTTTTATATCAACTTGCATGCATGCATGTTTTCAAGGTAAACCTTTATAGATTTCAATGCCCTGAACATTTTTGCCTTCTGCATCAAGTTGATTTGAAAACCCGATGTTGCCAAATATGAGTTCGAAAAGTCAAAAACCCCCCGTTTTGCTTCGATCTCCGTTTTGATCGCATAGTTGCCTTGCTTCGTGGAATGTGACCCCAAAAGTTGTTCCGTATTGTTACCAGGTACTTGCCAGTATGATCGGTATAGTTGTTGGATCTATAGATCTCTCCCAGTAGACGTTTTCGTCGGTATAAGTGGGTTATATTTTGAGTACATATCTTGAGTTATTTAGCTCTGATATTTCAAAAGAAAATGATGAATGTCCATGAAAATATTTTGGCGCATCTCTATCTGTTTAATGCTCTCTGTAAAGCAATTATGGCTCTTAGTGAGTCTAACACACTTACTAAGGTTTGTGTACACGGGTCCGTACTGCCATGGATTGATCCCCACTGGCGTACCGACATATGATGTGGCTTCTGGGTTCTGCCCGTTGCCAGCCCGGTGATTGATCTCGAAGTGTGGTTCATCCCGGAGTCTCACCTGGATTATGTTAATGTGATCTCGAAGTGTGGTTCGTCCCGGAGATCTTAGCTTAGAGTAACAATGGAATGCGCTAATGGGCCCCAAGTAAAAGGTTTTTGGTTTCATGGAAGTGGATTTATGTTTTAAAATCTTCTATGTTTACCTTATAACATGGACTTTCTTCGTTTTGTTTATATGAATTGTTTGCGAAAATGCATGACCCACTGAGTGCGCTAGTACTCAGCCCAAAAATCTTTTCAAATGTTTTTAGGTTAATAAGTAGGCGGACGTGATGAGCAGCTGAGGCGGGTTGGCTGTTCTCTATTTTTGTTTTAAGTATGTTACGTTCATTGACGCCTTAAGTGTGTATGTTTTGTTGCTGTCGTCTAGAAACTCAGTTGAGTTCTATGACTATTATATTTGAAGTATTTTTAAGTTCAGTTGGTTACTCTGAGATTTATCTACCGCTTTCTTTATTGCTGTTGATGGAGAGTGCGAGTAGTCGGCCCCTCTTGGACGCTTGGCCAAAGCCCTCATGTAGTAGTTGAGATAGTAACGACCACATGAGCGGAGCTGGTCGGCCAACTCCTTTTGGCGAGCTAGACTCTCTGATACCCCATCCTTTACTTGACTTGAGGTGTAGTAGGATGCTCCTACCCCAATAATTGTTATTGGTTGTCCGACTGTCCAGCCCCCGTGATTGTAGTCGGTTGTATACGACCAATGTGGCATGCCGAGCTTTCCGACACCAATGTTGCGAATATGTGTTTGTTTGCTTATTTTCAATGTCTGTTTCTTTTTGGATTTATCCTTTTATAGAGGAGATGCTGCCCAATTTTTGGCATGTAAGTGAACCTCATATATGTATATATGGTTTCTCCCTTTCTTTCCCGCTTCTTATTTCCAACCCCTAGTCATACCCCGGCATCCGTGCCTTCCCTCGGGAATTGGGGCGTGACAAGTTATAATATAATGAGTTCTTATATCATATTCACTAATGATTGTGAATTAAGGGATATAGTTTATATAAATTCTTTCGGCAGTAATATTTTAACGTCGATTGAATATCGATAGTTAATATTACATTAATTTTTCTAAGTGACGAAGCTTAGAATTAAACTTCCCTTAGTAATGAAATGAATTAATAAAGTCATTACGACTTTATTACGACCATTTTGAGATGGGTTGACTATGAACGTTTTGAGACGTTTCAAACGTCAACGTTTAGAGACGATTAGAAAATTTAGTCTAATGATCAAGGAATTATAATATTTAAATTCCTATGATTATTTTATGTAATAAGAGTATTAATTAGCATTAAAACAATGCTAGAGGATTAAGGAATAATTATTGAATAAAGTAGTAATTTTCGAAAACCCTAATTTCGAAAATTAGGGTTTTGACACATGAATCATCTTAATTATTTTTCCTATGATTTAATATATCATCTAAGACATATATTATGTTATATATCTATAAATTGCAAGGGAATAAATGTTGGACACTTAATGTGTACAAAGTGCCGTGAACTTACATGTATTAAGGTTCAAGGATTTAATTTCTCCTATTTTTGCTATGATGTGTAATTATATGAATCAAGTGGGATTTAATTACACACAAACCAAGAAAATTCATTAGAGATTAAGTGGATTGTGCAAAGCTTGTGTAAGAGCCGTATATTATTGACTAATTAAGTGAGAAGAAATCTTGAAACTCTTTTAATTGATTTGCTTGCATGTGTTAGTGTGTAGATATTTGTATATGTGTAATAAGACAAAAATAAAATAAAACTCATCCTTTTGGCTTGCAAGTGATCGACGCATATGTGAAGAATAGAAGTGAGGATTTTGTTTCATTTACTAAATTGATGATAAATTAATTGTGTGCCATAAAGTAGCCGATTATGTTGACAAATTTGAGGTTGGAAGAATTTTTAAAACTCTTGGAAGTGATGGTGCATATGGTATTGTGTAGATATTATTTACATAGTATAAGACAAGATTAATAAAACTCCTCCCTTTTGCATGAAATGACCGACGGCTTTAGTGATCCAAAGTGGGATTCATTTTGTTTTGTTCAAAATTGTGTAAGTGATTATGTATTTGAATAGTGATGAGTCACAAAATAATTGTCTTGCCTTGTGCAATTGTGTGTGTACCGAGAGGTATAGAAAATAAGTGTAAACCATTTTATTCATTTAGTGTATTTAGTAAATGATAAGTACATCAAACCAAATATCACTTCATTTCTTACCATTACCGTGAGCTTCTTGAGAGTGAAAGAAAGAGGGTTCTTCATTTTTAAATCCCAATCCCTTGATATAAAATCATTTGCACTAAAAATCGACAACGGTTAAAAGGTTAGGAATCGAACGATCTTTATTTATACGTTAAAATTTTCGATTACCAACCGTTAGATTTTAATATACATGCTATGTTAATAAATGATAGAAATATTGCTAGCATGTTTTGTTGTTTGTTGATATTGTTTATTATGCTAAGATTAAGCATATGTATGGTTTTAAATCAAAAGCTAAGCATGTTATAATTTTAATTGAAGTGATCGAAAATTATAAGTTTAATTTAATGATGGATTAATGATATATATTAGTAATGGAACTCATTTGGTTTCTTGGAAATTTTTTGGAATTGTTTGTGATTGTTTAGTGATTACCGAAAATTATGTGGAATTCATATGTTAGTGTACAAATTATATTTAAGTGATATCATAACATATTAATGTTGTAGAGCCTAAAGTAGGTGCTACATGAATTTATTAGATTTTTATAAAATGAGTGGTGCAATTGTTGGAAATTTCGAGAGGCCTTAGTGTTGGTAGGTTGATGAATAAGTTGTGATTGTTGAATGTTATGTTATATTTATGATATAGAATGATGATTAAGTGTTGTAGAATTTAATGGGAATTTTAGAAAAATGTTTGGTGAATTTTTGAGAAAAATTAAAGAGTTACAAGGTGTAGAATAATGATGTCCAAATTTTCTATAGCTAATATTAATACATATTAATGATCCTATGATAATATAG
This sequence comes from Salvia rosmarinus, assembly GCA_036937905.1. Taxonomy (NCBI): domain Eukaryota; kingdom Viridiplantae; phylum Streptophyta; class Magnoliopsida; order Lamiales; family Lamiaceae; genus Salvia; species Salvia rosmarinus. The sequence goes on from CM072822.1 coordinate 8,950,868, forward strand.
TGTACTATATGAATTTAGAAGAATTTTTGGAAGGAGTTTGAGATTTTAATGTAAGAAGGCCAAGAGCTATGGTGGAGGAATTTAAGGTTTTAAATTCATTTATTCAAAGAAAATCAAATATTATGTCCTTATAATATATTTTAGACCTATTAAGAATTTATGGGATTTTAGAAACATAGTATACTATGTTTACGGAGAAACGTTATGTTAAATGACGTTAGTTGTGAAAAATAATATGTAATGTATAAGTTAGGTGATAGTAAAGTAAAATATTAATCAAGTTTATTGATTTACGTGAAAAATCGAGAATTAGGGTTCTTTGATAAGAAATCGATTGAAAAACGATTTATATAGAAATTGGTTAACAAATACGTGAATAATTCGAAAAGTATGTTAAGAAAAGTAAAAAACGTTGACTTGAGTCTACACGTATGATATACGTTGAATAAATACTCTAATACGTGTAAGACGTATTAAAATTTATAAGAATATCTCTTTTGTGAGAAATGATTTCATAATTGAAATCATTTTATTGAAAGACGTTGGTATGAGTTCAACGTTTAACCTAAAAAGTTAATATGAGACCGTAGATTATATTACGCCTCTATCGAAGTATGAAAAGTTATTAGTTAAGATATACGATGAAAAGACGTATTAAATTAGTTAAGGGATGCGAATTATTATTTTATAAGTTATCAAAGTTTATTGAACTTTGATGTTCTCGAAAAACATGACCGACGTACTAAAATAGTTTTTACGTAAAGGTTGGATGTGGACGTGAGCTAGCGACGTAAAAAGAAATCATATTTTGAGAATCGACGATCCAGGTGGGCTTTACTTTACTCAAAATGATAAATGCTTATCAAATGATTTATTTACGATGCTTATTTTGCAAGAAATGATGAGGAAATGACTATTTAATTACCTGCCCAAAATATTTATGTTTTATGTATGTATCATATCCATGAAATGTTATGAATGTTGTTGGGTCGCTCCCAACTTATGAATGAAATCGATATCGGATCCTGTGCCGGAAGGACAATGCCTGTCTAGGATTAACGTGTACACATAATGGTGACTGGGGGCCATAAGGACAATGCGCGGCCGGTCACATCGACATAGAAGGAGGCCTCCTTCTACGGCGTTAATGTTGATGTTATGAGGAAAGGAAAGAGATATGGATCATACATACAAGAAAAAATGCTTGGCCGCGACGTTTATGAAAATGATGAAATGTTTTAGTAAGCACAAGGTCTTTCCAATAAAACGCTTGTGTCTTACCATGAAGGGGCAGTGTAATTTAAAGATGATAAAATATTTTTGGCATAAGTCCACTGAGTGTATTCTTGTACTCAGCCCTGCATGTTTGTTTTTAAATGTGCAGGTTCAGCAGATGATGGATGGAGATGTGTTAAGCCGTCTGAACCCCTTTTGATAATGATGTTAGAAACCTTGACTACACATCGTCATATATGTATTCACATGCTTTTCCGCTGCAATAGAACTAAGTTATGTTTTGATGTTGACAGTTGAATTCCTTCTGATCATTTGGATCTTTTGTTAAGGAACTGTAGGTCTCTCTCTCCGTATGTAAATTATGTATGTCTTGTATAAAATGGTTGAAGCCTCTTAGTTTACTCGAATTTAGTCCCACAATTCTATGATTAATTGTCTTTCATGTTCCTTGATTAATGTTACAAGTATTAGTCCTCGTTAATCCGTCCTTAGGATTAGAGGACTGTTACATGTATGTTGGCTGAGGAATTAAAATGACATTTGGGCCAGTAAACTAAATTAAATTAGATCCACTAACTTAATTTTAATCATAAATTTATTTTAATTAAATTAGAGATTTAATTAATTTAGTGATTTTAATTATGTTAAGTAGATATTTGGTAGAATACAATAATTAAGGTAATTTTGAATTATGAAGGATTTTTAGAAAATGATTGAATTATTGAAATTATTATTAATTGTGTACTATAATATATATGAAATTCTATATCATTTGCCAAATTACGTTTAATTATTGGCATGAGTAGAGTTATGATTATCTTAAGAGTTATAATTTGCATGTCTTCATACTATATCTTATTTTTATATTCCGCTACGTGAGCTCATTGTTTTGTGAGTTAAATACTCACTGAAATTCATAAACAAATTAATGTTATTTATTTATTTTAATGGGATCCTCTTGACCGATTAGTAGTTGTTATAAGATCATTTTGTTCACTCATGTTTTGATTCATTTCTTACAAGCAAGCACTATTTCTTCCTATCTCATCTTCTATTTTCCCTTCTTTGGTCGCAGTTTCATGTTTCCCGAGAAAGCTGTTCTTAGTAAAGTCTAGTAGTGACACACTCACACACACACACACACACACACATATATATATATATATATAAGAGAGAGGCGATAGGATGATCTAAACGCATGGCTTTATGAAATGTGTCTGTCTTGGTCGCAGAAAAGCGAAATAGGAAAGCGGCCGACCAATCTAACAAGTCACTAAGAAGGAGAACTCCAAACTCTAAGTAACTATTATCTAGTGAGTGACCTAGTGAGTTAGGAGTTAGGAGTTAGGATGAGCTCTGAGATAAAATAGCTGGAGTCGAGCTATATATATAATTCATTTCATATTGTTTTCATTATATATGTTTTTTAGCAATAAAAATATGATCATTCTGACATATAACGAAAAGAAATACGGACGATAACAAAAAAAATCACTTTAATATTTTTTTTATGACGAGAAAAATAGTTTTCACTACATTTATTCTTGTAGTGACAAAAATACTATTGTTAAACATATAGTGACAATATATACCGGCAACACTAAAATTTATCGTTGCTACGTACATTTACTTGTAAATAGAGATATGATTGTCAATATATATATATATATATATATATATATATATATACATTAATGAATATATATATACATTAGTGACAAAATATAATTATCACTGACATATAGTGATGAAAAATACAAACAACAATAAAGTTTGTCACTATAAAAAAAAATTGACGAGATAAATGTTTGTCACTATATCAGTTTTTATAGTGACAATAAATATGATTGTCACTAACATATAGTGATAATAATCACTGACAATAATAAATTTGTCATTACAATATTTATTTATGACGAAAAAAATTACTATAACTAATATATAATTTTAGTATATGAAAGTTGTCGGTACAATAAAATTTTGTGACGAAAAAAATCGATGTCACTATATATTTTTTATTAGTGACAAAAATACACTTGTCACTAACATATAGTGACAAAAAAAATTATTGTCACTCATATTGCCGTCACTAAAAGCTATTTTTCTTGTAGTTTTCTTTTTGGATCGTCCCACTAAAAGGGATCCAATCTAAAAAAATGAATCATTTTTATACACAAAATTGTTTCTAATTTTGTGTGCCACTACTTTTACGCACAAAACACAACTCTCCTTAATCTACGTGTCCAAAAGTAATGTGCCACTTTTAGAGGGACGAAGTAAGTAATATGTTATGAAAATTAAGATTAGAACCTCAACAATGTGTTTCTAAGAGATATATATTAATGGAGATGAAAATTAGTTGAAAGTATATATAAAAGCTACCAAACATAAGAAAAAAGACTTAAAAAGCAAAAATCTAGAAAAAAAATCAGCAATTAGCCGTGATCGCAGCCTATGCAGCGTCTGTGGTACATGAGTGTGAAAATATGCATTTGATGCGACCGAAGCACGGACAACAATATGTGCTCTGTCTTGTCGCACTTTGTGTCAAAATCGTGCCTACGTGTCGTGGACAAAATTCTATGTGCAACACGTGCAGTGGACTTGCACAACTTTCTTGTTTTGTCGTTCTCCCTCTTTGAGCTTTGATTTACGCATCATTTTTGCTTATGAACTCCTACGAACTGCACTTTAATCTTATGAGGCTCTGCCTCCTTAATTTTGATCACATTTTTCTACAAATTTCTTCCAAATAAACAAATGATTATCAAATCTCAAAATATTATAAAATTGAAGCATAACCTCATTCTAAATATAGTTTTCACTAGTAAATCGGCAAACTTACACATTTAAAAATGTAGAAAATCATTTTTTGACAAATTCTTACAAAAACGTACAAAACCAGTTTTGTTAAGCTTTGGGCTGCTCGAGTTAATTAGTAACAGATTGCTGTCATGATTATTTAATTTTCGATTGATTTGAAATTTTAATTAGAGTTAGGTTCATAGGTCTAATAAAATGAAATGGCTCATGCTATTCTATTGGTGTATAAATTCAGTTTTGGCTTATTATGAAAACTTTGATAAATTCTTTAATGGCGGTGTTGAGTTTTTTTTTTTTAAATTGAAACCATTTTACACTGGGCTATTATACAGGGATTTAGCTACGACATTTATTAGTTACACTTGGTGGTTTTAAATTAAAAAATTGAAATTGAGTCAATTATTCTTAGTGAGCTATTTATGTTCAATCATGTTTTGAAATGGGGACTTATAATAGTTAATTAATAAAGTAAAAGAACAAATTGAAGTTTATTTTAAATATTTGGATCAACTTTCCTATATTTAATTGATTTAGTTATTTGTAATGAGCAATTGTCATTGATTATATATTGGAGTTGTGTTAGGAATTATCTTTATAAAAGGTTCGGACTGTTAGTTAAATTTTTAATCAAATATCTCAGTTCATAGTCCGTCAAAAAAATAGTTAATAAATTTAGCTGGGTTGATTTATCCAGTTTGAGTAAAATATGCATCTCATTAATATTTAAATGAGATGCTGTCATCATTAGTTTATTGGTTAAATTGTCAGTTGAATCAATTTGTCTTAGTTAGCCAATTTATCCAGTACACTAGTTTTAAATTTTGTTTAAGCGTTGAAAGTTTCTTTCGAAAATATCTAGACCCATATAAAATTTTGTATTTATCAGACTAGATGAGACACAATTAGGATCATTGACTTGCGATTAATTTGGTTTTGTTGTGTTTGACAATTAGGTGGATAAACCTTCTTTAACTTGACATGCGTTTGATATTGTCATATGGTTTAAGCATGTTTGTTTGTGAAAATGAATATTTTTATGAAATATTTTTGTATCCAACTTGTATTTCATTGTTTGGATTGTAATATGAGATTGATTGCGTGAGGTGAATATGTAAGTGAATGTCTGTAGCAGCCTTAACGGTGAGTCACTGACTTATAGACAAGAAAATGACATGGTCCTATGCACAGTTGTGAGATGTTGTTGACACCAACTTTGACGGTGAAGTCTTTGGTTATAGATATGTATGTCTCATGTCGGTGAACCTGGAAATGATGCGGCTATCACTTTCCTGCTAAGCATACATGTTAGAAAAAAAATTTTAATATTATTTTTTTTCCACCACTGAGTACGTTTTTTTACTCACCCCTTGGTTTTAAAATATATTTAGGTCAGTGATAGTGGAACGACGTGCTGAAAAGACCGATTGACTTTATGTCGCCTTATATTTTTTGCGAAGACTTGTGTTATTTTTATTCAGTTTTTTATATTTTTTGTTGAACCTTGAGATTCTTTGATGTCCAAAATTAGTGTCTTTTTCGTTAGGCCTTGCTTGGTTTTGAACTTAGATTATTTAGGAGTTGATTCCTTTTATGCAACTTTAGACTTGGGTTGGATGACCTAATTATTTGACGGGTAATTAGAGTTATCTTATTATAAGTAATCTTGTTGATTTTTTACAAGTGATATTTATTTTTAAAAAAATATCCTACTTCTTATGTGTTCCAACATTAGATTAAGCTTGACTAGTAATTCAAATTATAGATTTTGAGTGTTAGATAATTATCATAGATCAGCAAAACGAACAAAATAAAAGAAAGTTCAATTGAAGATGATTTGATCGGATCTTATATTCTAACATTTTTTGTGTTCCATTCTACTATTAAATTCAGCATTTTAATAATATTTATAATAAAATATTATTATAACTAATAAACCCCAATTATTATTTATTACTGATAGTTGAAGGTTACAAAAATATATACCCTAATTATCCTAATAATAAAGTATTAACTTAAAAATGAATTTAAATATAAATGAATAATCCATACTCTAATTAGGTAGTAATAAACTCTAATTTACGAAACAAAATTAAGCTAAAACAAAAGAAATTATAATTGAAAGAAATGAAAAGAAAACTATAAAGCATTAAAAATAAGATACATATGAGGTATCAAAGATCTCAAATATGTGTATATAAGAGTAAAGCATACAATAAGGATTATTGATATATATTCAAATATATGGTCATCCATATTGTGTTTTATTAAGAGACATTTACAAACTCAATTTACACTAAAAAAAATAAAAATAAATTATATTTTATTTACTGTATCTATTAGTGGAATAAAAACTAAAATCACATGATAAAAGTGATCATGAGATAGGTAGGGCCGATCCTGACAAATAATGGATCATGGGCGAAACAACAAAAATGAGCCATTTTTTCACTATAGAGAAACAATTGAATATATCTAAAAATATGCACAATATATCATTTATAAAAGAATTATTTTTTTTACAAAATTTGGGCCCCCAAAAGTTTATAACAAAATTTTGGGACATTGAATATTTTATTTTTTGAATGAATATTTATATTAATATAAGAGTATATATAAAATTGTGGCCCCTAAAATGATGGACCCTTGGCGATCGCTCATGCTCGCCCGCCCTCAGGGACAGCCCTGGAGATAGGATTGAAGCAAATTAGTGCATGATGGACCTTAATATAGCATGTGAATATCGCTATAGATTTGAGTTGTCATCCATTCTTTAATAAAAATATGATAAGGTTTGCCCACAAAATTCTAACTACGTTAGGTTTTTCTCTTTTTCTTTTTTAATTAAATTTTTTTTATTCTTTTCTCTCGATAATAATACAATATATATTTTATACATAAGTAATGTCATTTCCTGTTCCAAACTAAAGGAATTATTGCTGCTGGAGTATAGAACTTGGAATTTTATTTTGAAAAAAAAATATGAATTTGTAAAAAATAAGATTTATCCTAGAAATGTAGTTTAGTTTATTGTATGCTTGGACCATTAAAAAATAAATAAATTAGAACTAACTCCAACCATTACTTGTGGTTCTGTCCTAAGTAGTTTAACTAAAATATTGGAAAAATACAAATTCATAATAAGTCATGAAATCACTTATGTTATGGTTAGACCAACAGTAACAATTGATTCCTTGCTGGTTTAAATTATTTATAAATTAGATAATTGTAAATATTGACTACTTCTATCCATTTGTAAAAGACAAACTACTCGGACGTTGCTTTTAACATAAATGGAATTAATTACAAAAACTTAACTTTTACACAAATCCAATTTTAACGTAAAAGAAAATACAAATTCAATTATAACAAATTCAAGAACACATCCATTTCCAAGAAAAGAAATAAAAATACATATATTATCATTAACAAACTTTTTTGGATAAATGAAGCAAACCAAACCCTTTATTTAAAGCAAGAAATTACCAAAAACAATGGCTTCTCAACTATAAAATCACACTCACTCACACACTGGCAGTGGATTTCGGATCCAATTTAGATTCGCAGATCCAGATCCATTTTTTAGGATTTGGATCTTCAAAAAATAGGATCCGACTAATCTAGATCGGATCCAGATCATACTTTTAAAATTCGGATCTGGATCGGATCTCGATTTCTGAGATCCAGATCCGGTCTAGATCCGGTCCATGGATCCATATAATATATATGTATATATAATTTATATTTATATTTATAAGTGTATTATATTATTTTTCTTTCTAGTTGAAATTGGATAAAGTAGATTACGAAATTGGATAGTATATTAATAATATTAGAAATTTGTACCTTGTAATTGAGGAAATTTTGTATATGAATGGTCTATTTGTTAAAATATGTGTACTATTTCTTCTATTACTATTGCAATATTATTTGTTGTCATGAAAGTAAAAGTAAATTTGTAACTAACATCTTCTTGTATAGTGATGATTATAGAATTTTGAAATAATTATTATAGCGTTATATGTATTTAGATTATAATTATTATTATTATTATGGTGTTATTGTGAATTATATTTGATTTAGGATTTATTTTAGAAGAGAAAATATATGGACCAGGGTCTAGACCCTGAACCCTGTGGATCTGGGTCTGGATCTAATTTTTTAGACTGATAGATCTGCCGGATCCCAACCAAACAAAAATTATGGATCCGATCCAAATCGATCCGATCCAAATTCATCCATTCCTAAAACACCCACCGTTTTGTCTTAACACAGGTCTAGTTTCTGTAAAGTTACAGTAACATCTTTTCATTTGAAAGACACACACAGAGTTCAGCATCATCCATGGCGGAGAGAGCAAGGAGGAGGATGTGAAGCTCGGAGCCAACAAATTCACGGAGAAGTAGCCTCTGGGCACTGCGGCTCAGACTGACAAGGACTACAAGGAGCCGCCGCCGGCTCCGCTGTTCGAAGACGGAGAGCTTAAATCTTGGTCGTTTTACAGGGCTCGGATTGCGGAATTCTTCACCACTTTCTTGTTTCTGTACATCACAGTGTTGACGGTGATGGGCGTCGGCAGAGCCAAGAACAAGTGTGCCTCAGTCGGTATTCTGGGCATTGCTTGGGCCTTTGGTGGTGTGATCTTCGCTCTCGTCTACTGCACTGCCGGCATCTCAGGTCTCTCTCTCTCTCTCTCTCTCTCTCTCTCTTGTGTGTGTAGAGAGTTAAATACTGCATGTTGTGTTAGATTTGTACTCAATAATTTTGAGGAATCGACCTATTGAGGGATGCTACATGCTTTTGCCCTCAGTTTATCTGCAGCTTTTGGAGGCTCTTTATTGTTATCTATCACTGCTTATGTATCCCCATAAATAAAGATGCAATCTTGACGAAGGTTTATCATGAAAACTGACGTTTCTTCCTAATTCTTGAAATCCCTTATGGTAAAACTTGATCTTCACATACTGTTTAGGTAAACTTGTTTTGTTTTTCACGTCTCTCTCTCTCTCTCTTGTGAGGGGGGGGGGGATTATAAACTGCATGTTGTGTTAGTTTTGTACTTGTGGCTTAAAATCTGCTCTCAGTTGTTGTTTTTGTTGGGAATGGACCTATTTAGTGATGCTACTTGCTTTTGCCACTGATTTTTCTGAAAATTTTAGGGGCAGTTTATTGTTCTCTGTCACTGCTTGTGTTATCTATAATTAAAGATGCTTTCTTGATGAGAGTTTATCATAAAATCTTATGTTTCTTCCTAATTCTTGAAATCCCTTTTGGTAATACTTGGTCAGTCTTCACATACAATTTAGGTAAATTCGTTTTATTTTTCATGTTTGTCTCTGTCTCTCTCTCTGTTTCTCTCTCTCTCTGTGTGTGTGTGTGTGTTAAAAACTGCATGTCAGTGTTTGTTTTTGTGGAAATCGACCTATTGAGGAATGCTACATGCTTTCGGCGTTTCGCCACTGTTTTTTTTTAGGCTCTTTATTGTTAGTTATCACTGCTTATGCATTTCATAAATAAAGATGCAATCTTGATGAGGGTTTATAATAAAATCTGATGGTTCTTCCTAATTCTTGAAATCCCTTTTGGTAATACTTAGTCTTGACATATGTTAAAAAAAAAAATTGTTGTTCATGTTTGAATCACAGGAGGGCACATCAATCCGGCTGTGAATTTCGGGTTGTTCTTGGCGAGGAAGCTTTCATTGACTCGGGCCTTGTTCTAGATGGTGATCCAGTGCCTTGGAGCCATCTGTGGGGCTGGAGTGGTAAAGGGTTTCATGCAGGGACCATATGAGACGCTCAAAGGAGGTGCCAACTTCGTCAGCCATGGCTACACCAAGGGTGATGGCCTTGGTGCTGAGATTGTTGGCACATTTGTCCTTGTCTACACCGTCTTCTCCGCCACTGATGCCAAGTGAAGTGCCAGAGACTCACATGTCCCTGTATGTATATCTCATGAAATTGGCACTAATTTTGGTTTCTTCATTTTGTGTGAATGTGATCTTGTGAAATTGAAATTTCTTATAGGTTTTGCTTTCTAGTTTACTGATTTTATGCTTTACCTTGTGTGTGATTTGAGCTCATTTTTAGTTATAGATAAGGCTATAGTTGAGATGGATGGACCAAACATGCTCTATGCATCACATGCGTGTTGTCATGTTAAAATTGTGATGGACAGCGTGTGGATAGGAAATGACGAATGATTCATAGGCATATGCTGTCTGATGTTTTAAAAAAAAAAAAAGTAATCTAAGGTGGTGTAGCGTTTTCATATGCATACTATTAGTCTGCAATAACTATATCTTCACTTCAGCATGCGTATCTCTGCTATTTTTGCATTACATATGTGGTGGTACGAGAAGCAGTCGTGTCAGTAGATGATTTTGTCATGTTGTTTACCTCTTGTTATTGGAAACGAACCTGTTGAAGCAGCATCTTGGTATGAAATTTGATGTTGCAGATTTTGGCTCCTCTCCCCATCAGCTTCGCTGTTTTCCTCGTTCATTTGGCCACCATCCCCATCACTGGAACCAACATCAACCCTGCCCGGAGCCTTGGAGCTGCCATCATCAACAACAGAGATCACGCATGGGACGACCACGTAAGTAACTCTAACTACATCTTATAAAAGTGTGTATCTTCACAAATTTTGGTATTACCTATAATATCCTTACTTCTAAGGACAATTTAGTAATAATATATATATGTATATACATATATATATATATATATATATATATATATAATTTAGGTTTTGATAGTGTGATATAAGATAAGAATAAAACTATCTAAAATGCTTCAAAATTGGGATAAAATTTGTCTATTTACGATAAATATTTACGTACTATCTAGGTAGTACGTATAAAAACATCTATGCTATCGCATGAGCAGTAGAGTGAATGACTTTGTGACTGAAATTCGAACTACTCTTTGTTCCTCAGTGGATCTTCTGGGTCGGACCGTTCATCGGAGCTGCTCTTGCCGCCGTGTACCACCAGATCGTCATCTGAGCCATTCCTTTCAAGAGCAGGGCTTGATTTGAGACTGTATTCTCATCCTCGTGCAATTAATTTTATCTCTTTTTGTGTTTAAAAACAATGAAATTCGTGTGTAAATTATGAGGTGTATCTTATGTTACTCATGTAACAAGAAACAAGTATTATAACTGTCTTTATCAGGTTTGCACATTATTTCACGTGAAAACATTATTTTGAATTTTAAATGGAGGTATATTGTGTACCTAATTTGTTTAACACGTCTTATAAACCCTAAAACGAACCTAGTGTACCCCAATGAAATGTTTCCGCTAAATCAAATGGCATTTGGTTGCCCATTATTTAATGGCAAAAACTTATTATGCGTTTGTATGGTGCATCAGAATTTACTAATTTTTAATGAGAATCTATTAATTATAATTAAGATTTAACGTATACGCCAGGCGTGCCTTAAAAAAATATAGCATCCAAAGTTAGGTTTTGGAATGAGATTCTTGCTTTCACCATCTGCAGAAAAGGCATCTACTTTGTTCTTTTACTATTCTTATCCACAGTTGTTTTTTGTAATTAACACTATCATTTTCAATCAATAAATTGGCTCTGTGTGTTCCTTTTCCTCTTTGTTCTTTCATCTTTTTTGAAAAGAATAAATGATCTAGCAAGGCTACTTCATAATTAAACCCACTCTATGTAGACAGAAAGTGATATTTATTATTTATTAACATGTCAATTTTATTTCCGGCACTTGCTATAAATTTACTGTAATATTTTTCATAGACTGCTGTTATATTATTCTACTAAATAATATCATGTGATGATTTTATATTAAATAGTTAATATATATGTATCTACGTATTCACACTAACAACTTTATTTTTGTGAATGCATACCGATGCCATACATTAATAACTATGATATATCATCAGTCCTATGGATAGAACTATGAAAGATTACAAATAGATACCCAAATTATTAACTATCTAACAAAAAAAATCCGTATTTTAATTTTCAGCTTTGAAAAAAAAAGCTGAGGTTTATCGTCGAATGCTGATGTGGAATCGGCATAGTTTTGATCCAAAATAAAAATAAATCAAATTTACACACTTTAATGATGTGGTTTGACGAGAATTTTATTAATCTATCCCCTTAATTCAAACCACTAGAATTAATTAGGGGAAAGATTAACGGAATTCTGATCAGACCATGTCATTCAATTATGAAATTTGCTTTTTATTTTTCCTTTTTTTTTACAAAAAAATTCGGGATCAAGATGATGTTGCCATGTTTGATAAATTAAGTCAACGGTTCACGTAAGACGATTCACCTGAACTTTTCGACACCGAAAATTAAAAGCTGAGACAATTTTATTTGATAATTTATTGTTTTAATATTTTATTATAATTATTAATAGTTCAAAACATTTCATTAGATAATCAATAATTTGAATATTAAAGTGTAACTTTTCCTACATAAAAATTATTTCGCCACAACAATAATGTAGACAAACTACAAAATGAACCTTAATGGAATATATATTATGCATATACCGGAGATATGCTACATTGCTACTCTAAGACTACCAATTCCACTGACCAAATAATTGGTCACGGATGGTTGAACTCCACATCATTACCACATAAAAAAGGAAACGAATGTGGTAAAAGTGGATTCATGTGACTAGAAGATCACAAGTTCGAATCTCATCAACGTTTCTATGGGTCTGAGTCTGTTATATTTGATTTTTCAAGTATGGTTTACTCGTCCTATATGATTTATAAGTTATTATACATGAATGTGAATTTTATCCCGTATGCACCGTAAGTGCAGATTCTCCATGAATTAAAAAAAGAGAGGAAGAATCGCTATGCTTTTTTATTGAAGTAGATTGCCCTTGGTCTTCTTCAAACCGACCCCAATTTTTGTGGTCTCTCCATTCAAGTGGTAACACTTGTCATTTCTGATTAATTTTTAATATTATTTGAATATTAAGATAAATGTTATATATCTTTTACATATTATATTAAAATAAAAAATAAAAAATAACACTAGTTTTTTTTATTCTCTATGAATAGAGATCATTATTGCTATAGTTATATATACACAAAAATTCTCTTATTTCCCCATCATATAACAATAATTTTTATTTATATGTTTTCTTAATCTTTTCCATATTTTTAATTTATTTTTATTACAATTGATTATAATATGATTAAAAATAATATAAAATAATTAAATATAATGTTATAATTAAATGATTGGATGGTTAGAATGATCGATGTCTCTTTAATAAATTATTAAAAATAAAGGAGAAATATTGGCAATGTAGAAAAAGAAATTAATTAATTATTTAGAAAAAATGAATGGTTAGTGATAAATATAACCTAATAAAATAAAGAGAGAAATAAATTTAAATATAAATCACGTACTTACATGTCCCTATAGCTGTCGCCACCCCTAGCAATATTTCTTGCCAAAAAAGGAACCTATACCTCCGTTCACTTCGGGGAAGAGGGGACCACCCCTAGCAATACTTCTTGCCAAAAAAGGAACACCTACCTTCGTTTAATACGAGGTCGACCTCTCTTTCGCCACCTCGGCCTTCAGCCTCACCTCGACCCTCCACCGCCCCACCCCACCGCTCGGCCCGCCGCCTCGGCCGTCGAGCCCGGCCTCCTTCGCCGCCGCGTCGAGCCTTCGCCTCGGCACGGTTACATATTCGACTTCGGCAAGGTGAAGCCAAGTAAAATGCGACTTCGACAAGGTAAAGACCAAGCGACGTAAGACCTCGGCATAACGCCTTGTCAGGTGAAGCCGACCAAGACCTCAAAGATAACGCCTCGGCGGTGAAAGCCGGCCAAAGACCTCGGCATAACGCAAAGGTGAAGCCGGCTAAAAGACCTCGGTAAGCCAGCCAGAAGACCTCGGCATAACGCCTCGTCATGTGAAGCCAGCCCAAAGACCTCGGCATAACGCCTCGACGGTGAAAGCTGCCCCAAGACCTCGGCATAACGCCGTCGGTGAAGCGGCCAAGACCTCGGCATAACGCCGTCGGGTGAAGCCGGCCGGAAGACCTCGGCATAACGCCCGTCGGTGAAGCCGGCCGAAAACCTCGGCATAACGCCGACGGTGAAAGCCACCCAAAGACCTCGGCATAACGTCTCGTCGGTGAAGCGGCCGAAGACCCTGGCATAACGCCTGTCGGTGAAGCCGGCCAAAGACCTCGGCATAATGCCTCGGCGGTGAAAGCCAGCCCAAAGACCTCGGCATAACACCTCGTCAGGTGAAGCCAGCTCAAAGACCTCGGCATAACGCCCGTCGGTGAAGCCGGCGAAGACTTGGCATAACACCTCGGTAAGGTGAAGCGGCGACGTACAACTTCGAACGCCGGCGGCGAAACCAAGCGACGTACAACCGGAAGAACGCCTCGCGGGCGAAGCCAGCGGCGCACGACTGGCGAACGCCTCGGCGGGGCGAAGCGGCGACATTCAACTTGGCGGGACTTCAGCTGGCCCACTCGCCCGACTACGAATTCGGCGGCGACGTCAACCACCGCCCCTCCATCACGACCTCACTTCACGTCTTTTTGGGGGATATGATAGGATACGCCCAACTACTAGGCCCAAGCATCGTGCCCAATATAAATGGGCCCCGACATTAGCTTCGGCCTATGTGAGTTCGGCCAAGAAGACTCTCGACCAACTACAACTCTAATCGCAATTGGAGCGTAGAAGATTGGGATGCATATCTAAAAGAATCCTTATGAGAGAAGACTTTGTATTAGAGTCAAACTCTATTTGAATCAGAGTCGAACTCAACTTGATGGTATATAAATAGAGGCTAGATTAGAAGAGAAAGATCATCTTCACTCAGATCATCTTCTCGATCTACACTCTTTGTAACACTCTCAAATACACATACACTCTCTTGCCCCGTGGACGTAGATCTATTTTAAAGATCGAACCACGTTAACTCCTCGTGTTCTTTATTGCATTTATTACCCTACGAAATTAAGATCGATCATTAACTATCTAACAAAAAAATCCGTATTTTAATTTTCAGCTTTGAAAAAAAAAGCTGAGGTTTATCGTCGAATGCTGATGTGGAATCGGCATAGTTTTGATCCCAAAAAATAAAAATAAATCAAATTTACACACTTTAATGATGTGGTTTGACGAGAATTTTATTAATCTATCCCCTTAATTCAAACCGCTTGAATTAATTAGGGGAAAGATCAACGGAATTCTCATCAAACCATGTCATTCAATTATGAAATTTGCTTTTTATTTTTCCTTTTTTTTACAAAAAAAATTCGGGATCAAGATGATGTTGCCATATTTGATAAACTAAGTCAACGGTTCACGTAAGACGATTCACCTGAACTTTTCGACACCGAAAATTAAAAGCTGAGACAATTTTATTTGATCATTTATTGTTTTAATATTTTATTATAATTATTAATAGTTCAAAACATTTCATTAGATAATCAATAATTTGAATATTAAAGTGTAACTTTTCCTACATAAAAAATTATTTCGCCACAACAATAATGTAGACAAACTACAAAATGAACCTTAATGGAATATATATTATGCATATACTGGAGATATGCTACATTGCTACTCTAAGACTACCAATTCCACTGACCAAATAATTGGTCAGAGATGGTTGAACTCCACATCATTACCACATAAAAAAGGAAACGAATGTGGTAAAAGTGGGTTCATGTGACTAGAAGATCACAAGTCCGAATCTTATCAACGTTTCTATGGGTCTGAGTCTGTTATATTTGATTTTTCAAGTATGGTTTACTCGTCCTATGTGGTTTATAAGTTATTGCACATGAATATGAAATTTATCCTGTATGCACCGTAACTGTATGTTCTCCATGAATTAAAAAAAGAGAGGAAGAATCGCTATGCTTTTTTATTGAAGTAGATTGCCCTTGGTCTTCTTCAAACCGAACCCAATTTTTTTGGTCTCTCCATTCAAGTGGTAACACTTGTCATTTTTGATTAATTTTTAATATTATTTGAATATTAAGATAAATGTTATATATCTTTTACATATTATATTAAAATAAAAAATAAAAAACACTAGTTTTTTTTATTCTCTATGAATAGAGATCATTATTGCTATAGTTATATATACACTAAAATTCTCTTATTTCTTCATCATATAACATTAATTTTTATTTATATGTTTTCTTAATCTTTTCCATATTTTTAATTTATTTTATTACAATTGATTATAATATGATTAAAAATAATATAAAATAATTATATATAATGTTATAATTAAATGATTGGATGGTTAGAATGATTGATGTCTCTTTAATAAATTATTAAAAATAAATTTAGCTGGCCTAAGGAGAAATATTGGCAATGTAGAAAAAGAAATTAATTAAATATTTAGAAAAATTGAATGGTTAGTGATAAATATAACCTAATAAAATAAGAGAGAAATAAATTTAAATGTAAATCACGTACTTACATGTCCCTATAGCTGTCGCCACCAGCATCTAATAATCCAAATGTAGAAAACAAAAATAAATAAAATAATACAAACGCACCATAGATACCCAGAAAGCTGTCGCACTTAGCAGCATAACAGTAGTTGCATAGTGTTTCTCGCTCTTAATCTTTGTGTGCGTGTGGGATAGAGAAGATGTGGATTTTCGGAAGAAAAGGGCCATCAGGATTTTCAGCCTGCTCTACTGCAGAGGAAGTTACTCAAGGAATTGATGGCTCTGCCCTCTCCGCCATCGTCACTGGTCTATTTTTTTCCCACTAAAATCATAACAAAAATATTTATTGATTTTGATCAATTTATTTTATGGGCTTCTTCACTATCTGGCAAAGTTCGTTTTTTGGTGATGGGTTGTCATGGACTGTGCGTTTCCTCTGTTTTAATCTTATGTTCTGATTCTTGGATGAGTTAACTGTTCTATATGGTGGATTCTTTTTATTTGATTTATTTTGTTTATAATATTTTTCTTTGTTCTTAGATCATGGTTATGAATAGTTAACTGTTCTATATGGAGTATTTATTTTTGCTTGGATTTGTTTGAGGCTAGAAAATGTTGAACAACGTGGTAGTTTCAGTGGAGAAAATCATTAAGAAAGAGTAGTGATACCTATTAGTTGAATCCTGTAGGTTCTGTCATGGTTATGAAGCCATGCCATTGGTGCTGCAGCTAACATTGTCAACATGTCAAAAAAAATTCCGATCACATGTTTTTCACTCGAATTTCTTTGGTACAACCTTAAGCTGTTATTGGGTTCTATATATTTAACATTGTTTGTGAATCAAATCAAATCACATTGAATTGGTCGCTGATGAGTACTTGAATTGGCACCCCTTTAGCTTAGACATGCCTATCAGTGAATTGGGCTCCAAGGCACATCATAAGATAGAGGGTTGTATCATTCCTTGAGCTAAAATGATTTATTTGGATATGTATCGACAGGGATGAAAATCATGATATTTATCTTAATGTTATGATTTTGGTGCTGTCTTGTCCGTCTATCAGGAGCATCAAGTGGCATTGGAGCAGAAACTGCTCGTGTCCTGGCAATGCGTGACGTTAGTGTAACTATGGCAGTGCGTAATTTGGACGGCTGTAAAAAGGTTAAAGAAGCAATAATCAAAGAGTTCCCTGCAGCTAAAATCGATGTTATGGAACTCGATCTCGCCTCTTTGACATCTGTGAGGAAATTTGCATCGGAATATAACTCTTCGGGGCTTCCTTTAAACCTCCTCATGTGAGTTTCTTGTGATCTAAGATCTCATTGTAGCAGCGCATACAGTCATACACTTATGGTCTCGAATACCCACTTTCTTTTGTGTCATCATTATTTAAGACTTTTTAGGGCATTTTTCTTGGTGAAGATTGTTATGTCTGTAACCTAACATCTTCTGTTAATTAAAAGTAACAATGCAGGGGTTATGGCTACTCCCTTCATGCTTTCGCAAGACAATATAGAAATGCAGTTTGCAACTAACTATCTAGGTATGCTTCCATGTATTTCTTTTCCCCTCAAAACTCAACATTAGCTATCACCCTTGTAGCTTTTGGGGTGCTGTTTTATATGATCTTTTGAATTCTGTAAAATTGATGGCACAATGCATAGTGCTTCATGCCATACCAAAAGCAAAAAGATTTGGTCTCTTATAACCATATTATGAATAGTAACTATGAGTTTACTTTTTTGGGGTTCAGAAAATTAACAAATAATACCTTAATCTATGTCACGCTCAAAGCTCAATTTGATTTTGTTAGATTAACCCTTACTGAAAAAATTCCAAAGTGCTTCATAGAAATTGGGACCTTTTCAGTTATCCATTTATTAGTATATTTGTTTATGTTTTACTAGTTATAGGTGTTTCCTTTAGTATATTGCTTCTTCCAAAACATGGTGGATATTATAAGAAATGTGTTCCTTCATGTGTAAAAATATAGTTGAAATGTATTTATAAGTCCTTCAACTATATATATATATATATATAAATAACGCTGGGTAAGGGCGCTGGGTGCACGCCAGCGTTGGTAGAGACGATGGGTTTGGAAGAGCCACAACAAAACACAAAAAATGCATATGAAATAACATAACACTGCATTCATTTGAACATAAAAATGCATTGCGCCCAACCGGCGCTGCGATCAAGCGAGCGCTGAGTGTGTTTTCGCGCGAGCACGAGCACGATCCCTTCACACAAGATTGGCTGCGCGCTAGGCGTGACTCTAATCGCATGCATTATTCTCTTCAACGCATGCATTTTTGTTCATTTCAATGCATTATCTGTTCAACTAAATGCATTGTTTGTTTTCGCAATCACATAACAAATCAAATTATTAATCTACCCTTAATGAAGCGAAAATTAGCGAAATTAAGTTTAAAAATCGAAAAATCGAACCATAGGATCTATTAGATGAATGGATGAGATTGAGTACTACATATTATCTGGGGCTTGGGTACTATTTGATCCCTCCTCTATATATATATATATATATATATATATATATATAATAGATTAAATGAGAACTATTTTGAGAACTCAGTGAATTATGCATAAGACTTGTAAAGATCATATGACGATATAAAGTTCTACACAACGAAAACTTTCTAAAATTGTTTTGTTATGCAACAATTTTATATTTTGTTCATCGATTTTATATATTTATGCACAGTTCTAAAAAAAATGAGTTCTCGCTGGATCCAATCTCCCTCTCTCTCTCATATAGGGGGTGGTGAACGTAGTGCAACAACTTTATACGTTCAATGCAACATTCTTATTTCTCACCAATATTTGCATTCTCACATGATTCCCCTATATATATATATATATTGAGGTTCAAATAAGAATCATTTTTAACGTGAGAACTAAGAACCACATAAATTAGTTACGAACAAAATGAATTCGCAATGAAAGTTAATGAATCCACCGAGAAAGTTATCAAATCCAAAATTATGAATTTTCACCGGGGTTCGAATCCCATGCGAGGCTAAAATTCTAAATTTTGATTCATAACTTCTCAACGGATTCATCAACTTTCACATAATCATTCATCACTTTTGTTCTCAAGATAAAAATGGTTCTCACGTTAACTCTCCCTATATATATTAAGATTCAAATAAGAACCATTTTAATGTGAGAACTAAGAACCACGAAAGTTCTTTACGAATAAAATGAATTTGCTATGAAAGTTAATGAATCGCTGGAAAGTTATTGAATCAAAAATTGAATTTCCACCCGAGTTCGAATCTCATGAGAGGCAAAAATTCCATTTTTTGGATTCTAACTTTCCCATCGAATTCATCAACTTTACATTGAATTCATCATTTTTTGTTCTCATGATAAAATGGTTCTCACGTTAATCCACCCTATATATATATATATATATAGGGAAGGGTTAACGTGAACCATTTTATTGTGAGAACATGAGAATTGAATATGCTATGAAAGTAAATGAATCTGTTGTGAAAGTTAATGAATAAAAAAAATAGAATTTTCGCCTCTCATGGGATTCGAACCACGGTGAAAATTTGAATTTTGGATTTATTAACTTTCGCAGTATTCATTAACTTTCATAAGCATATTCATTTTTCGAGTTCTTAGTTCTTACGTTAAAATTGGTTCTTATTTGAACCTCACTCTATATATATATATATATATATATTGCTCAATTGGTTTTATTCTAAGTTGTTAATTGTTCTGTCGACTTTTTGTTATATAGGGACAGTATGAGAAGATATATCAATAGGTTTTGGTACCTTTTGGGTGAAGAAATTGTTAGAGATCATTCGAAACAAAAGCTAGTAATTTCTGGCCAAAAAGTGCATGTTTTGTTCTTTTTATCCTGTGTTATAAGCTTTATATCTCTGGATTGTTAACTTGATATATTTCCTCTTATGGTTTTATGAAAATACTAACATTATTAGTTATTTATCTCCTCTTTTAATTTTTGTCTCAGGTCATTTTCTATTGACAAATCTTCTACTGGAAAATATGAAAAAGACTGCACGTGAAAGTGGAAAAGAAGGAAGAATTATCAATGTTTCATCAGAAGCCCATCGGTATGTGTATCGTGAAGGCATCCGCTTTGATAAAATCAACGATAGTTCAAGGTATGGTGGGATGAAGTTTTACAGTTTATCCTCCTTAGCATTAATTATATTTACGGAATCTCATTTGAAATAGCATAAGAGTTTTATATGATTGTCCAGAAACTATTTTTTCGGGTATCGTTGCATTTTTTTCTCAAAACTCATGCTGAGTAAATGTGTCAGATCACTTAATCGAGGTGGGAATTATAAAGATTACCTTTATTCTAATGAGTGCTAAGTAATCCTGAGCCAAGTACACAATATCTTGAAGACACTACTAATATTAATTGACAGTATGGTTTATTGTTAATCTGCAATCTGATGTCATACAATAAAATAATAGAATATGGTTAAAAACCTAAAGATTCTGACAATAACAAAGTATAACATGAAACCTAGAAACGCAAGAATCATATATGAAAGCCACCTATCTAAGCTCGTATATCGAATATCTTATTTCTTTCTTGAACTCATATGGTAATGGTTATTTCTTGTATTATTTCTCCAGTTACAATAGCATGCTCGCATAGGGATGTCAACGGCGAGCTTTACTTGGGGCCGAACCAATAAATTAGTATTGGTTACGGTTGAACCGATCCAATAACACCGGATCCGGACGGATCCGGACCATCAATTATGGTTACGGATCGGGTATTACCCATTCTTCTTGCGGTTCGTTGGGCCAAATGTTGCCGGCCAAATGACATTGATTTCGCATGCCACAAATCATCTAGACCTCCGCCTAAACTATTGGCTACCTTAATTAAATTCTCTAGTCCTTTGGATTAAAATTAAATTTGTAATTGTTATACATTTATCGACAATTCTCTCTTTTATTTCATTTTATTTACAATTTCCATTTTATTTCATTTTATTTACAATTCTCTCTAGTCCAAATGACTATTGTATTGCAAAAAAAAACAAAAAGCGACAAATTTTAAGTTTTATTATGCATGCAACTTTTAAATTTTATAATCTCAATTATGAGTTAGTCGTATAATAATTATAATAAGATCAAGTAAACAATAAATCTGGCCTAATTCAAGCTAGTAAGGACTTTTAATATATAATCTACCAGTATCACAAAAGGCTTTGGGAACTTCAATATAAAATCCGTAAACCTAAATATTGGACTTTACGCATCTCAATTCATTTTATTAAAATTATACATATATAAAATTAGTATTATATCGGTACAGTAAAGTACCAAACTCGTAACAATACTACAAAGTTGTGAAACCTAAATATAAAAAATATATTTACTTTTTTATCAACGTCTTTAAAATTTAATCGCTCAGTTTAAAATTTAAAGTACCAAACTCGTAACAACGTCTTTAAAAAAAGCACCCAAAAGGATTCGAATCGGGTCACTTGGGAGAAATCCAACACTGTTAACCAACTCACTAAAATACATTTATATACTTTAAATAGATATATGGTAGTAATCTTTTTGTAAAAAAATAAAAAAATAATGTTGTCATGTAAGTAAATATTTTTTGGTTAAATACCTTCATGATGTAATATGCAGTCACAAGATGTGTTTGTAAATTAATTAATATTTAGTAATTACACTCAAATGTAAAATGCTCCTATAAAAAAATGGATATGCAATGCTCAATTTTTTTAAAAAAAAAAAAATAAAAAAATAAAAAAAACTGACCGGGTCGGACCGGAACCGGACAAAATGGGCTGGGTCTGAACTGGTCCGGGTCCAAGCGGTTCTAGAACCAGAACCGGAACCGAGCCGTTGCTTTAAAATTTAATGAAACTTTGAGCAGTTCGGATCGGTCCCAGTAAAACCAGCGTTAACATCCCTATCTTTCGCGTATGGACAGTCCAAGCTGGCTAACATATTGCATGCAAATGAACTTACAAGGTGTTTTGAGGTAATCAATGTTGAGGCATTTCAGGGGGCATGAAAAAACAATTTAAACCCGTCGAGCCTTGGGTGTAATTGTCATTGCTGTTTCTGTTTGCTACCATTTATGGTGCACCTTGTTCATATCCAGAGATCTTAAACAGGTAGACCCTGCTGGCTATGGGCTAGCCTTAATGGGCCACGAGCTATATGATCCTGGGCCAGTTTAATATGCCAGCCCAAATCCTAAGAACATAGGTCTAGTTTAAATGGACCAATATTTAACAATCCAAAAGGCCAATTACTATGAAAATCTAAATTGTTTAACTTAATACACAGAGGGTGTTTGATTTGACATACATACACTTGAATCTAATAAAAACTTTCATTGTTCCCTCAAAAAAACACAAAAAAAACTACTTTTATTGTATTGTGTTTAAGTTCAAATATCACTTAAAATTTAAGTACTTTAAGTTTTATACACTATTATATGAAATTAAGTTCCAGTAATTGAACTTTATCTTTAGTTTTAGTATTAATGCACTTCAGTTCTAAAAATACTATTTCAAAGTAACAATTCCTATTTATTAAAATTAACAAGAAAAAGCAAAGGAGAAGAATGTGGGTTAACTGGGCCTATTGGTACCTACTATGGTTAGTACTTAAAATGGCCAGGACCAAAAACTGCTCGGATTAATGTAGATTAATAAAATTGAACCCTGATCGCTTAATTTTTTTCGGGTTATAAGGACTAGCTTCTCTGGCCATGGCCCGTTAACACCTTTATTTGTGTCTCTATTTGATTGATCTGTCGTAACCTTTTGAACACGGAATGAAGGCTTTTTGTGCGGAAAAGTTTGGTTGTAGTAGAGTTCAAATCTGATATTTTTATTTTCTTTATGTTGTACTATCTACTTCTATTCCTCCATGCTGCTCATTATTTCATGTTCCAATGACCTTCAAGCTTCTACTGAACTTACCTGCTAGCCAACGGACCTAAATAATCTTTAAGATTCAATACATCATGAAGCAAAGGGGTAATTTTGTTTTTTTATCAATTTAATACAGAAATTTTAAGGTCACATCACGGTGGATTTGAACCCAAGACCTTTGGCCTCGGGCATGTTGGAGTATGGAGCCTGATTTTTTGGGCTTATATTTGTGGGCTCAGGCAGAATCCTAATGGGTTTAGGATTACAGAATCATAATGGGTTTATGATTAGGGTCATGTTATTTCTCTATTTAATTCACTCCTCATTGTAATCCGTATCCAAAATTCATTTTGAAATCCCTGGCTTGGCATCGCCCCTAGACGTAGTCGCAAGACGAACTGGGTTAACAATTCTCGTGTTCTTTATTTTTTGTCGTGATTGTGGTATGTGTTTTTCGCAATAATTGGTATCAGAGCTTCAGGTTCGAAGGGAGCAATCACAACGATGGATGGGAAGATTTCAATCGAGAAGTTTGATGGATCGATTGGATTACGGAAGATGCGGATCGAGGATTACCTCTACGGTAAATATCAGTATCCGCCGCGAAGGAAAAACCGAAAAGATGGATCCGGATGAGTGGGAGCTATTGACGAAAAGCGATGAGTGCGATCGTTTATCGTTGTCCGAGAACGTAGCTATCACACGATTGAAGCCAGTAGGCGAGGAGATGTTGGCGATTCGGAGCAGATGTACGAAGCCATCAGCTGCGAACAAGGTTCATCGATGAGACGGTTATTCAACCTAAAGATGTCAGAGGGTATGTCGATGCAGCAACATCTAAACGAGTTCAACATGATCTCTTCGCAGTTGAGCTCGGTTAAGATCAGCTTCAATGATGAGGTGCGTGCCCTAATTATGCTATATTCTCTTCCAGAGAGTTGGGCCAGAATAGTGACAGTTGTAAGTGCGTCATCGACAAAGACAGTGTTGTGTTTTGACGAGGTGTGAGATCTGATGATTAGAGAAGAGGTTCGCAGGAAGGAATCTCGATCTACCTCGGTCGACCGAACACGGAAGGCGAGCGGATCGAAGGAAGGCGAGCAGGGGAAGATCAAAGTCTGAGGCGAGAGTCAATTCGGGAAGGATAAAGACTCGATCAAGTCTTTGGAATTGTGATGAGTTCGATCATTACAAAAGTCGATGTCTGACACCAAAGAAGTACAAAAGGGTCGAATGACGAAGAAGACAAAGAAACGCAACCACAAATGATATTGGAGATGCGTTGGTCTTGAGTGTCAGCAATCCGTTGGAATGTGGGTGTTGGATTCTGGAGCATCGTTTCATTCATGCAGTGATGCTGAGATAATGGAGCACTACGTCTCTGGAGAATTTGGACAAGTCTATCTTGCAGATGACGAGCCCCTGAAGATCGTGGGAAAGAAAGACGACTCACCAACGATGAGGACGTCGTCAGGCTTTGGTGGGGGTGGTTTGTTAGCTCCTTGAGACTTGGCGTCGAGATGTGCCGGAGCGTCGGCATATCTTGGCACGATGGTATCGAGTCACCTCAGTCCTAGGTGATTCGACCTGACCGGAAGGTGGACATGTGACTTGCTTGATGTATGGAGGCCCTCGGTGTGACTCGGACTTATGTCGAAAGTCTTCCTAACCAGGGGTGTTAGGTGGCGTGTTCCGTTGATGCGGCGGTGCAAGATGGTCTTAGTGTTAGAAAGGACACAAATTGTGTGGTCCTTGGTTTTGAGGGAAGGTTTGTTGGGAATTCAACCTAAGTTCCACATCGAAAGATTAGATCAAGATGGTCTAGTATATATGTGAAGAGTTTCACTCCACTAGTATGAGGCCCATGGTGGTCGTGGGTTCGGGTCTCATGGTGGACGCCTAGATGTGTGCGAGCGTTGATGCAAGCAAGTGTCGAGATCGGCGAGACCGAGGCGTGCGAGCCAGAATACACGGGCGATGAGCGCCCCGTGCCAAAGTATCCGAGCAATGCGCGCATGGACATGTGAGGATGAGAGCGTTGAGTATCGAGTGATGTATAAGGATAAGCACAACACAGTTGTCAGCCACTCAGTACAGAGTGGGCCAGTGTCTGCAGAGGTGCCAGCGACTCATAACAAAGTGGGCGGTGTGCGCAGTGGTGACAACTTCGAGCAGTGGGTCAGCGTTTGCAGAAGTGCCAGCGACTCAAAACAGAGTGGGCGGTGTCTGCGGATGTGCGGTGACTCGAGCAGTGGGCGGTGTTTGCGGTGGATGATGTCCCAGAACGATCGGAGAATCCGATAGTAGAGAGTCCTCAGATGGAGGAATCAACCGACACACCACAACCTTCTGCGCTAGATCCTGTAAGAAGGTCTACTCGACCTCATATACCGAATCGAAAATATTTGCAGTATTTATTGTTAACAGATGGAGGAGAATCTGAATGTTTTGATGAAGCATGTCAGACTGCAGATGCCAGCAAGTGGGAGCTTGCCATGGTGGGTACAAGACCAGATATTGCTCAAGCAGTGGGGTAGTGAGTCGGTTCATGGGTGATCCTGGCAAACAACATTGGAGAAATTGAAGCTATGCATAGCTTCAATTGGCCATGAAGATGAGGCCCGACAATGCTAAGCGGATACATGAATGAAAGCAAGAAGGTACGATTACTTGGGGATTCAATCTCCAAGTGGGAGATTGTTGGAGTACGGAGCCTGAATTTTTGAGCTTATATTTTTGGACTCAGGCAGAATCCTAATGGGTTTAGGATTACAGAATCCTAATGGTTTAGGATTAGGGTTATGTTATTTCTCTATTTAATAGCCACTCCTAATTGTAATCAGTATCCAAAATTCATATTGAAATTCCTGGCTTGGCATCGCCCCCCAGACGTAGTCGCAAGACGAACTGGGTTAACAATTCTCGTGTTCTTTATTTTCTGTCGTGATTGTGGTGTGTGTTTTTCGCAATAGGGCATTAACCACTCTACCACTAGGCCAACACATGCACACAGCAAAGGGGCAAATTTTTTTTTTTTTTTTGGTCAATTAATACAGAAATTTTAAAGGTTGCGTCACGGTGGACCAAAGGGGCAAATTGATGTTCTTTGATGTCACTATGTAAAATTTTCCTCTATCCCAATGTACATTTTCTCGACTCGAGTAAATCTTGGTTTAGTCGATGTCTATTTCTTATTCTGTCAAGATTTAAGCTAGGCCATCAACTTCCATATAATTCATCTTTAGTTGTTGTCTGTTTCATCTCGGTACACTTCGAACTCATGTAGAATTATGTAATCCTACCTGAGTTCGTAGTGTACCAACATATTGCCTAAGTTTATACTTGTATCAAGATTATTCATTTACAGAGAAGCTTGCTTACATGTGCTGATTATTCATGCTCTTTTCGCAATTTGTAAGAGTTTCTTATGCAGTTTATTTATAAAACAACGTAACATTTGGTTTTTTTTTGCTACTACAAGAAGAAGAGGTTAAAATAACTGCTAATTCACTACATCCAGGAGCAATTGCCACCAACCTTCTGCGGCATCATGATCTCATCGAAGGTTACTACCGACTTCATTAATACTTCTATTATTTGGAAGAAGATCGGATTTACTCATGGTGGTGTGAATTTTTTTGTGGGTGATGTGTTTTCTGATTTGCAGGCTTAGCAAAATGGGTCGTTAAGTACTTCATCAAAAATACTCCTCAGGTTGGATATATAACTTTTCTCATGTCGATTCCGCTATTCGTGTGTAAGTCTTACATCAAAGCAGCAACAACGCCTTCAACTGAACTCATCCCTCGTTTTTCGTTTCGTGCAGGGAGAGCGACGGCGTGTTATGTAGCTTTGCATCCAGAGGTTGAAGGAGTGAGCGGTAAGTATTTTTCTGACAGCAATATCGGCCAACCGACAAAACTGTCTGCAGATGCTCAGCTGGCTAAGAAACTGTGGGACTTCAGCTTGAAAATGACCAACCCTTAATAGAATTCCACTTGATTCCTCGAATCTTGATGTCATCACATATTACTGTTGTAAGAATTTTTCTTACAAGTTCACTTCAGACATTCACTTCTTCACTAGTTGGTCACAAATTTATTATCTTCATGGATAAAAACACATGAAATTATTAGCAAGTCATTCATTACCTTAGTATTAAGATAAGATGAGGCCAGTCAATGTACATCATCTGCACATATAACTGCTTTGTGTTTATGGACTAACGGCATGGTCTAATTATCAGCACCAGATGTTTCAAGATCTTTTTTTGATCCAAAAATATGTTTGGGAATATCATTTTTGTCATCTCATATCTATTTTGCAGTAATATAAGAAGCCTTATAGCCATGTCACATGTGAGCTTTACTGTGAGTCTTCATATTTTCATATATTGCGGTTGCTCCGATGCATTATATTTTAAGTATTTGGAATTTTTTTAATAAGAATTATAAGTATATTTACAAGTTTTTGTTATAATGATGTGTTGAGGGTTTATATATTGCTCATCTGTGAGCACCTTCTTTGAGCAAAAATGATATTTATATAGTCTACGCCAGCATTTTTTTAATACTATTCTTATTCTAATACTTCAGAAATTGTTATTGGGATTATCAAATTTATAAATTATATAAAAAATTAGAACTAGTTTTAATCCTTTTTTCCTTTTAACTTTGAAAAGATGAATAAAAGAATAAATTGAGTTTTGATTTTTATGTAATTTGTAAATTTGATGATAATGATAATAATTTTTGAGTTATTAAAATAAAAATAATATTAAAAAGAAAAATGAATGTTGATGTGAATTAAATGTCAACGATGCTTATAAATGGTAAACAACATATTTGTACTCGATGTTATATCTATTTGTAATATATAAATGAGTTGATTTATTAGACATGATTTTGCAAAAAAAATAAAAACTCATCTCCTATCAAGATATGAGTCTTGTTTGTAATATAATAAAATAGAAATAAGAAATTTAAACGATTAAAAACTTGTTTATGATGATGATACGCCAACAGCATATATTAAGATAAGAGCATTCACCTAAATTTCGTAAACTGAACACATTGTTTCAACGTGCTTCGTTTAAGAAAATTTTTAATGCCCCAACAAAATATGTGTCCAAAGATTAAACACACTCTATGTTACTGATCAAAATGGGCAAATATCGGCACTCTCATAATCCTGAATCAGCAATTTTGAATTCTTTTGAATCTTCACCAGCATAATCAGTTATAGTATATTTATTCTGTTGTCCCCACGGGTTTAGTTCAGTTGGTTAAGAGCTAACAGATTTGGAATAGTATTTATCCCGTCTCACGTTTGTATTCTATTATTATAGAGAAATAAACTGTCAAATCATGTAACTCAATTTGTGAACTACTTTAATTCATTATGGTAGAAGAAGACTATGTTGCCAAATATGAAACTTTCAATAAAAGCATAACGATAAATTTGTTTGAACTCATTTGCAATCTAATAAATAAATTTTAAGGTTAATCATGCATGTTTTGTATCCTAATTTTCAACATTTTTTAAAAAGATATTCCTAACTAAAATTTTCTTCTAAAAGTAATACAACAATTTTATAAGTTCTGTGTAACTTTTCTATTTCTTACAAATATTTATATTCTTACATGATCATTCTCATATATATATAACCATGAAATTCTCATATGGTTTGCTGAATGGTGGCAAAAATTTGGGACATTGGTAAATATTTTACCAAAAGAATGGAGAGAAAAATTTG
The DNA here is from genome assembly GCA_036937905.1 of Salvia rosmarinus. Classification (NCBI taxonomy): domain Eukaryota; kingdom Viridiplantae; phylum Streptophyta; class Magnoliopsida; order Lamiales; family Lamiaceae; genus Salvia; species Salvia rosmarinus. The sequence continues at coordinate 8,980,068 of CM072822.1, forward strand.
AAAAATAGGTGACTATTTCGCTTAGGATTCTGGAATATCAGGAGAAAAATAAATGTATAGAAGGAATATCTTCTATATTATTCTTTATAGAATTTTCAATTCCTTGGATAATGAAATGGTCTCCAATCTTTGGTTATACGGAAGATTTGATTCCATGTATTAAAAGAGTATTTTACTCAAAATTCTGGGATAAAATGATAAAAGAAAACCTAGAAACCAAAAAGATTTTTGATATTGATACATTGCTTCTCATAGAAGAAAAAATTAAGATTTATGAAGAAAGGAGTCATGCTCAGAATCAAAACTTATCACCATCTCCTTTTGATTATATCACAAGGAAGATGAAAATGAAGTTTGAAATTCTATCTAAAGAAGAGATAATATCTCAATATATGGATGAAGTTAAAAAAGATTTAATGTCTAAATTAGAAGAAGAGACAATGTCTCAATATTCTGATACATCAATGGATTATATGGAGTCCCAAGATCCTAATGAGGTATCTATGGATGATATTTTTAATGCAGTTAAAGAAACCTTGGTTGATAATAGCAAGAAAAAGAAAGAAGCATCTTCATCATCATTCGTGGAGTTAAAGGATGCATAATTTCATATATGGATTTTTATACTTGAGGGAATGTCCATCAAAGCCAGGAGAAAAGTGTTATATTTGTGATCATTTTGGGGATAATAAAAGACTCCGAAGTAGGCTTCATCAACAAACATCAGAATTATTTCTGCTGAATTATACTACTGAAGAACATCTTTATGAAGGTGAAGAAAAATGGATGATATATCCAATTGAAAATTGTAGAAGATTCCGTGCAGGATATGATGTCAACATAAATATATGTGCAAATCATCCTGATGGAGTGATAAAAAGAAGGATCAATAAAGGACCCTACAAAAAATATGAAAATAATGCTACAAAATATAAAGCTGGCAGAAAAAGAAGCCACTACAAGAGCGGACAGATGGAGAGCTCAGTTTAGAGGGAAACAACTAGAGATAATCTCTAGAAGATTTGGCTTTGATATAGCCTAAATGGAAGATGACTTAAGCAATGACGAAATAAAGTGGAGAAAATAGCTGGACTGATCAGAGTACAACAACACAACAACGAAGGACAATAATATTATCAACTTTGATAAAGCATGGTACAATGTCTCAATAATACATGGAAGCACTATTATATGGCTTTACTATTTTCCCCACTAGTATAGTGAGTAATTATGTAACGGCAATAATTTTGTCACTCTAGATAGTTTTTTTTTAATTTGTCGTTTTGTTCTCCATTTGTATATAAATAGGGGATCAGTGTACGTTGTAGGCAGAGTGTGCGAAGAGTGCAAAGAAAGTGAGCAGAGTGTAAAAATATTAGAGTGAGAAAGAGTGTAAAAAAGAGTTTGTATTGTAAAAACATTTCTGAAGAATAAATAAAGCTTGAAAAATTGTTGTAAGTTCTCTTGACTTTTCTCTGTATTTAATTTTTAAATTTTAATTTGTATTATGGATAGCCTTATAGGGTAAATTCTTATGTGATAAATCATATCTGAGCTATATAATTATCTCTGTTATGGAACTTGAAATCATATGAAGTAAGATTAACAATACGATGATTAAAGTCGTAGATATGGAGGTTGGTTGAAAATATATATCCGGCATGTTTAGGGTATCGTAAGATTTATTGATCTGCACTTTTTGCCCGTTTCAAAGACATGTTGAAAGGTTGTTCTTGGGGCAGTTTTGGTGCGAGATGTTTTGATCTGGATATTCTAAACTGATGACTGATACTTTTTTCCTGTAATCAGAGTAATCTGGCTCTATTCCTCATTTCAGTCTACCTCTTTAATCATAATATTGTTGGTCCTGCTCCAAAAATAGGGATATGGTGTGTTTTTTCGGGTTACACATTAAACCACATAAAGGAAATAGAAAATACCTAATAGAGCTCACACAAAACTCTTTTGATGAAGAAACAGGGACGAGCTTTCGTTTCTAGAAAATATGTTCAGCGGAATTGAAGGATTTTTTTTATAGGATATTGGGATATATTATTTGGCTCTTAAGGATGGGTATAGAATTTGCTATCGGCTATAGGAGTAAGAAAACAAAGAGCTTAGAAACTCATGGTTGTTGAGAATGCAAAGGATTTTATTGAATTCTCTCTTGGTGGTGTTTTACATTGGAAAAACTTATGCCTTTTTATAGGCAATTAAAAACAACTATTTACAATTTATTTTTCAAATGTCATAAATTAGATCATGACATTTGCCTAACTTTTAGACTAAAGAAAAGAAAAATTAAATCTACCTATATCTACCTAGCTAAGCAAAAGCTAAGGAAAAGATTGAAGACGGCTATAATTTTTACACGCCATCATTCCACCTATTCTACCTATCACTTCTCCTATCACTTCAATTTATTATTGTGGTGTGTTTTTTCGGGTTACACATTAAACCACAGAAAGGAAATAGAAAATACTTAATAAAGTTCACACATAACTCTTTTGATGGAGAAAATAGGGACGAAGCCTTCGTTTCCAGAAAATATGTTTAGCGAAATTGAAGGATTTTTTTTATGGAATATTGGAATATATTATTTGGCTCTTAAGGATAGATATAGAATTTGTTATCGGCTATAGGAGTAAGAAAATAGAAAGCTTAGAAACTCATGGTTGTTTGAGAATGCAAGGATTTTATTGAATTTTCTCTTGGTGATTGGTTTTTACAATGAAAAAACTTATGCCTTTTTATAGACAACTAAAAACAACTATTACAATTTATTTATCAAATATCATGAATTAGACAATGACATCTTCTTAACTACAAGACTAAAATAACATCTACCTAGCTAAGGATAATATTTAAGATGACTAAAATTTTTACACGTCATCCACCTATCACTTCTTAAGTTAATGCTAAAATATATATATGTGTAACAGCCCACTATTCCAAAGGACGGATTACTATTACTTGGGAATGAAATTTAGAAACGTAACAAGGACATTGAACATTGAAATGTGAGACATATATCAGGAATACTTCTAAAACTTCTATATTTTTGAGATTTGACAAACATAAAATACATATGACTTCGTATTCTTGCAGCGGAAAACATGTGAACTACACATATGACGATGTGCATTCAAGGTACTAACTTTCAGTGAAAAAAGATTTCTATTGCTCAACACTGCTCCATCGCATCACTAGATCAATCTGCACATTTAAAAACAAATATGCAGGGCTAAGTACAAGAATGCACTCAGTGGACTCATGTCGAAAATATTTTATCATATTTAAATTACACTGTCCCATCATGATAAGACACAAGAGTTTTATTTGAAATGCCTTATACTTACTAAAATCATTTTCATCAGTTCATAAAAGTCGCTTGGCCAAGCATTTTTCTTGTATGTATGATCCATATCCCTTATCCTTTCATCATAACATCATAGTCGAACGTCGTGAAGGAGGCCTCCTCTACGACGCCGTGACCGGCCGTGGTTGTCCTTACGAAGACACAACACCTTAGGTGTACACGTTAATCCTAGCCAGGTATAAGCCTTCCGGCATAGGATCCGATATCGATTTCATTCATAAGTTGGGAGTGACCCAACAACATTCATAACATTTCATGGATAGGATACATACATAAAACATAAACATTTTGGGCAGGTAATTTCATAACATCATTTCATCATCATTTCTCAAAAGAGAAAGCATCATGAATAAATACTTTTCATTTCGAAGAAAGCATCATAAATAAAGCATTTTATCCTTGAGGATAAGAAAAGCCCACCTTAATAATTGACCCTCTTGACATACATGCTAGTGATCCTTTGTCGTTTTCATTTATGTCCACGCTGGACCTTGTCAATGTAAGAAATATAATTTAATACATCATTCAATTTTTTTTTTCGAGAAGCATCGTTAAGATTTAACGAATTCGTTATCTTTTAAATCTTAGAGTTTCATGATTTTCGTTATCGATACGACTTAGTAACAATCTATACTTCGGCTATTAGGTTCGTCTCGTCATGACGATAGGCGACACTTCGTCGTTGCATTCTTTCCTTCCATAAATGTTTCTCCATGTCAATTCGTATAATATATGAATCCTAAGTTCGTAACTAATCTTCGTCGTTTGTTAACTCGTATCGAAAATTTTCGAGTTTCAATAACTCATCCATAACCAATATTTCTTCGCCGCGTTTCTCACCTCACACGTCCCATATTTTCTATTAAAGAAAACCAATATCGATACTAAATGATTAATAATAATTTCTCTTACTTCAATCATCTTCTAATAATCATTCTATAAACTTAAGTTACTTAGAAATAATATTTCTTAAGTATCCACTTGACATAATCAACTAATAATTAATTAAATCTATGATTTAATTAAGTAAATCCATAATTAAAACTTAATTAAATGGATTAAATAAAAAGTCCAACAATATTTGATTAATCAATCAGATTAATTTAATTCATCTTAAATATCCACTAATTAGGATTTTATTCCAATCACTCCTTACATAATGTCCATCTTATTACATATATAAATCACTTAAAAGAATAATTCACAATTTATCCTTTAACATAATTAATTAATTATGCTATAAAAAGAGACTTTATTTAATCTCATGAGTTTAATTAACTCACTATAATTAATTGATCTTTAGATTACTCTTTAATTTAAGAGTCCATCCTTCATTTAATCTAGGGCCCAACATTAAAATAAATCTAAGTTCACCTTAAATTTTAAGTAAAGCCCATGTCAATTTGATTCAAGAAGCCCATCTAACCTTAGGTCCAATTACCATTTTAAATAAAATGGCCCATATCACTAGCCCATTCCTTCTTTTTTTAAAAAGCCCATCTCTTCTTATTATCCTTGACCCAACAGTAATTAAAATCGGCCCAAGATCAAAGCCCAAATTAATTAAACTTAAATGAAACTCTAGCCCATGACTTAGGCCCATATCATTTTAAATTTTAGCCCAAGGCACATTCTATTATTATCCTTGGCCCAATGATAATAAAATTCGGCCCACTTGATTAAGGCCCAATAGAAATTTATTAAACTAACCTAATACCTTAATTAACTTCCCTATGCGCATTTCCCCCCCTTCGGTTTGATCTCTCTCTCGTCTCTTCTCACTCTCACACTCTCACTGCCGCCTTCACCTCTCCGGCCGGCCACGTCGTCGGTCGGCGTGCTTCACCGTCCCACGACCGTGCCTACTTTCTCGTCTCTCGTCTCTCTGTCTTCTCACCCTTCACTTCGCCATTGTCGACTCCAGATTTTCGGCGACGTGCGTCGCCGCCGTTGCTGCACACCGTGTGCTTGTTTCAGCCACCGCATGGCGTTCAGATCCAACGAGTGTCGTTGTCGTTCACTCACGCACACACGCGGATGCTGTCTCCACCTTCGTCTCCCTTCTCGGCATGATCGACGCCGTCGTGCCAGATCTGGCGCCGTCGCCGATAGATCCGGCCGAACCTCTCCTTGCGACGTCTCCGGTGGACAGCCGCCGTCGCGATCTACACCGCCCACGGCCTATTTTTCTTCCCAAACAGAATACACACGCGCACATACATACTAATTTCTCTAACTCTCGTCTGTGATTTCAGGTTTGCCGCCGTCGCGAACAGCCTCTCCATCTCCGACCGTGCTCCGGGAAGGTCCTGTCGAGGGTGCTTGGCGTCGCCGCCGTGCTCCAGCCACCGTGAAGCCCTCGAGTTTGCCTCCACCGATAGCCAAGCCCAAAGGCTTGGTCTGACCACCGCCCCTTAAGTTATACTTTCATTTCGTCTTAAATTTCTAAGCTCATATTCTAGAGATGTATAGATTTATTTCAAATTCTGTGGTAAACTATGGTATATGGATTTAAAATTCCAGATTCTGTATTAGAGAAGAATTCGAATGTCTGCGTATGTTTACTTTTATGAAGACTGCTGTATTTCATATAATTTGAATGTATTAAACTGTAAATGGATGAGGGGAAGTGATATAGAACCTGTATGAGCTTCTGCCGTGATTTTGTTGGATGAGGGTTATTGCAGTTTTTTTGTTGATGGTTTTCTTCAATGGCGACAAGTTTGAAAATGAGAATGAAGAAGTATGGGTTGATTAATTGAGAGAAAATGGAGGTTGTATAATAGTTTTCATAGGATTCTTTGAGTGTAATGATGAGGTTTGAAAAGAGTGATGAGTGTATTGGGTAAAGTGGAAATGGATGTACTTGTGGGTGAAATGTGAAATGATGTACTTTGATGGGATAATTTATCCAAGATTGAAATATCTGGTTCGACGTATAACTTTGTTCGATCTCCATCATTCGTTTAAAAATTTCTCGTTCGAAATAAATTCGCAACGTCGACGATTTTAATATTCATTCTAATATCAAACTCGATTTAGTTAAATACATGATAAATCGAAGTTTTAAATTTCTCGGGTATTACAATATGATTGTATATATCATAGTGGAGCCCATATAAAAGTTATTTTTGTAGGTATATGATTGGAGATATAGATGAAAAGAAGTTGATGAATTTTAAAAATTGATGTAGCGTTTATATAGAAGCAAAAAAGTTTATTTTTGGTTCTCACCATTGGAGATACCTAAAAAATCAAGATTCTTATTTGATGTGGCAGTGATGCAACACTTAAGAATCTCAAATAAGAACCCATTATTATGAGATGTCTTATCTTCCTTAATTTCTTTTATTTTTATTCAAAAAATATTGTTATTCTGTATTAAAGAAGTTCACTCAAAAATATTATTACAAATTTACTTAAATTAGTAAATATTTAGCAAGATCATATATTATAAAATATTAAACATAAGTCTATAGAACCGTGCGGGTATATTGACATAATTACATATTTTTTTGAAAATTTTCCATTTTTTTTTATCAAAATAGAAAATATTATGTAATACCTCGAAGATTTAAAGCATAATTACGATAATAAAAATCGTAAATTAAGGTTTTGACTCGATAATTGAAATGTAAAGTATCGAAGATTGATTTCGATCATCTATGATATGAGAATTCTTATATCTTATTCACTAATGATTAGTGAATTAAGGAATGTAGTTTATACTATTCATTCGAAAGTATTATTTTTTTAACGTCGATTGAATATCGATAGTTAATATCACGTTATTTTTCTAAGTGATGAAGCTTAGAATTAAATTTCATTATAAATGAAATGAATTAATAAAATGATTACGACTTTATTATGAACATTTTGAGATGATTCGGTTATTAACGTTTTGAGACGTTTTGAACGTCAACGATAGAGACGAATCCAAAAATAAGTCTAACGATCAAGGAATTATAATATTTAAATTCCTATGATTATTTTACGTAAAAAGAGCATTAGTTACCATTAAAATAATGCTAGAGAATTAAGGATTAATTATTGAATAAAGTAGCAATTTTCGAAAACCCTAATTTCGAAAATTAGGGTTTTGGCTCATGAAATCATTTTAATGATTTTTCATATGATTTAATTCATCATCTAAGACCTATGTTATGTTATATAGCTACAAATAGCAAGACAATAAAATGTTGGTACCTATTTTTGCAAAAGTGCCGTGAGTAGTATTGTAGGATTAATGAGTTATAAAATTTTTCTATCATTTACCATGTTGTGTAAGTAATGTGTAGTAGGATATTTTTTTTACACTAGAAACAAGGAAATTAATTAAAGAAATCAAGTTGGGATGAAATGCTTGTGTCGTAGCCGTGTATTGTTGACCATTTAAGGTTGGAAGAATTTTTAAAACTCTTGTGATGACTTGCTTTCATGTAGTAAATGTCTAGATATTTATATGTAGTATAGGACAAGAATTAAAACTCATCCTCCTTGTGCAATGTATAGCCGTGTAAAGTGAAGGCAATTGAAGTGAGAAGAAAGTTTGGAACTCTTTCTTGATTTTGCTTCCATATAGTTAATGCTCAAGATATTATATGGTATAAGACAAACAAAAAAACTCATCCTTGACATTAGATGGTTGACGTGTTTGAGAAAGGTTTAGGAATAGATATTTGTTCCATTTAATTAGTTGATGATGATAAATTAATTGTGAAGCATGACATTGTTGACTAATGAGGTTGGAAGAATTGTTGGGACTCTAGCTAGATGGATTGCTTTCATATAGTTAATACTAAGATCTTTGTATCTAGTATAAGACAAAAAGAAATAAAACTCATCCCTTTTTAAATGAATGATGGCCGACACATGCAATGAACAAAAGTAGGATTTTATTTGTTTCATTTATGTGTTGTGATGTGCATTTACTAATGGAATAAAATGATGTATTACTTTAGTGGGTCACAAAAAAAAGGATATGTCTTGAATTTGTGAGTGTGTGACCGTGAGAGGGTAAGAGAGAATTAAGAGTAATACTTAATTTTATTCCTTTAGTTTTAGTGTGCAAAGTGATAAGTAATAAAAATATGACAAATCATCTCTCATTCCTTAACCCATATTGCCGTGAGCTTTTTGAGAGGAAAAAAAGAGAAGAGTTCTTCTTTTAAATCCCAAACCCTTGATACAAAAATCCTTGCACCAAAAATCAAAGTCGGTTAAAAGGTTAGGAATCGAACAAGCTTTATTTATACGTTAAAATTTTCGATTTCCAACGGTTAGATTTTAATATATATGCTTATGTATAAATGCTACAACTTTGAGGAATTAGGTTATCATGATTAGTTGTTTACTAATTATGTTTAGTATGTTAAGTATAAACATATGTAATGGTAAAATGTTGGAATATATTATTTGGCTCTTAAGGATAGATATAGAATTTGTTATCGGCTATAGGAGTAAGAAAACAGAAAGTTTAGAAACTCATGGTTATTTGAGAATGCGGGGATTTTATTGATGGTTTTTTTTACAATGAAAAAACTTATGTCTTTTTATAGGCAACTAAAAACAACTATTACAATTTATTTGTCAAATATCATGAATTATACAATGACATCTTCCTAACTACAAGACTAAAATAACATCTACCTAGCTAAGGATAAGATTTAAGATAACTAAAAATTTTACACATCATCCACCTATCACTTCTTAAGTTAATGCTAAAATATATATATGATTGTATATATCATAGTGGAGCTCATATAAAAGTTATTTTTGTAAGTATATGGTTGGAGATATAGATGAAAAGAAGTTGATGAATTTTAAAAATTGATGTAGCGTTTATATAGAAGCAAAAAAGTTTATTTTTGGTTCTCACCATTGGAGATATCTAAAAATCGAGATTCTTATTTGATTTGGCAGTGATGAGACACTTAAGAATCTCAAAATAAGAACCTATTATTATGAGATGTCTTATCTTCCTTAATTTCTTTTATTTTTAAAATATTGTTATTCTGTATTAAAGAAGTTCAATCAAAAATATTATTACAAATTTGCTTAAATTACAAAATATTTAGCAAGATCATATTTTATAAAATATTAAACATAAGTCTATAGAACCGTGCGGGTCTATTGACATAATTACATATTTATTTGAAAATTTTTCTTAATAGAAAAATTACATAATATATATATATATATATATATATATATATATATATTGAAGGATTTTTGTATCAAAATAGAAAATATTATAGGGACACTGGTTTTAATCTAGGCGTAAAAAGAAAGAAGCGGAAAACCTTAACAACACATGTAGATTTTCAGAAAGCTCAAAATATTATTTCTTCTTTTCTTTCTCGGGTGGTTTTTACAATTAATAACATCTGCCTTTTATAGGCAATGAAAACAACAATTAGTGGCGGAGCTACACTGGGGCCTGGAGGGCCCAAGAGCCCCCCAATATTTTTGAAAAACTAGCTATATATTTGATATGTCAAAATATTTTAAAGAATTTTGGTGTAGTTTGTTGGATAAGATCATTCTTTAGTGGAAGGTCTTGAGTTCGAAACCCAGCTTTGGCGTTTTATTTCCATTTTTTGTTTATTCTTTCCTTCTTTTTTCTTTCTTTGGCGTCTCTTCCTTTTCTTTCTTTCTTCTTTCCTTCTTTTTTCTCTCTCTTTTTTTCCTTCTTTTTTTCTCTCTTTCTAGGCCTTTTTTTTTCTCTCTCTTCCTATTTTTCATCTCTTTCATTCATTCCTTCTTTTTTTTCTCTTCTATTTCTTTCTTTTTAGTTTGTGCTCTTTTTTCCCCCATCTATTCTATTTCTTCTCTTTATTTTGGGATCTTTTTCCCTTTTTTCTTTCTTATATAATTTATTTTATGTTGATAAAATATTATGTAAATAATAACACTATATATGTGAATTAACTTTTAGCTAAATATATGTGCTCTCTCTATAGATATTTAACATTTAATAACTAAATCTATTGTAGTCTAATATGTTATGATTTTCATCTCTCATTTAGGAGATCTTGGTTCGATACCTCTTAGCTACATATTTTCCTTTATCTTTCTATCATTTTTCTTTTTTCTATAATTTGTTTTATGTCGATAAATGTTATTTCTTTTCTTTTTTTATAATTTATTTTATATTGATAAAATAAAAGATATATTCTAATAATAAAGTTTTATATATGAATTAATATTATCAATCAAATTTCTAAAAGGATTATAATAAACTCATTATGTTATTTAAATTACTATTATTTTTTAATTTTATTTTATTACCTTTTAAAATTATTATTAATTGGGCCCTCAGAAAATATTTCCTGGCTCCGTCACTGGCAACTATTACAATTGATTAGTCTATTTACAGATGAGATGTCGCTATCTAGAAAATGACATCTTACCAATAGATAAGAATAAAGTTAAATAAAGATTGTAAAATATTTTACGCACCATCTATCCTAGTCAAAAAGAAAACAAGTATATATATATATATTCTACTAATGTATATATGTAAAATGTGATTTTTTTATATTTTTTATATTTATTTAGTTTATATTTTTTTTAAAAATATGTAACTAATAGATGACTATAAACCTTGCAATTTTATTGACAATATTTGAAATGAACAACTAGTTTTTATACTTTTAATTATTTGATCTTGATAAAATATCATTTAAATTTGACATAAGATGACATCATCTACTTTATAATAGCTAGAAAAATAAATATGGATTTTTTTTACTGGAGTTGAAGATATTAGATGTATATTTAAAATGAAATAAAATAATTTTTAAGAATTATGAATACAATAAAGCTATGCGGCCACATTATGCTGACCACACACCATTTTTCTACCTATTCGAAAATATTAAATTATTAAATTTAAATTTAAATTTAAAATTTGCATTCGATAGGTGCAAAATTGTAATTCTATGAGATGATTTTAATGTAAAATCAATTTTTTAATACATCAAAAATTAAATAAATGGTTTTTTCATTTAATAAAGTTGATTATAGTCGGCCACATTATGGCCGAATAGCATCACTCTTATGAATACAAATACAAGAATTTATCTCTATATATACACATATTCAATATCCATTACAATATCATTATACCATTATCTCTATAATGAAATGACTACATAATATTATTGCTGTAATACCACGTCTTTTTAAGCTTCTGTTTTGTATGGCACGTTTTTGAGAAAAGGTCAAAAGGTTGACTTTTGTTTCGGCGATGTGACCGTCCCGAAACCTCGGCGTAGTGAAGAGTGTCTTATGACTAATTCATAGACACTAAGTATGCGTGTTTTCGACCACACATGAAGGTTTGCACTTGGAAGTTATCGAAAACCGGACTTTCATTGGTCTTTAAAAGCATATCTTGTTTATAGTCATTGTGTCCGGTATTTTATTTCGTGTCCATGGGTACCAAGTTTGCTAAATTTGGAGTCCGTTTGCAAAGTTGCGTCATTTTTGCGTTTTAAAAGAGCTTCTTGTGAAGAATTGTGACCCTTTTTCCTATAAATAGGAGGCTAGGGCCTTCATTTTCAACGTTTATTTCCTTCGCCTCTCTGTGTTTACGGAAGAGCCAGCAGCTCAGTGCACATGCTGCAGCCGAAGTGGGGATCGGCCGGGAGGCTCGGTGGCGCCATTCTTGTTCTTCGAGCCACCACCGCCGATCAACCACCCCCGCAGCCCGTTTTCTGTTTTGTCCTTTTCTTGTTTTGATTCCGTCTTTAGTAGATCGTATAGCATAGAACTCGGGATTCTAAAGGGAGGCGGGAAAAGCAATGAGGCCGGCCGATTAGCCATTACCGCCGCCGTGAGCCGCCGCCACCACCGTGGCTATTGGCGCCGATTTGGTGGCCGACAGGCCACCTGCCACTGGTCCTTTAGGTTTTGAGTTCCGGCATGATTCCACTAAAGTACCGATTCTGTTTTTTCTTTTCGTTTCGCATGTCGGGATGTTTTCCGTTGCTTGAGTTTTCTAAAGGAAGACATGCCCGGGTTATCCATTTTCAACGTAGTTTGTCATTCCATGTTCGTCGTTATGCATATTGCTTATGTTTCCATTTTCATGCATCGATTTTGGATGGTTTATCCTAGATCTGAGGATAGGCATCGATTTTTGAAGCTTCTTCGCTGCTAAGATTTGAGTCAACTTGCATGCATGCATATTTTAAAAGTACCCTATTATAGGTCTTGATGCCCTGAATATATTTCTCTTCTGCATCGAGTTGATTTGAAAACCCGGAGAGTGCCAAATGTGGGTTCAGAAAGTCGAAAACCCTAGTTTTTCTACGATCGTCGTTTGGATCACGTTGTTGCTTTGCTTTGTGGGAAGTGACCCCAAAAGTTGTTCCGTCTTGTTACCAGGTACCTACCAGTGCGATCGGTGAAGTCATCGGATCCGTAGATATCTCCCGGTTAACGTTTTCGTCTGTTCAGGTTGGGTTATATATGCTTATTTTGAGTTATTTACTCTGATATTTCAAAATAAAACATGTACGCCGTAAAATGTTTTTGTGAAATTATTACTGTTCTCTGATCCAAGATATGGTTCTATCATGGTTGTGCACGGATCTCTATTCGATGGGTTGATCACCATCTTGAGTATTGATCGTAAGGGGATAGACCCCGAACACGTGGTTATGGTTCTGAAGGGGATAGACCCCGGAAGTCCACGCTTAAATGGTAATGAGGTGGTTATGGTTCTGACGGGGATTTGATCCCTGAAGTCCACACCGAGTTAGCCGGCTGGATACGTTCCGGGCATGGGCCGACTGGATATGTTCCGGGCCGAATGAATGACATGTGATGGGCTGGCGGGATACGTTTTGAGCCGTGGTTCATGGTTCTATGATGAGAACAACAGTAATAACGGATCAGGTATCGAAAAATGAAAAATCTATTTTGCTTACTTAGAAGTGGATTCGCTTTAAAACCTTCTAAGGTAAGTGCTCTAAACACGACATCATGATTCTTTTGATTTATGATAAAACCCCGGTGAGTGCGCTAGTACTCACCCCAAACTCTTTTCAAATCTTTTCACGGATGGAGGAGGGTGGACGGACGACGAGGGGGTGGGCTGCGGGTTCTTCATGCTATGCTTCCGATGTTGTGTTATATACGTACTCGATATTGATGTATTCTTGTCCCTTATTTGCTTTCGATTGGGAACAAGATTTATTATGTTATTCTCACGTGAGTCTCGATATGAGCATGCTACGTGGTTGACGGTCTAGTTGACGGATGTAATGCTATTTTGCTTTCTTGCATTACTTATAATAAACCAAGATCATGTTTTCGAGGTTATGATATCGATATTATTACATTGGTGGATTGTTTGTACCCTCCCTTGAGGATATGTCCTAGTTATAAAGGAGATCTTGCCCATTCCATGGTCCCATCTTCTTATCATGTATGTTATATGTATTCCCCTTCTTCCCGACTTAACCCTCCCTAATCACACCCGGCATCCGTGCCTTCCTCGAATTGGGGCGTGACAATTACATATTTACTATCTCTTTCAATCTTATTATTCTGAAAGTTTATATAGTAAAATGATCACACAATATTATTACACTTATCAATTATATTTTACAATTTTATTATCTAACTATCTCTGCAATCAGGGCCGACTAGACCATGAGACAGTCGAGGCGACCGCCTTAGGCCCTCGATAAAATTAAGGCCCTTATCTCTATATATCATTATATATAGAGAATATCATTTAGCTGTATTAGTAAACATGCAATGTAGACTGACATAATTTTTTGACCTCTATTTGCAATTATGTTTGCTAAAATATTAGTACATTGCAAGTGTACGAGTATAATTATAACGGTGAACAAGGTCGTATCCATAGAGACTGTTAGCTTAAACAACATATTATTGCTTAAATTATTTTTTACTATCTAAATAATGAAACTTTGGTTTGTGAATTAATTCTAAAAATAATATTTAAATTAAATTTAAAGCTAAAAGACTTGTGAAGTTTCTAGGAATTCCGTTTTAATGGATAACTAGACTTCAACTAGCTTTAATCAACCAAGCACATAATAAACTAATATTTTATAGAATAATAACAAAATTAGTTTAAACCAGCTATTATAATACCTAGATCAGTTATTAACATGCAAGAATTATAATATCCAACTAATTACTCACATGTAATTTCAAATACATTGATTGAATTCAATATCCTTACACAAATCTCAAGTCTTGTTGGCTTTATTGACTAGCATGTCCTATGTTCCAAGTTCGCATATTAATCCCATTTCGGTTTCAAATCAACACAATAAATCATGCTCAATTGGTAGCTAAGTAATTAAGCGAATAATAATTTCAAGAACACAAGAAAAAACAAAGGTCGTGCTTAACTAATCAAAATAAAATTCAAAAATTCAATTATCCATCCATTCTTTAACTTTAGAATAATAGAACACTAGCCAAACATGTTCATAGTAACAAATAATCCAAAGTTTAGAAGACATGATCGAAAACAATAAAGATCTTAGAAATGATTCTAAAATCTTCAAGTCTTCAAATTGAATCCTACAATCTTATTGGTCTTCTTCTCTTCTCCAAAAGCTCAGAGATAAATACTCCTTCCGTCCTAGTAAAAGTGGCTCGTTTTCACTACAAAAAAATAACTTTTTGTGACGCTAATTGTTATCACTATATATGTAAAAATCGTCACTAAAGCTGTCCAGTGAAGAAATTTGGGGTCGTGACTATAGATACTGTCACTAAAAGTTATAGTGACGATTGATAATAATCATCACAATAAAATTAAACTATAGTAACAGATGATGTCGTCAATAAAAATAAATTTATAGTGATAAAGTATTATTCTCACTATAATTCATATATTACCGTGACACATAATGATCGTCATTATTGTGTAACTCTTTAGTGAAATAGAATGTTCATCAGTAAAATAAAATAATTTAGTGACATGCTATAGTCATCACTAGAACACCATAATATAGTAACGTGTTACAATCATCACTAAAGAATCAATTTTGTAGTCGCACGATATAATCATCACTAGAAAAGTAATTAAATAGTCACATGCAATTATTGTCACTATTATTACCTTTTATAATCCTCACAATAACAATATTTTTGTCTCTATAACAAAGATTTCTAATGACCGCATATTTCATCACTAATTATTAGATCATTTATGTCACTAAAATAATGTATTTTATTGACAAAGTATTATCCGTATAATTTGTATCAATATATGTTAATTATTTAGTTGCAAAAGTGAGTTTAAAATAATCACAATACTAATATAATAGTCATAATTAATGTCACTAAAATAAAAAAATTCATTATTATGTTACAATATACAAACTTAATTCAAATACTAAAAGAAAAAATGAAGCAAGTATAAAAATATAAAGATTGCAATGAATTTGATAATTACTCATAATAATAAATAAAAATAAAAATTACATCATAAGAAACATAAACAAAGTAACTAATGAAATCCACTCTATGAACCAAACAGTGGACAATCGCAAGTTAGGTGTGATCACGTCTAATTCTGAATTTTCTTTAATTATTCGATTGAGCAATAGGTGTGGTCAATGCTTTCTCCAAATCAGCTCCAGCAACCAATTCCTAGCAACTTTGATCTACACCACTTAATACGAAAGAGAAGCAAGATGATTTCATTAAGATGGAACTCAATCAAGCACCCGAACTATACATACCAAATTCTATAAACATATAGATTATTTTCACAGTCACGTTAGCCTACTACACTTCCAATATGTAAATACTAGAAGAAGAAAAATATCTAATAGAAGCAACTAATCAAAGATTCTTACTTATAATCAAAATCTTAGATATAATTTTGTTAGACGATGGATCGGTGAGCGGTGAGCAACTTTGTCCGTACCACTGGATGGAAGGCAAAGAAGAGACGATGATAGCTTTGGCATGGAGGCTAAGTAGCTACTGATGGCTGCAATTCAGAGGATGAAGATGGGGTCGTAGCCACCAGTGGCGGTGCTAGCCGGATCTGGAGGCAAAGCAGAATTGATTCCTCGCCGAAGATCCATTCAGCCACGAAGAATAGAGACTGAAGGACGGACAACGGCACGTTGTTGTTGCTTCTGAAAGGTGTGGGGTGAGGATGATGACGTGGTCTAACGGGAACCTGAGGTGTAGGTGTATTCATTCGCTAGAGTGAGGAGAGAGGAAAGAAAGCCGCGGCCTCGACGATGCAGGTACCAGCGATGGTGCTCGTTGGATTCCGGAGCTGCATCGACAGTTTGGGAAGGGGGGATGAGGCGTCGTTCATAGTGTGTATCGTGTGAGAGGCGAGACAAATAAGAGGGAATAGGCTAGGGTTTCTGTTTATTTTCATTTTGTTTTGGGCTGAGCTTTTTTTTTAATTTTTATTTCATTTCATTTTGTTTTGGGCTACAGAAATTTAGTAGTGTATGTGGGCTGAGGAATTAAAATGACATTTGGACATGTAAACTAAATTAAATTGTTTTCAAGGAAACATACCTTCTTCCTTTTGAGCGATGCGGGGAGGCGCGACGTTTCCCAACAAAATTCTCAAATAAAGACTCTCGTAGAAGACTAGACTCAAGGTTCTAGGGTATCCTTAGAGCAACTGCGCTCTGATACCATTCTGTAACAGCCCGGGTTCAGGGTCCAAGACCCGAGGCATTACGATAGGGTAGCTGCTCAACTCAGTCGAGTGAAATAAAATAAACAAAATAATCAATGAAGACTTCACGGGACATGAAAGAACTGTGATCGACACTCTAAGGGAATACCCGAATCAAAATACTTAAACAAACACGGAGTATGAGGACCCCGGTTCCCACGGAAGTTAATTATATAAAAAGTTCGAATTCAACTTCACCTTATAGGTGACATATTCACAAATTGATTAGGTTTTAGCTGTGGGCTACATATCCCGATCAATATATTTCCACGTGGGAGCATTAAGCAAAAACATAAACAACAATAAGGACCCACGCTAAGGTAGACCACAACCACAGGGAAACCATCGTCTTGCCCTCCTCCCATCCATCGTTCATCCTGCAAAATATTTCGAAAGAGATTTTGGGTTGAGTACTAATGCACTCTGTGAGTTAACTTGCCCAATGTTGCGAGAAATGAAATCTGGTGACATGCATGTATACCCCATAATTGCAAAGGTTTTAAAATTGAAAACCACTTCACAATTATGTAAAAACGTTTTCTTTTCTTAAGCCGAAGCTCCTTAGCTCGAGCAATTTTCTTTGTTGGTGTTACCTTACCTTGACCCAAGGGAGTTCTCCCCAAGGCCCTTAACTTTGCTGCGGATGGGGGACCCGGCCGAGCCACGCCCACCAATAGACTTCTGGTGTACACAAAACCTTATCCCCGAAGGATACAAGGCCCGATCGTTTCTGGTTTCTTAGCCGAAGCCCTGGTGGCGTCAGTATTACTGACCCCGTAAGGTAAGCACACAACAAAATATTTTACATGCATTCACAACTTTAACTTTAAAAGCTTTGGGCTTACTAACCCAAGATACCTTGTAAAATATAACCCACCTCGTCTCGGTGAACTGATTGATCTCAACTGGTGATCTCTTCGTTTTGCTTGATAGGTCCTACAAGACAAGTCTAGACCTTAAGCTCATGACGTGATATAACTTAGCCACACCATACATCTCGATCCTAGGTCTACCTATTCCCGGTATTAACTTTCATACTTTGAACTCGCGGTTCAATACATTCACATACATTCTCATCTATTCATGAATGATGAATACGCAATATGCAATGCACCTTTTTTAATCACAAGTTTCATACTCATATTTCTTTGAAATCATGACTTAGTAAAGCTTGATGTCACTTTTAAAAACAAGAATGCATCATGGCCATATGCCATGGTTTATTGATTTACCATGATACGTAATCATGCCTTGATAAAACTTATGCTCATTTTGTGATGCACATTCATTTGTCACGTAGTCATGTTTAGACATATATGTACACATAAGTACTTAGACCATGTCCACACTTTATTCACTTTATAAATAATAAGATTGGATACTTAGTCTCAAAAATCATTAATCATACTCATTTACTTATACTTAGGTGATAATATCTTTAACACCTTTCATAAGTCATAAAAACTCACAAACATGAGTTTTCTCACGTTTTTCCAACACTTAGAGAAAATTTGACCAAGTACAATAAGTTTCTCATTTTTATAAAATGCGCACTGGACTTCAAAAATTCATAGTAAAACGTGTATTTATCACAAAACTGTGAGAGTGGTCATTCTGGAACGATATTGAACTCATATATGTGATATAAAAATTTGGTATCCAAAGTCGTTCTGTAACTCTATGAGATTTCTCTTTAAAACCGAATATTCCCAGAATATTTTCGGAAAGCCACTGGACGTTTGTACATTTTGTAAAAATCACCACGGCCAAAATAATAGGCCAAAAATTATGAAAAAGGTACTAAATCAAATCTATATGTGTCTATTTTACACGTGATCTGGTTTTAGAGAAAAAATCATCATGGTTTGGAAGAAATAAGTTTTATTCCGAGGTCTATCTTTCTCTCGGTAGAAAAGCGCAACTTCAAAAATGAATTTTTGAAAAATATCAAATAAGCTCGGATGGAGCTGAAATTTGGTATTCATGTTCAAGACTCATATATATATATATATGATTAAAAACACAGAATTATATAAGCACTTTAACATAGTCAAAAACATCACGCAACTTTCCATATTTTCGGGTAGCTTACTGCAGTTTTCATATGCTTCGAAAATAAATTGCCACACATGATTCCAAGCTTAGAAAACTTGTAGGCTTCCATAAAAACGTGATATGAACATATTGGAACATATATATCATGCTAGATCATACATGAAAAATAATTTGACAAGCCAAAGTCACATACCAACACATATCAACACAAAACTACACATAGATGATACCGAGACTCCATTCTCGCGTATCCATCTCCCTTCCATCGATTATTTTCAACAACCACCACCACCAACAACTTAAAACTAATATGAAACTAGGAAGGACACCTCCAACAAGAAAAATAATTGATCATTACAAAGAAATGAATAGGGAAAGTCATTACCTCTACAAGCTTCCATAAACGTCTCTCTCACTCTCTACCTCCTTCAAACTCTCTTCCTTCTTCTTCCTAGCTCTTTCTTCTTTCTCAAAGGTCTTGAAAAGGATCATAATATGGGGGGAAAAGGGGCTGCCTTGGTGGTGCTTGAAAATGGAAGAAAAATGGTGTTTTTGATGGGGGGGGGGGAAGGGGCTACGGAAATTGAGGATTAAGTGGAGAGAAAAATCTGAATAAGAGTGTTTGGGAGGGGCTGGTCATTCATAAGGATAGATGAATAACAAGTTATGATTGTGGTTATGATATGACATGCACCAATGTATGTGCATACTTTCTTACACACTCTTACACTCCCTCTCTCCTAGCCATCATTTCCACCACTGAGACCCCCTTATGGCTGATTTTTGAATCTAAAAATATCTTTAACTATTTGATAATAAATAATATCACACATCAAAATGTTGTGTGGACTATTACTAGTCCACACACATGATACACACACAAGGCACACACACATACCTAATAAAATACATATCTTGATATATAATAGCATATCATATACTTATCATAAAGTAATTAATTATAATTACTCGTATATGCTCAATCGAGAATAAAAATCGACGTATACTTTGAAATTCGAAATAATCGAATTACTATAGGACATTAAAATTTAATATGTCATAAGATATAATACTCCACGTAATTTAACCAATCACGTCATATGATATGCATGTTATGACTTTCGAATCTTTCGTGCCTCAAATGTAAATTTTTGAAATCATTCATTTATTGATCGCGCGGATCAAATTTTAAAATCTCATGAATTTTCAATTCACCCGTGAGACTTGATACTTTAGAAACCATGAATTTTTCTTTTAAACATTACAAGAATTTTCTTATCCGGGAAACAGGGACTTACGTAATGTCTCATAATTTCTATTACTGGATTTTCTTAAGGCGAAAACTGCGGGGTGTTATAGGGCGCGATGGGAAGAGCTAAACTCGTGGCTTTAGGAAATGTGTCTGTCTTGGTCACGGAAAAGCGAAATAGGAAAGCGGCCAAGCAATCGAACAAGTCACTAAGCAGGAGAACTCCGAACTCTAAGTAGCTGTTATCTAGTGAGTGACCTAGTGAGTTAGGAGTTAAGAGTTAGGAGTTAAGAGTCAGGAGTTAGGAGTTAGGATGAGCTATGAGATAAAATAGCTGGAGTCGAGCTATATATATAATTCATTTCATATTGTTTTCATTATATATCATTTTTAGCAATAAAAATATGATCATTGTTGACATATGACGAAAAGAATTACGAACGATAACAAAAAAATCACTTTAATATTTTTTTAGGACGAGAAAAATAGTTGTCATTACATTTATTCTTATAGTGACAAAAATACTATTGTTAAACATATAGTGACAATATATACCAAAACGCTAAAATTTATCACTGCTACATTTACTTGTGACTAGAGATACGATTGTCAATGTATATATATATATATATATATATATATATATATATATGTGACAAATATAATTATCATTGACATATAATGATGAAAAATACCAACAACAATAAAGTTTGGCACTATCAATTTTTTTTACAGATAAATGTTTGTCACTATATCAGTTTTTATAGTGACAATAAATATGATTGTCACTAACATATAGTGATAATAATCACCGATAATAATAAAATTTGTCACTACAATATTTATTTATGAAAAAAAAGTACTATCACTATATATATAATTTTAGTGACAAATAAATATATGTCACTATCATTCAGTATTGACAACAATGAAAGTTGCTAGTACAATAAAATTTTGTGACGAAAAAAATCGATGTCACTATATATATTTTATTAGTGACAAAAATACACTTGTCACTAACATATAGTGATAAAAAAAATTATCGTCACTCGTATTGCCGTCACTAAAAGCTATTTTTCTTGTAGTTATCTTTTTGGATCGTCCCACTAAAAGTGACCCAATCTAAAAAATGAATCATTTTTACACACAAAATTGTCTCTAATTTTGTGCGCCACTGCTTTTACACACAAAGCACAACTCCCCTTAATTTACGTATCCAAAAGTAATGTGCCACTTTTAGAGGGACAAAGTAAATAATATGTTATGAAAAATAAGATTAGAACCTCAATAATGTGTTTCGAAGAGATATATATTAATGGAGATGAAAATTAGTTGAAAGTATATATAAAAAGCTACCAAACATAAGAAAAAAAAGACTTAAAAGCAAAATCTAGAAAAAAACACAGCAATTAGCCGTGATCGCAGCCTGTGCAACGAGCATCTGTGGTACATGAGTGTGAAAATATGCATCTGATGCGACCGAAGCGCGGACAACAACATGAGCTCTGTCTTGTCGCACTCTGTGTCAAAATCATGCCTACGTGTCGTGGATAAAATTCTATGTGCAACACGTGCAGTGGGCTTGCGCAACTTTCTTGTTTTGTCATTCTCCCTCGTTTGAACTTCGATTTACGCATCATTTTGCTTATGAACTCCTACGAACTGCACTTTAATCTTATGAGGCTCTGCCTCCTTAATTTTGATCATATTTTTCTACTATTTCTTCCAAATAAACAAATGATTATCAAATCTCAAAATATTATAAAATTGAAGCATAAACTCATGCGAAAACGTACAAAACCAATTTTATTTTATTTTTTTGATACAGAAATTTTAAAGGCTGCGTCACGGTAGACTCGAATTGTTAAGCTTTGGGCTGCTCGAGTTAATTAGTGACGGATTGCTGTCATGATTATTTAATTTTCGATTGATTTGAAAGTTTAATTAGAATTAGGTTCATCGGTCTAATAAAATGAAAGGGCTCATGCTATTGTATTGGTGTATAAATTCAGTTTTGGTTTATTATGAAAACTTTGACAAATTCTTTAATGGCGGTGTTGAGTTTGTTTGTTTTTTTTTAAAAATATTGAAACCATTTTACATTGGGCTATTATTATACAGGGATTTAGCTACGACATTTAATTAGTTACGCTTGGTGGTTTTAAATTTAAAAATTGAAATTGAGTCAATTATTCTTAATGAGCTATTTATGTTCAATCATGTTTTGAAATAGGGACTTATAATAGTTAATTAATAAAGTAAGAGAATAAATTGAAGTTTATTTTAAATATTTGGATCAACTTTCCTATATTTAATTGATTTAGTTTTTGTAATGAGCAATTGTCATCGATTATATTAGAGCTGTGCATCGGTCGGTCGGTTCGACCGACCTACCGAAATTTATCGAACCGATAACCGAACCGATTTTTGTGTTTTTGAACCGAACCGACCGAATAAAAGTTTGGAACCGACCGAAAACCGAACCGATAAAACCGATCGGTTTCGGTCGGACCGAAAAACCGACCGATTATAATTTTTTTTTATATATTTATTCCAAAATGAAATCAAAATTAATTCTACCTTAAAGAATATAATACATAATTACATATACCTATAAAATCTGAAATAAACAAACCACATAATATGAAATAAACAAGCCACATAATATGAACAAAACCAAATAATTTGACAAACTGCTATGTATGTCTTCTAGTATATATGAAAGCAACAATTTGGGAACTGGGGACCTCACTCCAGATGAACCACGGCCTCCCGACACGCATCTTAACCCTTCTCCATGGCTTAGGAATGCGGGACACTTTGCAAATCCGAAACCTGTTCGAAAGGCCGACCTAGCTCTGAGCAAGTTCGAGGTAAGTATCGTCAACGAGGTTCTTACTCTTGAAGCTAATGACTACACCCCTATTTCGAGAGGATGGGGGTTCTCTCTTCTTGGTTTTTATGCAGGGCGCTTCCCCGGGAAGGATGCTACCCAACGATTATCAATTGGATGGAAAAGAGAAGTCAAGATTTCATATCACCCAAATGGATGGATAGCATTTCGATTCGAAAAGGAGGAAGATATGGAACATGTACGGAATGCGGGACCATATGCGGTGTTCGGTATTCGCTCATCCTTCGCCACATGCCTATCAATTCGTTTTGATTCACTCACGATTTTAAATTTCCTGTTTGGGCTTCTTTACCTAATTTGCCTTTAGAACTCTGGAACCCCAATGCTATAGGTAAGATTGCCTCTATATTAGGTGAACCGATAGAAGTGGATTATAGGACCATTGCTAAAAATCATTTAGATGGCCCTAGATTTCATGTTTTGGTAGATGCTCTTCGTGAACCATTGGAATATATTAATCTGAAGTTGCACACGGGTAATATTTTTATGCAGTCAATTAAATTTGATTTTTATCCGAAAATGTGCAAATCATGTGGAAAATTGGGCCATTTAGCATCCTCTTGTGCAAACTTTTCTAGACCACGTGGGGTGCCGAACCCCCCACGTGGTGGGACTAACGATGCAGGGAATGATACTTGGCAACGAGCCAGAGGAAGAGACCCTAGACCACGTCCCACTGTGCGAGGCCGAACCTCCAAGACACCCGTCCCAAGGGCTGAATGGAGGAGGAGAAGTGTGTCCCGCCCAAAGAATAAACAGATTCCATCTCAACCCATCACACGTGGGATTGAGATTAAAAACCAATTTGAGGCCTTGAACACACATATCCATTTTGAGTCCTCTGCCAGTACACAAAACCTTGAAGTCGAACAAACCTCGACTTCCTCACCCAAGCAACATCCGAACAAAAAAAAATTGATTGACAAATGCCATTCTTCGACGGACTCGGCAGATTCGCCCACCTCACCCGCAACCGCAAAACAACGCCCACCTGCCGAGACCACTCGCCCTAGCCAAACACCTCACACACCCCCGGCCGAGAAAACTTACACTGCCGAGCGTAACACCAACTACTCGGCAGATATCACTCGGCCACCATCACCCGCCGAACACAACAGACCATCCCTCCCTACCCATTCCCCTCATGCTGAGACACCAAAACCTACCGTCGAGGATTCTCGACAATCCTCGACGGGACGAACCCAACCCTCACCTCTATCTTCGACAGAAAACTACCAACCTACCATGGAACCACCTTCATCTCCATCTGCCGTGAACTCTCGGCAAACACCCAGCATGGCCGACCAAAATCCTTGCCCTCCTCCTCCCGTCGCCCTGCGCCAACGTGCAATATCTCGACCACCTATCATGCCAAGATTTGATAAAGACAGAGAGATTACACCAAATCTTATTCTTGGATTGGAAGCACCTCCGACAATTAACACAATGTCGGAATCTACGGTACACTCCACATCCTCTAGTTCATTAGATGATTATACTGCAACTAACATTGCAGGTGAGTCCAATGAAAGTGAAGATGTAGAAATCCGTACTACACGCATCACAAGGAGCAAATCGAACACAAGCCGACAAAGCCCTCCTGCCAAGAAGACCAGGAGTCCAGTTAGAAACAGAAGACGTCGTCAATGATCTTTACGACATGGAATGTCAGAGGCCTCCACAAGGCTCAAAAGCAAGCTGTTGTTGCCGACCACGTGTTCAAGCATAAGCTTGATGCCATTGCATTGATTGAGACGAAGCTCACAAAGCTGAAACTCAAGAATTTCTTGGCAAAGCATTTCATCCAGTGGGAGTGTGTTCACAACTTTGACGAGGTTAATGGGGGAAGGATTTTGATCATCTGGAACCCTAAGAGGATTAGAGTGGAGGTCATCAGTTGTGAAAAACAGGTGATCCATTCCAATTTCACTTGTTTAATTACTAACACCACTTTTGGTTGCTCGATTGTCTATGGTTTCTGGCAGGTTATTCATAGACGGGAGCTGTGGGATTCTATGATCATCCACATAGAACCTTCTAAGCCTTCTATTGTCGCGGGAGACTTCAACTGTGTCCTGGACCCGGAGGAGAGGATTGGAGGTCGAGTTCCGCTTGAACGAGAGTACAAGGACTTTGTTGATACTTGTGCTCTCGTGGGACTCGAGGATTCACCCTCGACGGGATGCCATTTTACGTGGACCAATACAGTGAAGTATTCTAAGATTGATAGAGTCTTAATTAATAATGCTTGGTTGGATGCTAACCTTTTTTGCAGGGCAAACTTTCTGCCTAGAGGCACTTTGTCCGATCATTCGCGACCGATCACTCTCTTTGGAGATGTTACCCCAGTACCACCGTTCGCTCAAGTTCTTCAACATGTGGATGAAGCACCCAGACTTCAAATGCATTCTTGAAGAAAATTGGAATGAACATGAGAATGGTCGACCTCAGTGGATCTTGGCGGCTAAGTTGAAGAGGATGCAGCGCATTTTCAAGGAGTTCAATTTCAAGGCGTTCAGCCATCTCACGGAGAGGATGAGTATCTCTAGAGCTGCATTGCATGACGTGCAATTAGCTCTGGACAATGACCCCATGAATGGGAATCTGTTGGAACAAGAACTTGGTATTCGAAAGAAGACTAAGTTCTTGGAAGAGGTTGAGCGTAGTTTCTTCAAGCAAAGAACGAAGAACATGCACATCAACCTCTCCGAAAGATGCACTAAATTCTTTCACTCTATGATGAAAAGAAACCACACGCGTAACACCATCTCTTTCTTGTGCAGGGACTCGGAGGACCCGACTTATGACATGGAGGAAATAATCAAGGCTTTTGAGACCTTTTATACCGATCTTTTCGGTGTAAAGGTTCCCACGAGTGGATTCGATCCTACTGTGTTTGAGGAAGGCCCGCGGCTTGATGAGTATGACATGATGGATATGGTTATGGAGGTGTCCCAGATCGAGATTAAGAATGCGCTGTTCGACATTGCGAGTGAGAAAGCACCGGGACCGGATGGCTACCCTTCAGCCTTCTTCAAAGAGAACTGGGAAATCGTAGGTCAGGATGTGGTCTTGGCTGTGCGGGAGTTCTTTGAGAAGGGGGTCTTGTTGCGGGAGTTCAACCACTCGGTGGTGACTCTCATCCACAAGAAGCATCACAACCCCACCGTAGCTGATTTCAGACCCATTGCGTGCACCAATGTAGTCTACAAGACAATAACGAAGATCCTGACTGAGAGGATGGCGTCTTTGATGGACAAGATCATTGATCCAAAGACAATCTGGATTTGTGAGAGGACGGAACATCTCGGACAACATCTTTTGGCTCGGGAGTCGCTAGAGGATATGAGAGAAGCAGATCACCCCGAGATGCATGTTGAAGATTGACCTCCGGGCGCTTATGACTCCATCTCTTGGGAGTTCCTCGACGGGCATTGGATGGGTGGGCTTTCACCGTTTCATTTATCGATCATGACTTGCGCCACCTCGACATACACGTTGGCCATCAATAGAGGACACATGGGTTCATCATCGGCGGCGAGGGCTTAGGCGGGGTGACCGATGTCACCCACTGCTCCTTTCATTGTATGGAGTACCTTTCGCATCAAAGAAACGAACAAGGGAGTTGGATTTTCAATTTCATCCTAAGTGTAGTACTTCCATTATTACACATCTTGCCTTGACGATGATTTGTTACTTTTGGCGGGGTGACATTGCATCGATGGAGGTGATTTCGACGCGCTTGGGACTTCGCCAATGCATCGAGATTGAAGATAAATAATCACAAGTCCTTGATATTTATGGCGGGAGTTCGACCATTTGAGAAGCAGGCGATCTTAGATCTATTCGACTTCCCATTGGGAGAACTCCCGACAAGATATCTAGGCATCCCTCTATCTTCAAGGAAACTAGGAGTCACTCATTATAGTGGACTAGTGGAAGATAGCGTCTTGTATCCACCGTTGGTCTAATCTTAATTTATCTCTTGCAGACGGTTGGAGTTGATTCGCCGGTTCTCCAGGTAGAATGCTTCGGTTGCGAGTCCTTCCACCGCCGCCACCGCTATTGATCGCATCAATCGATGACCAGAGGTTCTTGTGGGGTTCGACACATCGTCGATTGCGTGGAAAGCCGTTTGTTTACCAAAGGATGAAGGAGGTCTTGGTCAAGAGATCTCGACTGAATAAAGCTCTCCTAGCAAAGACATTGTGGAATATCCATACCAAGAAGGACTCACGTGGATCCAATGGATCCATGCAGTACTTGATGACCACCACCATATGGGAGTTTCCTAATCACATTCGCTTATCTCCCTTCTTAAGAATATACTTATTCTTCGTGATCGTTTTGCGGATTCGAGGTGATCATGATAGAGTGCGGATCTTCTTAAGAATGTTTTGGGTCCAAAGGATCGAGTGTCGCATATCACTACCTCCGGGAGAAGGGAGAGGCGATCGGCACAAGGCGATCCGGAAGGAGTACATCCCGCCTAAGTTTTCCATCACCATGTGGCTTGCCATGTGAGGAAGACTTAAGACGGTGGATAGATTGAGATACTGAATATCTCACGTATGTACCGTGTGTAATGTCCATTTGAAACTCACGATCATTTGTTCTTTAAGTGTAAGGCACGAGGCGGTTTGAAAGAGATCAAAGAGTGGCTCCATCTCCGAGGTGTATGACTACTATTGCCAGTGCTATCAAGCACATTAAAAGGAGAAGAAGGCGGGTCGACCATCATCCTTCGAGCTAAGCAGATCGGGTTAGCAGCGACGGTCAATCACATCTGGTATGCGCGTAACAAGATTAACTTCGAGGACATCCCCTTCGATGTGAAGACCATTGTGAAGAGTATTAAAGAAGATGTTTATGCTGTCTTATATTCGATGTATTCTGTTGATATGGTTGTATCGCACTTTGAGTTGGGTTTGTAGTAAGCTGGGGGATGTCCCAGTCTTCTTTTTGGATCCACTTTTGGGATGCCATATTATGTATTGCGTTTCTGTTAGTGGATTTTGTGTGTGTGTGTTGAGGGACGCTAGGCCCAACCAAAGCAAAGGCACCTCGTGTGGTTGCATGTGTTCACTTTCCTATCCCTTATACCCCGCGATCACACCGCACAAGGCACTCTTTTCCCACCGGTCATGGGGTTTTAAATGAGGCCCGCCTTCCGGGTCACAGGGGTTCGTTGAGGAGGTTTTTGTTTCTTTATCGCTTTCATAGGATTGAGCGAGTCGCTCTTTGGCCCATGTGTTTTGGCCCTTAGGTCTTTTACCCCACCCCTTGCCTTGTTTCTTCGAAAATTTGGCTGTATCCCCCTCGGGTATACCTGAGTTCGGTTTGTAACATGTTTTCCCGTTTTATGTTATTTCATACTTTTTGACCAAAAAAAATCGAGGCTTCAAAATTATCATTAAGAAGTTGCCTTTCACGTAGAAATGAAAGCAACAAACAAAGTGATACTAAATTGTGGGGACCTCACTCCACTTTCATAAACATTGTTGTCCACATAATTATTTTCTTGTAGAAATAATCAATTTAGTGTCTGCTATAATTGATCACATTTATGGCTGCAAGCCTGCAAGTCCAATTTTGAAGGCTTCATTTATACGTGAAAAGCGTCTTTATTTGCAGAAATTTGAAGGCTTCATTTATACATTTATGGTTACAATTACAATATACAGACAAGAAGATAGAGATATTACATATGAGAAATAATTACAAATAATAAGAGAGAGTTGTGGTGGTGCAGATGAGAAAGATATTACATACCGCTGGACGACGGCAGCAGCGGACGACGGGAGCAGCAGTGACTGCCTTTTCCGGTGCGAATGACGACGTCAGCATCGGTGGTAGAAGAGAGACTAGAGAATAGGTAGAAGAGAGACTAGAGAATAGAGGTAGAAGAGAGACTAGAGAATAGAGGTAGCAGACTCACCGGAGGAATGAGATGTTCGTCGAAGAAGGGATATGCAGCGACGACGGCAACTGCAATCACTTGAGGAATAGAGGCACCGCAATCTTCAGGAAGTAGAAACAGTGGTGCACACAAATGAGTTCAATTCTTAGGGTTTCACTTTGTAATATTAATTCAATTGCAATTATTAATTATAAAATATTATAAAAATATCTTAAATGAGTTCGGTTCGGTTCGGTACCCGAACCGACCGTAATGCTTAAAACCGTAACCGAACCGAAAACCGATAGTAGATAAAAAATAAACCGAACCGATAACCGACAACCTTCAAAACCGAACCGAACCGACCGAAACCGATCGGTTTGGTCGGTTTTCTCGGTGCGGTTCGGTCCGTGCACAGCCCTAGATTATATATTGGAGTTGTGTTAGGAATTATCTTTAGAAAAGGTTCGGTCTGTTAGTTAAATTTTTAATCAAATATCTTAGTTTATAGTCCGTCAAAAAAATAGTTAATAATTTTAGCTGGGTTGATTTATCCAGTTTGAGTAAAATATGCATCTCATTTATATTTAAATGAGATGTTGTCATCATTAGATTATTGGTTAAATTGTCAGTTGAATCAATTTGTTAGTTAACCCATTTATCAAGTACATCAGTTTTACATTTTGTTTAAGCTTTAGAAAGTTTCTTTCGAAAATATCTAGACCCATATAAAATTTTGTATTTATCAGACTAGATGAGACACAATTAGGATCCTTGACTTACATGCGTTTAATATTGTCATATGGTTTAAGCATGTTTGTTTGTGAAAATGAATATTTTTTATGAAATATTTTTGTACAATGTGTATTTCATTGTTTGGATTGTGATATGAGATTGATTGTATGAGGTGACTATGTAAGTGGATGTTTGTAGCAGTCTTAACAGTGAGTCATTGACTTATAGACAAGAAAATGACATGGTCCTATGCTAAGTTGCGAGATGTTGTTGACACCAACATTGACAGTGAAGTCTTTGGTTATAGACATGTATGTCTCATGTCGGTGAACCTGGAAATGATGTGGTTATCACTTTCTTGCTATGCATACATGTTAGAAAAAAATTATAATATTATTTGTTTTCCACCATTGAGTATGTTTTTGTACTCACCCCTTGGTTTTAAAATATATTTAGGTCAGTGGTAGTGGAACGACGTGCTGAAAAGACCGATTGACTTTATGTCGCCTTATATTTTTTACCAAGACTTGTGTTATTTTTATTCAATTTTTTATATTTGTTGTTGAACCTTGAGATTCTTTGATGTCCAAAATTAGTGTCTTTTTTTGTTAGGCCTTGCTTGGTTTTGAACTTAGATCATTTAGGAGTTGATTCCTTTTATGCAACTTTAGACTTGGGTTGGATGACCTAATTATTTGACGGTAATTAGAGTTATCTTATTATAAGTAATCTTGTTGATTTTTTTACAAGTGATATTTATTTTATAAAAAATATCCTACTTCTTATGTGCTCCAACATTAGATTAAGCTTGACTAGTATTTCAAATTATAGATTTTGAGTGTTAGATAATTATCATAGATCAGCAAAACGAACAAAATAAAAGAAAGTTCAATTGAAGACGATTTGATGGATCTTATATTGTAATATTTTTTGTGTTCCATTCCACTATTAAATTCAGCATTTTAATAATATTTATAATAAAACAAATATTATAACTAATAAACCCAATTATTATTTATTACTGATAGTTGAAGGTTAAAAAAATATATACCCTAATTATCCTAATAATAAAGTATTAACTTAAAAAGTGAATTTAAATATAAATGAATAATCCATACTCTAATTAGGTAGTAATAAACTCCAATTTACGATACAAAATTAAGCTAAAACAAAAGAAATTATAATTGAAAGAAATGAAAAGAAAACTATAAAACATTAAAAATAAGATACAAATGAGGTACCAAAAAGTGAGATAAAAGATCTCAAATATGTGTATATAAGAGTAAAGCATACAATAAGGATTATTGATTATATATTCAAATATGTGGTCATCCATATTGTGTTTTATTAAGAGACATTTACAAACTCAATTTACACTAAAAAAATAAAAATAAATTATATTTTATTTACTGTATCTATTGGTGGAATAAAAACTAAAATCAGATGATAAAAGTGACCATGAGATAGGATTCAAGCAAATTAGTGCATGATAGACCTTAATATAGCATGTGAATATCGCTATAGATTTGAGTTGTCATCCATTATTTAATGAAAATATGATAAGGCTTGCCCACAAAAGTCAAACTAGATTAGGTTTTTCTCTTTTTCTTTTTTAATTAAAAAAAGTTTTATTATTTTCTCTCATAATAATACAATATATATTATATACATAAGTAATGTCATTTCTTGTTCCAAACTAAAGGAATTATTGCTGCTTGAGTATAGAACTTGGAATTTTATTTTGAAAAAAACAAATATGAATTTGTAAAAAATAAGATTTATCCTAGAAATGTAGTTTAGATTATTGTATGCTTGGACCATTAAAAAATAAATAAATTAGAACTAACTCCAACCAGTACTGTAGATATTGGAAAAATACAAATTCTTAATAAAATTCTTATATCGAAATGTGGTTCTGTCCTAAGTAGTTTAACTAAAATATTGGAAAAATACAAATTCTTAATAAGTCATGAAATCACTTATGTTATATGGTTAGACCAACAGTAACAATTGATTCCTTGCTGGTTTAATTATTTATAAATTAGATAATTGTAACTTTATTTGTAAATATTGACTACTTGTATCCATTTGTAAAAGACAAACTACTCGGACGTTGCTTTTAACATAAATGGAATTAATTACAAAAACTTAACTTTTACACAAATCCAATTTTAACGTAAAAGAAAATACAAAATCAATTATAACAAATTCAAGAACACATCCATTTCCAAGAAAAGAAATAAAAATACATATATTATCATTAACAAACTTTATTGGATAAATGAAACCAAACCCTTTATTTAAAGCCAAGGAATTACCAAAAACAATGGCTTCTCAACCATAAAATCACACTCACTCACACACCCACCGTTTTGTCTTTCCACACGTCTAGTTTCTGTAAAGTTACAGTAACAATTTCTTTTCATTTCACAGACACACACACAGAGTTCAGCATCATCCATGGCGGAGAGAGCAAGGAGGAGGATGTGAAGCTCGGAGCCAACAAATTCACGGAGAAGTAGCCTTTGGGCACTGCGGCTCAGACTGACAATGACTACAAGGAGCCGCCGCCGGCTCCGCTGTTCGAAGACGGAGAGCTTAAATCTTGGTCGTTTTACAGGGCTCGGATTGCAGAATTCGTCGCCACTTTCTTGTTTCTGTACATTACAGTGTTGACTGTGATGGGCGTCGGCAGAGCCAAGAACAAGTGTGCCTCAGTCGGTATTCAGGGCATTTCTTGGGCCTTTGGTGGTATGATCTTTGCTCTCGTCTACTGCACTGCCTGTTAGAAGATTAAACTTGATTCATCTTCATTTATGTGCTGTCGATACATTGCTTCGCTAGATACATTGTATTGATAGGTTCATGTTAGTGTATTAAATGAGTGCAGTGTCTCTAGAGTTTCTAGGTTCATCCATTTAATTTTTATGGCCTATATAAGCAGATGATGTATTCAGCTTTTCCAGCAAACTCAATAGAATATTTTTCCTTCCTCCACATTTTAGAGTTCATCTTCTGCCAACAAAGTGGTATCAGAGCGAGGTTTCGAGAGAGAGAAAAAAAATGATGAGTGGAGGAATGTTCCCTTTCCAATTTCCCAAACTCACCAAAGAAAATTACGACAATTGGTGTATTCGGATGAAAGCCTTGTTGGGATCGCAAGATGTATGGGAGATTGTAGAGAAAGGATATGAACAGCCACCAAATGAAGAAGCTGTAGAGATCATGTCTCAAGCTCAAAAAAGTGCATTGCAGAAGTCCAGAAAGCAAGATCAGCAAGCTTTAACATTGATTCATATGTGTCTCGATGAATCAATGTTTGAGAAGGTGTCCAGCGCAACAACCGCCAAGCAAGCCTGGGAGATATTGTCGAATTCCTTCAAAGGAGTTGACAAAGTGGTGAAAGTCCGCCTACAAACCTTGAGGGCAGAATTCGAAGCACTCAAGATGAAGAGTTCTGAATCAATTTCAGACTATTTCTCCAGTGTTTTGGCCGTTGTTAATCAAATGCGCAGTTATGGTGAAAAGCTAGAAGATGTCCAGGTAATTGAAAAGATCTTGCGCTCTCTTGACTCCAAGTTCAATTATATTGTTGTGGCTATCAAAGAATCGAAAGATGTCGATCGATGAACTCATGGGCTCTCTACAAGCTCGTGAAGAACGAATGATTGAGAAAGAGTCACAAGAACAAGCTCTTTTCTCAAAGGCGTCACACAAAGGAAAA
Source organism: Salvia rosmarinus (assembly GCA_036937905.1). Taxonomy (NCBI): domain Eukaryota; kingdom Viridiplantae; phylum Streptophyta; class Magnoliopsida; order Lamiales; family Lamiaceae; genus Salvia; species Salvia rosmarinus. The sequence goes on from CM072822.1 coordinate 9,013,737, forward strand.
GGAAAAGCGGAGAGCAAAGAAGAGGAGCTGGAAGAGGTGGTGGAGCTTACGGCAGAGGACGAGGAAGAACAGATGCTGCACACTTCAACAACTCCAATGATGCGGCAACTCCGGGGCAGCCTTCAACCAATCAAAGGCAGAATCCAAGAGGACGTGGGAGAGGAAATTGGAGGAAAAATAGTGGTCGAAGGGCTGATGTGCAATGCTATAATTGTGAAAAATATGGCCACTACGCATCAGAATGCAGAAAAGATAATGCTAAAGATGAAAAGGCTTATTCTGCACAAGATGATGACGAAGAGGAATCTGCCTTCCTTTTGATGAGCCATGAAGAAAAAGACCAAGAAGTATGGTTCTTAGATACAGCAGCCAGCAATCATATGACGGGGAAGAAATCTTTGTACGTTTCTTTGAACGAGAACTTCAAAAGGAGCATTTCTTTTGGAGACGGAAGCAAGGTGACTGTGGAGGGAATTGGAGATATTCTAATTCTAGATAAAAATGGATCACATCGATTCATTTCGCAAGTCTATTTTGTGCCTGCACTCAAAGCAAATATTTTGAGTTTAGGCCAACTCGGAGAAAGGATACGACATTCGCTAAAAGATGGTGGCATGACAATTAGAGATTCCAAGGCGGCTGATGGCGACCATAAAATGTCAAAGAATCGTATGTTCTCTTTTGTTGCAGGTGACAATGCTAAATGCTTGAAGATTTCTACATCGACTCTACTTGGTTGTGGCATCTACGCACGGGTCACCTGAATTTTGGAAGTCTGCAGCAGCTTGGAAAAGGAAAAATGGTTCATGGCTTGCCTACTATAGATCATCCTGAACGAATGTGAAGGATGTGTATCTGTAAACATAGTCAAACCAACTTTCCAAACGAGTCTCTTTCACAATCGACAAAGCCGCCCAACTCAGATATGCTGATTTATGTGGCCCGCTTAATCCTCTCTCGCTTGGTAAGAATAAATATTTCTTACTTTGCATTGATGATTTCAACAGAAACTTGGGTATATTTTCTCAAAGAAAATCTCAAGCATTTGAAGTGTTTAAAAATTCAAAGTGTTGGTAGAGAATGAAAGCGGCTACTCTATTAAATCATTGCGGACGATAGAGGAGGAGAGTTCACTTCAAACAATTTGATGATTTCGTGAGTCTAACGGCATCGGAGATTCCTCACTGCTCCAAGATCTCCACAGCAGAACGGAGTTGTGGAACGGAAGAATAGAAGCATCTTGAACATGACTAGATGCTTGTTGAAGAGTAAAATATGCCTAGAGAATTTTGGGCGAAGCTGTAGCGTGCTCGGTATACTTGTCGAACAGGTGTCCCACCAAGAGGCTGGAAAAGATGACACCGATCGAAGCCTGGAACAGAAGAAAGCCTACTCTTTCACACCTAAGAGTTTTTGGTTGTGTGGCCTACAACCATATTGCTGATGAAACGAGAATCAAACTCGATGACAAGAGTGAAAAGCTTGTGTTTATTGGCTATGATGAAAAGTCTAAAGGTTACAGGCCAGCTTCAACTCATGGTGATATGAGTCCTGCAAGCTCATCTTCAAGCTCACCCGAAAGACCAAGGAAAATGAGAAGTTTATCAGATATATATGCTGATTTTGCTGATACAAACAATACCTCGTTGTATTGTCTTTTTGTAGATTCTGAACCAATAAATTTTGAAGAGGTGGTTCAAGATGAGCAATGGAAAGCAGCGATGCAAGAGGAAATAAAATCGATTCACAAAAATGACACATGGGAGCTATCTACACTTCCTAAAGATAAAAAAGCAATTGGTGTCAAATGGATTTTTAAGGTAAAGAAGAATGAAAAAGGCGAAGTCGAGAAGTATAAAGCAAGGCTCGTCGCCAAAGGCTTCACCCAACAATATGGAGTCGACTAAGAAGAAGTCTTTGTTCCGGTTGCTCGATTGAAACTATTAGATTGATCATCTCCTCGTCGCCGTAATAAATGGAGAATTTTCCAAATGGATGTCAAATCGGCATTCTTGAATGGATACTTAAAAAGGAAGTCTATATCCAACAACCACCGGGTTATGTGATTCAAGGAGAAGAAGATAAGGTCTGAAGTTGAAAAAGCCTCAGATGGCTTAAAACAGTAATCATGAGTTTGGAACAACCGCATCGACGAGTATTTCAAGTTGAAAAGGTTTGAAAAATGTCCTCATGAATATGGCCTATATGTGAAGAAGACGGAGAATGACGACATTATTATTGTTTGCTTGTATGTTGATGATTTAATAATCACAAGCAACAATTTAGCCATGGTTGATGAGTTCAAAAGGGAGATGGCTGCTGAATTTGAGATGACGGATATGGCTTATTATCTTGGAATGGAAGTGAGACAATCTGATGAAGGGATTTTTATGTCCCAAAAGAATTATGCAGTCAAAGTTTTGAAGGAGTTTAACATGGAGAATTGCCATTATGTCTCTACTCCTGTCGAGTGTGGCACCAAGCTATCAAGATTCGATGATGCGGAGAAGGTGGATCCAACGCTATTCCGAAAATTAGTTGGGAACTTGAGGTATCTTACTTGTTCGAGGCCTGATATTCTATACGGTGTTGGAATAATAAGTCGCTTTATGGAGTTGGAATCATCACATATGAAAGCAGCGAAACGAATTTTGCGATATGTGAAAGGTACTCTTGATTATGGATTACTCTATTCTTCCTCCGAGAGCTTCAATTTGATTGGATATAGCGACAGTGATTGGTGAGGAGATATAGATGACAGAAAAAGCACTACGGGGTACTTATTCAGTTTCGGCAATGCTGCGTTTACTTGGTGCTCGAAAAAACAGCCGATAGTCACTCTTTTGACTTGTGAAGCAGAGTATGTTGCTGCCGCAACTTGTGTTTGTCATGCTCTTTGGTTTAGAAATTTGTTGGAGATGCTGCAACTTCCTCAAAAGAAAGCTACTGAGATTTTTGTTGACAACAAATCAGCCATTGCTTTGGGCAAGAATCCTATTTTTCATGATAGGAGTAAGCACATCGACACAAGGTTTCATTTTATTAGAGAAAATATTGGCAAGAAGGAGGTAGAGCTGAAGTATGTCAAATCTGAAGATCAAGTTGCTGATATATTTACGAAGCCACTAAAGTATGAAGTTTTTGCAAGACTTAGAGCAATGCTTGGAATATGCAGAATTCAAGTTTAAGGGAGGATGTTAGAAGATTAAACTTGATTCATCTTCATTTATGTGCTGTCGATACATTGCTTCGCTAGATACATTGTATTGATAGGTTCATGTTAGTGTATTAAATGAGTGCAGTGTCTCTAGAGTTTCTAGGTTCATCCATTTAATTTTTATGGCCTATATAAGCAGATGATGTATTCAGCTTTTCCAGCAGAACTCAATAGAATATTTTTCCTTCCTCCACATTTTAGAGTTCATCTTCTGCCAACACTGCCGGCATCTCAGGTCTCTCTCTCTCTCTCTCTCTCTCTCGTGTGTGTGTGTAGAGTTAAATACTGCATGTTGTGTTAGATTTGTACTCAATAATTTTGGGGAATCGACCTATTGAGGGATGCTATATGCTTTTGCCCTCAGATTTATCTGCAGTTTTTGGAGGCTCTTTATTGTTATCTATCACTGCTTATGTATCCCCATAATTAAAGATGCAATCTTGACGAAGGTTTATCATGAAAACTGACGTTTCTTCCTAATTCTTGAAATCCCTTATGGCAAAACTTGATCTTCACAAACTGTTTCGGTAAACTTGTTTTGTTTTTCACGTCTCTCTCTCTCTGTGTGTGTTGGGGGGTAATTATATTCTGCATGTTGTGTTAGTTTTGTACTCAACATTTGTGGCTTAAAATCTGCTCTCAGTTGTTGTTTTTGTTGGTAATGGACCTATTTAGTGATGCTACTTGCTTTTGCCACTGATTTTTCTGAAAATTTTAAGGGCAGTTTATTGTTCTCTGTCACTGCTTGTGTTATCTATAACTAAAGATGCTTTCTTGATGAGAGTTTATCATAAAATCTTATGTTTCTTTCTAATTCTTGAAATCCCTTTTGGTAATAGTTGGTCAGTCTTCACATAGGTAAATTCGTTTTATTTTTCATGTTTGTCTCTCTCTCTCTCTCTCTCTGTTTGTGTGTGTGTGTGTGTGTTAAAAACTGCATGTTAGTGTTTGTTTTTTGTGGGAAATCGACCTATTGAGGAATGCTACATACTTTCGCCACTGTTTTTTTTAGGCTCTTTATTGTTAGCTATCACTGCTTATGCATTTCATAAATAAAGATGCAATCTTGATGAGGGTTTATAATAAAATCTGATGGTTCTTCCTAATTCTTGAAATCCCTTTTGGTAATACTTAGTCTTGACATATGGTAAAAATTTGTTTTGTTTTTCATGTTTGAATCACAGGAGGGCACATCAATCCGGCTGTGACTTTCGGGTTGTTCTTGGTGACGAAGATTTCATTGACTCGGGCCTTGTTCTACATGGTGATGCAGTGCCTTGAAGCCATCTGTGGGGCTGGAGTGGTAAAGGGTTTCATGCAGGTAAGAGACGCTCAAAGGAGGTGCCAACTTCGTCAGCCATGGCTACACCAAGGGTGATGGCCTTGGTGCTGAGATTGTTGGCACATTTGTCCTTGTCTACATCATCTTCTCCGCCACTGATGCCAAGAGAAGTGCCAGAGACTCACATGTCCTTGTATGTATATCTCATGAAATTGGCACTAATTTTGGTTTCTTCATTTTGTGTGAATGTGATCTTGTGAAATTGAAATTTCTTATAGGTTTTGCTTTCTAGTTTACTGATTTTATGCTTTACCTTGTGTGTGATTTGAGCTCATTTTTAGTTATAGATAAGGCTATAGTTGAGATGGATGAACCAAACATGCTCTATGCATCACATGCGTGTTGTCGTGTTAAAATTGTGATGGACAGCTTGTGGATAGGAAATGACGAATGATTCATAGGCATATGTTGTCTGATGTTTAAAAAAAAAGTAATCTATGGTGGTTTAGCTGTTTCATATGCATACTATTAGTCTGCAATAACTATATCTTCACTTCAGCATGCGTATCTCTGCTATTTTTGCATTACATATGTGGTGGTACGAGAAGCAGTCGTGTCAGTAGATGATTTAGTCATGTTGTTTGCCTCTTGTTATTGGAAACGAACCCGGTTGAAGCAGCATCTTGGTATGAAATTTGATGTTGCAGATTTTGGCTCCTCTCCCCATCGGCTTCGTTGTTTTCCTCGTTCATTTGGCCACCTTCCCCATCACCGGAACCAACATCAACCCTGCCCGGAGCCTCGGAGCTGCCATCATCTACAACAGAGATCACGCATAGGACGACCACGTAAGTAACTCTTAACTACATCTTATAAAAGTGTGTATCTTCGCATATTTTGGTATAAGATAATTTTAGGTTTTGCTTATTGTGATATAAGATAAGAATAAGACTGTATCTAAAATGCTTCAAAATTGGGATAAAATTTGTCTATTTACGATAAATATTTACATACTATCTAGCTAGTACGTATAAAAGCATCTACGCTATCACATGAGCAGTAAAGTGAATGACTGTGTGACTGAAATTCGAACTACTCTTTGTTCCTCAGTGGATCTTCTGGGTCGGACCGTTCATCGGAGCTGCTCTTGCCGCCGTGTACCACCAGATCGTCATCAGAGCCATTCCTTTCAAGAGCAGGGCTTGATTTGAGATTGTATTCTCATCCTCGTGCATTTAATTTTCCCTGTTTGTGTTTAAAAACAATTAAATTTATGTGTAAATTATGAGGTGTATCTAGGTATGTTAATGAGCGGGTTTTACCCGAATCGATTCGGAATCGCTCAAAACCCATTAAATTTTAAAGCAACGGTTCTGGTTCCGGTTCCAGACCCGAACCGTTTAGATCCATAGTTTGATAGTCCGGTCCGGATCTGGTTTCGGTTCCAAAACCAGAACCAATACTTATTTATTGGTTCTGATCCGAGTAAAACCTGTCTATTGACAAGCCTAAGTTTAAATAAGTTTGTCAATGAGTTAGTTTTATTCATATCGTTTCGAATTCACTCATAACCAATTAAATTATAAAACAACGGTTTCGGTTCCAATCTGGTTCTTGTCCGATTTTGGTTCCAGACTCGTTCAGATCCGGACCGCTTAAGACCCTTGGTTGATGGTTTGGGTTCAGTCCGGATCCAGTGTCTAATGGGTTGGTTCTAGAATCAGAATCATTACTTATTTATTGATTCTGATCCGGGTAAAATTCACCCACTGATATCCCTAGGTATATCATATGTTACTTATTTATAACTGTCTTTACCCGGCCATCGATTGGTACCTAATTTGTGTAACACGTCTTATAATCCACTAAAACGAACCTAGTGTACCCCAATGAAATGTTTCCACTAAATGGCATTTGGTTGCCCATTATTTAATGGCAAAAACTTATTATTCGTTTGTATGGTGCATTAGAATTTATTAATTTTTTATGAGAATCTATTAATTATAATTAAGATTTAACGTATACGCCAGGCGTGCCTTAAAAAAATTTAGCATCCAAAGTTAGGCTTTGGAATGAGATTCTTGCTTTCACCATCTGCAGAAAAGGCATCTACTTTGTTCTTTTACTATTCTTATCCACAGTTGTTTTTTTGTAATTAAAACTATCATTTTCAATCAATAAATTGGCTCTGTGTGTTCCTTTTTCTCTTTGTTCTTTCATCTTTTTGAAAAGAATAAATGATCTAGCAAGGCTACTTCATAATTAAACCCACTCTATGTAGACAGAAAGCGATATTTATTAACATGTCAATTTTATTTCCGCACTTGCTATAAATTTACTGTGATATTTTTCATAGACTGCTGTTATATTATTCTACTAACTAATATCATGTGATGATTTTATATAAATAGTTAATATATATGTATCTACGTATTCACACTAACAACTTTATTTTTGTGAATGCATACCGATGCCATACATTAATAACTATGATATATCATCAGTCCTATGGATAGAACTACGAAAGATTACAAATAGATACCCAAATTATTAACTATCTAACAAAAAAATTCCGTATTTTAATTTTCAGCTTTGAAAAAAAAAGCTGAGGTTTATCGTCGAATGCTGATGTGGAATCGGCATAGTTTGATCCCAAAAAATAAAAATAAATCAAATTTACACACTTTAATGATGTGGTTTGACGAGAATTTTATTAATCTACCCCCTTAATTCAAACCACTTGAATTAATTAGGGGAAAGGTCAACGGAATTCTCATCAAACCATGTCATTCAATTATGAAATTTGCTTTTTATTTTCCTTTTTTACAAAAATTCGGGATCAAGATGATGTTGTTTTCGTCCATGCCATATTTGATAAATTAAGTCAACGGTTCACGTAAGCGTAAGGCGATTCACCTGAACTTTTCGACACCGAGAATTAAAAGCCGAGACAATTTTATTTGATCATTTATTGTTTGAATATTTTGTTATAATTATTAATAGTTCAAAACATTTCATTAGATAATCAATAATTTGAATATTAAAGTGTAACTTTTCCTACATAAAAAATTATTTCGCCACAACAATAATGTAGACAAACTACAAAATGAACCTTAATGGAATATATATTATGCATATACTGGAGATATGCTACATTGCTACTCTAAGACTACCAATTCCACTGACCAGGGATGGTTGAACTCCACATCATTACCAGATAAAAAAAGGAAACGAATGTGGTAAAAGTGGGTTCATGAGACTAGAAGGTCACAAGTTCGAATCTCATCAACGTTTCTACGGGTCTGAGTCTGTTATATTTGATTTTTCAAGTATGGTTTACTCGTCATATGTGATTTATAAGTTATTGTACATGAATGTGAAGTTTATCTTGTATGCACCGTAACTGCGGGTTCTCCATGAATTAAAAAGAGAGAGGAAGAATCGCTATGCTTTTTTATTGAAGTAGATTGCCCATGGTCTTTGTGGTCTCTCCATTCAAGTGGTAACACTTGTCATTTTTTGATTAATTTTTAATATTATTTGAATATTAAGATAAATGTTATATATCTTTTACATATTATATTAAAATAAAAAATAAAATAACACTAGTTTTTTTATTCTCTATGAATAGAGATCATTATTGCTATAGTTATATATACACTAAAATTCTCTTATTTCCTCATCATATAAAATTAATTTTTATTTATATGTTTTCTTAATTTTTTCCATAATTTTAATTTATTTTTATTACAATTGATTATAATATGATTAAAAATAATTATATATAATGTTATAATTAAATGATTGGATGGTTAGAATGATCGATGTCTCTTTAATAAATTATTAAAAATAAATTTAGCTGGCCTAGGAGAAATATTGGCAATGTAGAAAAAGAAATTAATTAAATATTTAGAAAAATTGAATGGTTAGTGATAAATATAACCTAATATAATAAAGAGAGAAATAAATTTAAATGTAAATCACGTACTTACATGTCCCTATAGCTGTCGCCACCAGCATCTAATAATCCAAATGTAGAAAACAAAAATAAATAAAATAATACAAACGCACCATAGATACCCAGAAAGGTGTCGCACTTAGCAGCATAACAGTAGTTGCATAGTGTTTCTCGCTCTTAATCTTTGTGTGCGTGTGAGATAGAGAAGATATGGATTTTCGGAAGAAAAGGGCCATCAGGATTTTCAGCCTGCTCTACTGCAGAGGAAGTTACTCAAGGAATTGATGGCTCTGCCCTCTCCGCCATCGTCACTGGTCTATTTTTTTCCCACTAAAATCATAACAAAAATATTTATTGATTTTGATCAATTTATTTTATGGGCTTCTTCACTATCTGGCAAAGTTCGTTTTTTGGTGATGGGTTGTCATGGACTGTGCGTTTCCTCTGTTTTAATCTTATGTTCTGATTCTTGGATGGGTTAACTGTTCTATATGGTGGATTCTTTTTATTTGATTTATTTTGTTTATAATATTTTTCTTTGTTCTTAGATATGAATAGTTAACTGTTCTATATGGAGTATTTATTTTTGCTTGGATTTGTTTGAGGCTAGAAAATGTTGAACAACGTGGTAGTTTCAGTGGAGAAAATCATTGAGAAAGAGTAGTGATACCTATTAGTTGAATCCTGTAGGTTCTCTGTCATGGTTATGAAGCCATGCCATTGGTGCTGCAGCTAACATTGTCAACATGTCAAAAAAAATTCCGATCACATGTTTTTCACTCGAATTTCTTTGGTACAACCTTAAGCTGTTACTGGGTTCTATATATTTAACATTGTTTGTGAATCAAATCAAATCACATTGAATTGGTCGCTGATGAGTACTTGAATTGGCACCCCTTTAGCTTAGACATGCCTATCAGTGAATTGGGCTCCAAGGCACATCATAAGATAGAGGGTTGTATCATTCCTTGAGCTAAAATGATTTATTTGCATATGTATCGATGTAACTGAGAAAGTTCCTAGTATGTCGGTCGGACAGGGATAAAAATCATGATATTTATCTTAATGTTATGATTTTGGTGCTGTCTTGTCCGTCTATCAGGAGCATCAAGTGGCATTGGAGCAGAAACTGCTCGTGTCCTGGCAATGCGTGGCGTTAGTGTAACTATGGCAGTGCGTAATGTGGACGGCTGTAAAAAGGTTAAAGAAGCAATAATCAAAGAGTTCCCTGCAGCTAAAATCGATGTTATGGAACTCGATCTCGCCTCTTTGACATCTGTGAGGAAATTTGCATCGGAATATAACTCTTCGGGGCTTCCTTTAAACCTCCTCATGTGAGTTTCTTGTGATCTAAGATCTCATTGTAGCAGCGCATACAGTCATACGGTGCTGTTTAGGCATTAAGACTTTTTTCTTGGTGAAGATTGTTATGTCTGTAACCTAACATCTTTGTTAATTAAAAGTAACAATGCAGGGGTTATGGCTACTCCCTTCATGCTTTCGCAAGACAATATAGAAATGCAGTTTGCAACTAACTATCTAGGTATGCTTCCATGTATTTCTTTTCCCCTCAAAACTCAACATTAGCTATCACCCTTGTAGCTTTTGGGGTGCTGTTTTATATGATCTTTTGAATTCTGTAAAATTGATGTCACAATGCACAGTGCTTCATGCCATACCAAACGCAAAAAGATTTGGTCTCTTATAACCATATTATGAATAGTAACTACGAGTTTACTTTTTTGGGGTTCAGAAAATCAGAAAATTAACAAATAATACCTTAATCTATGTCACACTCAAAGCTCAATTTGATTTTGTTAGATTAACCCTTACTGAAAAAATTCCAAAGTGCTTCATAGAAATTGGGACCTTTTCATCTATCCGTTTATTAGTATATGTGTTTATGGTTTTACTAGTTATAGGTGTTTCCTTTGGTATTGCTTCTTCCAAAACATGGTGGATATTATAAGAAATGTGTTCCTTCATGTGTAAAAATATAGTTGAAATGTATTTATAAGTCCTTCAACTATATATATATATAGAGAGTGTAGATTAAATGAGAACTATTTTGAGAACTCCGCGAATTATGCATAAGACGTGTAAAGATCATAGGACAATATAAAGTTGTATATAATGAAAACTTTCTAAAATTATTTTTTTGCAACAATTTTAGATTTTGTTCATCGACTTTATACGTCTATGCACAATTCTAAAAAAAGATGAGTTATCATATATATATATATATATATATAGGGGTGGTTGACGTAAGAATGCAAACAATGGTGAGAAATAAGAATGTTGCACTGAACGTATAAAGTTGTTGCACTAAATATATAAATTTATTGCATCAAAATCGGTGCAACAACTCTATGTTCAGTGCTACACTTTATATGTTGAATTTGCTGCAACAAATTTATACGTTTAGTACAATAACTTTATACGTTAAGTGCAACATTCTTATTTATCACCAATATTTGTATCTCACATGATCCATCCCCTATATATATAGAGAGAGAGAGTGAGATTCAAATAAAAACCATTTTTAACGTGAGAACTAAGAATCACGGAAATTCTTTACGAACAAAATGAATTCGCAATGAAAGTTAATGAATCCCCTTGGAAAGTTACCAAATCCAAAAATTCAGAATCTTCACCCAGGGTTCGAATCCCATGAGAGGCTAAAATTCTATATTTTTGAATTCAATAACTTTTCCAACGGATTCATCAATTTTCACATATAATTCATCACTTTTTTGTTCTCACGTTCTCATGATAAAAATGGTTCTCACGTTAACCATCTCCCATATATATTGAGGTTCAAATAAGAACCATTTTTAACGTGAGAACTAAGAACCTCGAAAATTCTTTACGAATAAATGAATTTGCTATGAAAGTTAATGAATCCGCTGGGAAAGTTACTGAATCCAAAAATTTAGAATTTTCACCCAAATTTCGAATCCCATGAGAGGCGAAAATTCCATTTTTTTGGATTCAGTAACTTTTCCAACGAATTCATCAACTTTTATATTGAATACATCATTTTTTGATTCTCACGATAAAAATGTAGAAATTGTGAGACAAGTATTTGAAGGCTTTGAGAAAAAAAGGGAAGATTTGTATTGCTAGGTGATGTAGTTGTTTGCCTTACATATTTATCAATCCAAGTTCACATATTTATACTACTTGGATGACATGAAAAATTAAGAACATTAAATAACAATACTTAAAACAAGATGACTCTTGAACTAGAGATAGAACTTGAACAGACTTTATTCAAAACCTTTGGTTTACTCCAACATTGCCTCCCCTAAACCAAAATTCCTTCGAACTCCAAGTGCAGCAACATTTCTTGAAAACATAGGTCCTCCAAGGGGCTTTGTAAACACATCAGCAATTTGCTCTTCACTTCGGCAATACTCAAGATTGATTTCTCCTTCACGAACAAGTTCTCTTAGAAAATGGAACCGCAAACGAATATGCTTCGTTTTTCCATGCAAAACAGGATCCTTTGAGACGGAAATAGTCGAGCTTTTGTCACAGTATATGATCGTAGGATCTTGATGTTCGACCTTCAAGTTTTTCAGAATTCCTCTCAGCCATAAAGCTTGGCACCCAGCCAAAGACGCCGCGATATATTCTGCTTCGTCGAGAAAGCGCCACAACTGGTTGCTTCTTTGAACACCAAGATATAATTCCACTTCCAATACTAAAACATAACTGAAGTGCTTCATGAATCATCGATACTTCCGCCAAGATCACTATCAAGATACCCAATAAGCTTCACGGGCACACCGCTTCATAGAAAATACCATAATCAATGGTTCCTTTGATATACCGCAATATCCTTTTCGCAGCTTCCCAATGATTTGAAAATGGTTTCTCCATAAACCTGCTAATCAAACTCACTGCATGCATGATGTCGCCTTGTAGTAGTGAGATAAATCAAATTTCCAACAAGGCTTCAAACAAAGTTGGATCCACAAGCTTTCCTTCACCATTCTTGCATAATTTCAAACCTGTAATACAAGGAGTTGCAACAGGATTTGCATTCTGCATATTAAATTTCTCCAACAATTGAGCTGCATATTTTTCTTGTGAGATAAAAATGCCATTTTTTGATTGTTGAACATTTATACCAAGAAAGTGATGCAATTCTCCCAAGTCAGTCATCTCGAATTCATTCATCATCGAATTCTTGAATTTCGATAACATCTCCACATCATCTCCAGTAAAAATGAAATCATCGACATATAGATTTACAATCATGAAGCCTCCTTTTGAATTCTTCTTGACGTAAAGAGTATGTTCATAAGGACACCTTTCAAAACCATTTTTCAAGAAAAAATCATTAATACGATCATACCATGCACGGGAGGATTGTGTAAGACCGTATAATGCCTTTCGCAACTTGTACACCTTCTCTTCTTCACCTTTCTTTACGAACCCGGGAGGCTGCTCAAGATAAATTTCATCTTGAAGAATACCATCCAGAAAAGCAGATTTTACATCCATTTGAAACAATTTCCAACCATTTTGAGCAGCAAGAGAAATCACCAATCGAACCGTATCAAGTCGAGAAACAGGGGCAAATACCTCATTGAAGTCTTCGCCTTCTTTTTGCTTGTACCCCTTTGCCACTAACCGAGCTTTGTATTTGTTGATGGAGCCATCAAGGTTGGTTTTAGTCTTGAACACCCACTTTACACCAATGGCAGATTTACGTGGAGGAAACAACGTAAGCTCCCACGTACCATTCTTTTCGATCGAATTGATCTCTTCTTTCATTGCATCCACGCATTTTTCTTCTTTCGATGCTTCCTTAAGAGTTATAGGATCTTCTCCTGCAAAGAATCCAAAATAGACATGATCCCCGGTGGCTACTTCTTCGGTTGCATCATAAATTTCCCTCAAAGTTCTCGTTCTTCTTTGTGGCGCTGATGTTGGTGAATCTTGTTGAGTTGCAGCCTCATCATTTTCAGTCGCAGGCTGCATTTGTTCAACGCCAACAGCAGCATCCTGCTCAAGCGATTCTTCTTCTTCAAAATCAAGAGTTTGCCATCCGGGCAAGTTTGAAGAATCTGAAAAATCATAGCAGCCGTTCTCATCAAAGCAAACATCCCTACTGATAACAATTTTCTTTGTTCTTGGATTGTAAAGCTTGTAACCTTTGGTTCTTTGGCTATAACCAATGAAAATGCATTTCTCGGATTTATCATCAAGTTTAGATCTTATAGCATCAGGAATGTGAGAAAATGCAAGACAACCAAATGTTTTCAAGTGAAAAACGTTTGGTTTTTTACCATACCAAACCTCATTTGGAGTAGAATCATCCAAGTTCTTCGTTGGTGACCTGTTGATCAAATAAACGGCACATGACACCGCCTCAGCCCAAAAACATGCAGGCATGCTTTTCTTCTTCAACATGCATCTGACCATGTTCATTATTGTCCGATTCTTGCGCTCCGCAACTCCGTTTTGTTGAGGTGAGTACCTGGCTGTTAGCTCATGACGAATTCCATGATTTCGACAGAAATCTTCAAATAAAGAAGACATGAATTCTCCGCCACGGTCACTTCTTAAGTTCTTTATTTGAAAACCAGAATATTTTTCAACTTGAAGTTTGAACTCTTTAAAACAAGAGAAAGCCTCTGATTTTTCTTTTACACAATAAACCCAGATTTTTCTTGTGTAATCATCAACAAATAGCAAGAAATACCTGCTGCCTCCGAGCGACGGTACTTGCATTGGTCCGCAAAGATCAGTGTGGACAAGCTCCAAAGGCGATTTTGAGTGCCACTTTGATTTAGATGGGAATGACTCACGATGTTGCTTTCCCAATTGGCATTCCTCGCACACTTCGTTAATCACCTCAATTTTTGGCAATCCTTCGACAATACCTTTGGTGGACAACTCCTTCAAGCTTCGAAAATTTAGATGCCCGAACCTGTCATGCCATAACTTGGAAACTTCCTCATTACAAGCAGCAATAAAGCATGAACTGTTGATAACATCAAGCTTGATAGGGAACAATTTGTTGGAAGCCATAAAAATCTTTGCCACCTGCTGATTGTTCTTTTTCATGGTGCATACATCTCCAACAAATTGAAAATCAAATCCTTTTCGTAGTAGATGACCAACGCTGAGAAGGTTACTACACAAACCTGGTACGTAAAGTACCTCCGACATTTTCTCGACTTTGCCAGCCTTCATTTTGAAAGTGATTTCACCAACGCCTTGAATTTTGTATGACTTAGCATCTCCAATGGTAACCTGACCATCGTTAGTTTCCTCAAGCGATGAAAACATATTTTTATTTCCCGTCATATGCCTACTTGCTCCACTATCCAAATACCATATATTTTCAACACTTCCATCAGAAGCAAGCAACAAAGTTTCAGATTTTTCACCTTCATTGTGCATGAAACCAGCTACTGGCTTCTTTTCAGGATATTTTTCCCAACAATCTTTTTCTTTGTGTCCAGGCTTATGACATAAATTACACTCGAAGTAAGGTTTTGTACCTTTATATGTTACTCTTCCTTTGCCTTTGTGGAATGATGGTTTTTCCTCCTTCTTCGATTCTTCATGTTGTCCACCATTCCAACCGTGACCTTTGCCATTTCCACGAGATGAGCTCTGACTTTTCGTGGATTTGTATTGGGATTTCAAAGCTTGATTGTGAGAAGAACTCGTTTGAGCGCTTCTCAGCAAAATTCTCGCTTCATGAGCTTCCAATCTTCCTTGCAAGCCTTCAAGAGACATGGAAGAAAGATCATTTGATTCTTCAATAGCAACCACTATGTGGTCGAATTTAATCGGCAAGCTCCGCAAGATTTTTTCGACCGCTCTTTGAGTCTCCACGACTTCTCCATTGGATGCCATTTGATTTATAATGGAAGAGAGACGATTGAAATATTCAGAGATCTTTTCATTTTCTTTCATCTCCAGCTTTTCGAATTCAGCCCGCAATGATTGTAAGCGAACCTTCTTCACTTGATCTTGCCCAGAATACGTCGTCTCCAATATTCTCCAAGCTTCCTGGGCACTTGCGACCTTTGAAATTCTCTCATAAACAGGAATTTCTAGTGCTTGATAGATTTGGAAGAGAGCTTTCCTATCTTTCTGCTTCTTGTTTTTGAGAAGATCTCTTTGGGCAGCATTGAGTTGCGTTTCGTCCTCCGACGCTCCTACGCCTTCTTCAACCACGCTCCACAAGTCTTGAGATTCAAGACACAATTTCATTAGATTGCTCCAATGATCAAATCTTTCACCGTTGAATCGAGGAACAAGGGAAACAAGGTTGTTTGACATTTTTTTTTTATCTACCGGCTCTGATACCAGTTTGTAGAAATTGTGAGACAAGTATTTGAAGGCTTTGAGAAAAAAAGGGAGATTTGTATTGCTAGGTGATGTAGTTGTTTGCCTTACATATTTATCAATCCAAGTTCACATATTTATACTACTTGGATGACATGAAAAATTAAGAACATTAAATAACAATACTTAAAACAAGATGACTCTTGAACTAGAGATAGAACTTGAACAGACTTTATTCAAAACCTTTGGTTTACTCCAACAAAAAATTGTTCTCACGTTAACCCTCCCATAAGTTGTTAATTATTTTGTCGACCTTTTGTTATATAGGGACATTATGAGAAGATTTATCAATAGTTTTGGTACCTTTTGGGTGACGAAATTGTTAGAGATCATTCGAAACAAAAGCTAGTAATTTAGGGCCAAAAAATGCATGTTTTGTTCTTTTTATCCTGTGTTATATGCTTTATTTCTCTGGATTGTTAACTTGATATATTTCCTCTTATGGTTTTATGAAAATAGTAACATTATTAGTTATTTATTCTCCTATTCTACTTTTGTCTCAGGTCATTTTCTATTGACAAATCTTCTACTGGAAAATATGAAAAAGACTGCACGTGAAAGTGGAAAAGAAGGAAGAATTATCAATGTTTCATCAGAAGCCCATCGGTATGTGTATCGTGAAGGCATCCGCTTTGATAAAATCAACGATAGTTCAAGGTATGGTGGGATGAAGTTTTACAGTTTATCCTCCTTAGCATTAATTATATTTACGGAATCTCATTTGAAATAGCATAAGAGTTTTATATGATTGTCCAGAAACTATTTTTTCGGGTATCGTTGCATTTTTTTCTCAAAACTCATGCTGAGTAAATGTGTCAGATCACTTAATCGAGGTGGGAATTATAAAGATTACCTTTATTCTAACGAGTGCTAAGTAATCCTGAGCCAAGTACACAATATCTTGAAGACACTACTAATATTAATTGACAGTATGGTTTATTGTTAATCTGCAATCTGATGTCATATAATAAAATAATAGAATATGGTTAAAAACCTAAAGATTCTGACAATAACAAAGTATAACATGAAACCTAGAAACGCAAGAATCATATATGAAAGCCACCTACTCTAAGCTAGTATCGAATGTCTTATTTCTTTCTTGAACTCATATGGTAATGGTTATTTCTTGTATTATTTCTCCACAGTTACAATAGCATACTCGCATATGGACAGTCCAAGCTGGCTAACATATTGCATGCAAATGAACTTACGAGGTGTTTTGAGGTAATCAATGTTGAGGCATTTCAGGGGGGATGAAAAAACAATTTAAACCCGTCGAGCCTTGGGTGTAATTGTCATTGCTGATTCTGTTTGCTACCATTTATGGTGCACCTTGTTCATATCAGAGATCTTAAACAGGTAGACCCTACTGGTTATGGGCTAGCCTTAATGGGCCACGAGCTATATGGTCCTGGGCCAGTTTAATATGCCGGCCCGAATCCTAAGAACACAGGTCTGGTTTAAATGGACCAATATCTAACAAATAATCCAAAAGGCCAATTACTATGAAAATCTAAATTGTTTAACTTAATACACAGAGGGTGTTTGATTTGACATAGATACACTTGAATCTAATAATAACTTTCATTGTTCCCTCAAAAAAATAAAAAAATAAATAACTACTTTTATTGTATTGTGTTTAAGTTCAAATACCATGTATCACTTAAAATTTAAGTACTTTAAGTTTTATACACTATTATAAGTTTCATTACGTATGAGTTTTAGTATATGAAATTAAGTTCCAGTAATTGAATTTTATTTTTAGTTTTAGTATTGATGCAATTCAGTTCTAAAAATACTATTTCAAAGTAACAATTCCTATTTATTAAAATTAAAAAGAAAAAGAAAAAGAAAAGGAGAAGAATGTGGGTTAACTGGACCTGTTGGTACCTACTAGGGTTAGTACTCAAAATGGGCAGGACCAAAAACAGCTAGGATTAATGTAGATTAATAAAATTGAACACTGATCCCTTAATTTTTTCGGGTTATAAGGACTAGCTTCTCTGCCCATGGGCCATTAACACCTTTATTTGTGTTTATATTTGATTGAACTGTCGTAACCTTTTGAATACGGAATGAAGGCTTTTTATGCAGATAAGTTTGGTTGTAGTACAGTTAAAATCTGATATTTTTATTTTCTTTCTGTTGTACTATCTACTTCTATTCCTCCATGTTGCTCATTATTTCATGTTCCAATGACCAAGCTTCTACTGAACTTACCTGCTAGCCCACGGACCTAAAATAATCTTTAAAATTCAATACATCACGAAGCAAGGGGGCAAATTGATGTTCTTTGATGTCACCATGTAAAATCTTCCTCTATCTGAATGTACATCATTTTCTTGACTCGAGTAAATCTTGATTTAGTCGATGTCTATTTCATCTTGGTACACTTCGAACTCAGGTAGAATTATATGCCTACCTGAGTTCGTAGTGTACCAACATATTGCCTAAGTTTATACTTGTATCAAGATTATTCATTTACAGAGAAGCTTGCCTACATGTGCTGATTATTCATGCTCTTTTCACGATTTATAAGAGTTTCTTATCCAGTTTATTAGTGAAACAGCGTAACATTTGGTTTTGTTTTGCTACTACAGGAAGAAGGGGTTAAAATAACTGCTAATTCACTACATCCAGGAGCAATTGCCACCAACCTTCTGCGGCATCATGGTCTCATCGAAGGTTAATATCGACTTCTATTATTTGGAAGAAGATCGGATTTACTTATGGTGGTGTGAATTTTTTTGTGGGTGATGTCTTTTCTGGTTTGCAGGCTTAGTAAACTGGGTTGGTAAGTACCTCATCAAAAATATTCCTCAGGTTGGTTATATAACTTTTCTCATTTCGATTCCGGTATTCGTGTATAAGTCATACATCAAAGCAACAACAACGCCTTCAACTGAACTCATCCCTCGTTTTTCGTTTCGTGCAGGGAGCAGCGACGACGTGCTATGTAGCTTTGCATCCAGAGGTTGAAGGAGTGAGCGG
Organism: Salvia rosmarinus; assembly: GCA_036937905.1. Classification (NCBI taxonomy): domain Eukaryota; kingdom Viridiplantae; phylum Streptophyta; class Magnoliopsida; order Lamiales; family Lamiaceae; genus Salvia; species Salvia rosmarinus. The sequence continues at coordinate 9,032,562 of CM072822.1, forward strand.
TAAGTATTTTTCCGACAGCAATATCGGCCAACCGACAAAGCTGTCTGCAGATGCTCAGCTGGCTAAGAAACTGTGGGACTTCAGCTTGAAAATGACCAACCCTAAATAGAATTCCACTTTGATTCCTCGAATCTTGATGTCATCACATGTTACTGTTGTAAAAAAAATTCAGGACAAGTTCACTTCAGACATTCACTTCTTCACTGGTTGGTCACAAATTTATTGTCTTCATAGATAAAAACACATCAAATATAGCTTCATAGATTTCACATCTTGATGCTTGATATTTATGGTTTTAATTCTATGAATTTGGCGCTCGAAATTATTAGCAAGTCATTCATTACCTTAGTATTAAGATAAGATGAGGCCACTCAATGTACATCATCTGCACATATAACTGCTGTGTGTTTATGGACTAACTGCATGGTCTAATTGTTAGCACCAGATGTTTCAAGATCTTTTTTTGATCCAAAAACATGTTTGGGAATATTATTTTTGTCATCTCATATCGATTTTGCAGTAATATAAGAAGCCTTATAGCCATGTGAGCTTTACCGTTAGTCTTCATATTTTCATATATTGCGGTTGCTCCGATGCATTATATTTTAAATATTTGGAAATCTTTTAATAAGAATTATAAGTATGTTTACAAGTTTTTGTAATGATGTGTTGAGGGTTTATATGTTGCTCATCTGTGAGCACCTTCTCTGAGCAAAAATGATATTTATATAGTCTAAGCCAACATTTTTTTTAATATTATTTTTATTCTAATACTTCAAATTGTTATTGGGATCATCAAATTTATAAATTATATAAAAATTAGAACTAGTTTTAATCTTTTTTTTTCCTTTTAACTTTGAAAAGATGAATAAAAGAATAAATTGAGTTTTGATTTTTATGTAATTTGTAAATTTGATGATAATGATAATAATTTTTGAGAGAATAATATAAAAATAATATTAAAAAGAAAAAATTAATGTTGATGTGAATTAAATGTCAATGGTGCTTATAAATGGTAAGCGGGATATTTGTACTCAATGTTATATTAATTTGTAATAGATAAATGAGTTGATTTATTAGTCATGATTTTGCAAAAAAATAAAAACTCATCTCCTATCAAGATATGAGTCTTGTTTGTAATATAATAAAATAGAAATAAGAAACTTAAACGATTAAAAACTTGTTTATGATGATGATACGCCAACAACATATATTAAGATAAGAGCATTCAGCTAAATTTCGTAAACCGTAACAAGAACACATTGTTTCGACGTGCTTAGTTTAAGAGAATTTTTAATGTCCCAACAAAAATGTGTCCAAAGATTAAACACTCTCTATGTTGCTGGTCAAAATGGGCAAATATCGGCACTCTCATAATCCTGAATCAGCATTTTGAATTCTTTTGAATCTTCACCTGCATAATCAGTTATAGTATATTTATTCTGTTGCCCCCATGGCCTTAGCTCATTAAAAGTTAGCAGATTTGAAAAATATTTTTATTCTATCTCAAGTTCTATTCTATTAATTAATTATAGAGAGATAAACTGTCAAATCATGTAACTCAATTTGTGAACTATTTTAATACATTATGGTAGAAGAAGACTATGTTGCCAAATATGAAACTTTCAATAAAAGAAGAACGATAAATTTGTTTGAACTCATTCGCAATCTAATAAGTAAATTTTAGGGTTAATCATGCATGTTCTGTATCCTAATTTTCAACATTTTTTTTAAAAGATATTCCTAACTAAAATTTTCTTTTCTAAAAGTAATACAATAACTTTATAAGTTCAGTGCAACTTTTCTATTTCTTATAAGTATTTGTATCTTATATGATCATTCTCATATATAATATATATATATATATATATATATATATATATATAGTGGTTATTGTGTAGATACTCCATATAGTGTAAACATGAGGACGAGTATCAATATTTGATAAATTAATATGAACGTTTCAGATTAAATGTAAAATTATAATGTAGATACACAAATACACAATTATGTGTAGAAATGTGCATATAACTAATTTTGATACACATTTAAAAATAATCGTATGATTTTTAAATCTAATGGACATGATTTGTTCTCATTTATGTATATTAAAGATTGTATATACATGAATCAATTCATATAGGGTTATTGGCGCCTAAATACATGAACTATGGACATATTTTGGTTTTTCCCACGAACTTTAAAAATTATCAATAAATACACAAACTTAACATCATTGTGATTTTTCCCACAAATTGAATAACAGTCAAAATTGAAACTGATATGGAAGTCGACGTGGCGCCACTTCATCAAAACGACGTCGTTTTATTTATACAATATATATTAATTGACGGTTAAATACATGAACTTTAGGTCTATTTTGGTTTTTCTCACAAACTTTAAAAATTTATCAATAAATACACACTTAACATTATTGTAATTTTTTCACAAATTGAATGACGGTCAAAATTAAAACTGATATAACAATCGACGTGATATTACATTATTAAAATGATATCGTTTTCTTATACAATATGTATTAAAAAAAGCTTAAAAGATCCACCTTAACTCACACCCACACCACACTCCACCACACACCGCCCCATCTATCTTTCTCTAACCTCAACTTACGATGAGGTTTGGGTTGGAGAGAGTTGTGAGGTGTATTTAAGATCTTTTTTAAATACATATTGTATAAGTAAAACGACGTCCTTTTGATAAAGTGGTGACACGTTGATTGTTATGTCAGCTTTAATTTTGATCATAATTCAATTTGTGAAAAATATTACAATAAAGTTAAGTTCGTGTATTTATTATCAAATTTTTAAAGTTCATGGGAAAAAATAAAAATAGACCTAAAGTTCATGTATTTAACCGTCAATTAATATATATTGTATAAATAAAACGATGTTGTTATAATGAAGTGGCGCCACATCGACTACCACGCCGCCTAATTTTGACCGTTATTCAATTTGTGGAAAATCACAATGATGTTAAGTTCAGTATTGACGAGCCCAAGTTTTGTGCTCTTTTCTCGTGGTCTTGTCTAGGTCTAGATCGAGTCTTTTGTGTCTTTCTTGTTGTGTTTTGTGTCCGGAGGACACATTGGTCCGCAGGAACAAGGCAGGCGTAAATGGGCAAGAAGGAGTGGAACTTGCTTGGCGGGTGAATAGAGATACGATGCACCTCGAGGGCACAAGGAGCTTAGCTCACAGCCTGGGCTTCAAACTCCAGTAGCTGTTCCGTTTCACGGCGTGACCTCCTTACAGACCGCACAAGTTCAATCTCCAGAAGGGTAGGCTAATGGGCAAGCGGAAGTAAAGAAAGTGAGCAAAGACCAAGAAGAAGAAGGAGGGCAAGAGAAGGCAGAGGGAGAGCTAATGGGCAAGATACGCGAGATCTGGGCGGATCTCGCTAAATCCGGAAAGGATGCGCGCTGACACCGAATCTCATGAAACCGGAGGAGATCACCGGATCCGTCTCGGCAAGGAAAGAGCGCCGATCAACAAGGAAAACCTACCAGATTGTCCAAACCCATGGGCCATTACCATCGCCACCTCTCTAGCCCTATATATGGACGAAGCGCGACTTGTGCGCTCTTCCACTCTTCCGCTCCAACTCTCACTCTCATTATCAAATTCATCCAAAGAGCACCACATACATTAAGTTCCTTCGGGCAAACACTTTATTTGCTATTCAGATGTTTTGCGGCGGCACTTTGGGCTCGCTGCTTTATTTCGCTCAATTAATAGTAAGTTGGTTCCGCTTTGATTATGGTTTCAATTAACTGTTGCATGTTTATTTATTTTATGTCTAGCTAAGTCTTTATTCCGGTTTGGGCGTGACAAGGTGAAGCATGATTAATATAACTCGAGAGGTCTAAGTAGGCATTACGATCGCGTGATGTGTGTTCCCAAGCACTAGGTCCCGGCATTATATAACTTAACCAAACTCGTGTGTTGGTTGCAAATAACATAGTGGGTAAGGGAGGTTGCAAGTAATAATTGGATTAAGGTGTCGGTGTCCCGCACCCCAAATAGTACGATGGTGTGGGCGAGTTGGAGTAGTCATAGCATACCGCCTTTGCCAATACCGGTCCTGTTTAGGTCATAACGCCGCTGTGGGTCTCGCATGTATCGAGGTGTCTCGCGTGGGCATTACGGGTTAGATAGTTTGCATAGGGTGTCCTTGCCTTCTTTACACGTAAAGGATAGATTTGGAGGGTGCGTCATGGGCGTGACGCGTGACAACCGGGTCACGACGTATGTCTCTTATAACCAGTTGATGCATGTCATGTAGAGAAAATCTTTGCATCTATGACCGAGTGTTAATCGTCTTCACCGAGTTGTTGCCCAAGCTAGATTCGTTATTATTTGATATTCCGTTGAGATTGTTTCGTGTTACTTTAGTCATACCTATAGTGATCAAGATAATTACACCACCCTCATCCCTTTTAAGTGACATCGTGACATCGAGATTGCTACACCAACTCCTCGGGGATCGACCCTATACTTATCGCCGGCTACCGTGATGGGCAATAGGTTATAAATTTATTCTCGAACGCTAAACGACGCGCTTGAACTGGCGCCGCTGTCGGGAGTTGCGCATTCCAAGAGTATCTCTATTTCTTGAATTTATATTGCTTTCTTTATTGTATGCTACGACCTAACCTCGCGGAGAGGCGGAGAACTTTGTGCGATCCTCGAGATCGAGAAGCACGCAAGGCGGAGGAGAAAGAAGACGGAGGGCACGACAAGCGCGTGGGCGCTAATCGAGAAGAAACCCGAGGGCAATCGATGGGTGAACAACCACAAGTAGAGCGAACATTGAGGGAAATGGTGTTCCCCAACAACCAGAACCTGAGGCCAACGGGCATCACTTTGCCCGCGATCAATGGCAACTGGGAGATGAAGCATTCCTTCATCCAAATCCTCCCCCGATTCAGTGACATGCCCGGGGAGGATCCACAAAGGCATTTACAAGATTTTGAGATGGCGTGTGGGACTATCCGCGCCAATGAAAATCTTGGAGAGTATGTGAGATTAGTGTCATTCCCCTTCTCTCGCATGATGGGCAAGAGAACGGCTTACACACTTGCCGGCTGGAAGTGTGACCACGGGCACAACTTCACCGTAGTTCTCGAGAAGTATTTTCCTCACCAGTATTCGTAACATGAGGAAAAGGATAGCAAGATCAAAATGGGCACGGAGAGACCTTTATGATTACTGGGAAGGTTTAAACACTGCAGTAAATGCCCTCAACATCAAATTCCGCATCATGATCCGATCCAATATTTCATGGCGGGTTGAGAGCAAGAGAAAATTTGGGTGAATGCGACTTGTGAGGATCAATCGAATAAAGTTCCCAAAGGAGGCCTTTAGATTGGGTGAGATGGCCAAGAAAACAGAGACGGCGGAGAAGGTTCTAGGCAAGCCGCCGCTACTTCTTCAACCGTGGAGACCAAGCCGATAAACTCAGAACTCGCTCGACAAGTTCATAACCAACACAGACCAGGACCGTGACTGTGACCGTGGCAAGGGCAAAAGAAAGCTAAAGTTTGCAAATATGCACCGCCGTGACACATCACACGGATCAATGCCCACACCGTTTGAAGAAGAAGAAGTCAATGCAATGGGTCGAATGGTAATGGCAATACGAGAGAGGAGATATGATCCAAACTCTCAGACCTACAACCCAGGATGGAGGAACCACGAAAACTTTAGGTGGTCTAACAACCAAAGAAGCGGGGACAACAACGGCAGCGATGCGGAGGCAGGACAACAACAACCGTACAGGAATAATCAGCGTGACCACAGCGGTGGGCCATCTTTGGCCGAACTTGTGCACACTATGGCACGAGAAAATGTGAAGGCTCAACAAGAGAACGAGAAATTCAAGGTCGAGACAAGAGGAGCCCTCCAGAGCCTTGGGAACCAAGTTTCCCAATTGACGGCCGCCGTAACGCGTCTTGAGAAGAAGCAAGGAAATTTACCTCCTCAAGTAGAGGTAAACGAGTTAGCCCAACTGAATGCTGTAGCCCTAAGAAGCGGGAAGAAACTGCCAGAAAAGGTCTTCATGCCTAAAGACGACGCAGTCATGCCTGAAGTAGAGGATCTCACAGATCACATTGATCAAGACGAAGATGATCATGTGGAACCACCCGAGGAAAAGGCGGAAAAAGAAGATGTAATCATTGAGCCGGCCTATGTCAAACCTAATCCTAAGGTTTTACCTCCCTTTCCAGGCAGATTGGCCAAGAACCGTAAAGAGGAAGAAATGAGTGAGATGTATCGCGTGTTTCAGAAGGTGGAAATAAATATACCGCTCATCACTGCTCTGGGCACGATGCCGAAGTGGGCAAAGTTCATGAAAGAATTGTGCACAAGAAAGGTGAAATACAAAGATGATGCAAAATTTCAAATGGGAGAAAATGTATCCGCGGTCCTACAGCAGAAATTGCCCGAGAAGTGTGGAGATCCAGGGATGTTTTTCATTCCCTGCGTAATAGGCAAGACGAGGATCGAAAGGGCCATGCTGGATTTGGGGGCATCTATAAACGTAATGCCCTTGTCAATGTTCAACGAATTAAAAGTAGGAACCACAAGCCAACACGAGTGGTTATCGAATTAGCGACAGTGTCCAACGCTCATCCGTAAGGAATCATCGAAGACGTATTGGTCAAAGTGGAAGAACTCATATTTCCAGCGGACTTCTACGTTCTGGATATGGGCACGATGGGTAACAAATCCTCAGTTATGTTATTGGGCCGACCATTCATGAAGACGGCCAAAACCATGATTGATTGCGACACGGACAAGTTAACCTGTGAATTCGACGGCGAGACGGTGACCTTTAACATCTTCAAGGCCATGGAGCATCCGAATGATATCAAAGCCAAGGCATTCGAGCAAGGTCAATTGGTGCTTTTATGCCAGTCTCGATTTAAATTAATGCCAGGCAAGTTAACAAGAAAGTGGTGCGGACCATATGAAATCAAAACTCAATTTTCGAATGGAGCTGTCGAGGTCGCAGACCTGAAGACAAGAAAGACCTTCAAGGTCAATGGACAGCGTCTGAAGGCTTACTATGGGCATCACGAGATAGATCCAGGGGACCTGCAACAAGTGCAAGCCCCCGATGGGGAAGGGTAATGAAGAGGTCTGGTCGAGCCACGACGATAACCAAGGCGCTGACCAGGAGGCAACCTGGTGTTTTATTTGCTTTCTTTGTTGTTTTCTTTTTGTTTTTATTTGGCTTTGCCTCTGTTTTGCGTGTGGTGTTATGTTGGTATAATTACAGGAACCCTCCGGATAGCAAGGAAGAAGATGAGGACATTAAAGCCCGCTGACTGGGATGGAGGAACAACATAAAGCGACCCATGATGCCTTATTTGCCCACCTGGATTGTGTATCCGCCTCCCCTCGACCTTTGTCCTCCCTTTTGTTTTTGTTTTCTGCTTTGTTGTGTTTTTGTTTTGTTTTGTTGTTTGTTCTTTTGTTTTGTTTTGTTGTTGTTGGTGGTCAACCCTTTCTCACCCACTTTGCCCCGGCAAAGTGTGTGAAGTCGAAGGGGTTGCGTCTGCTTTCTTGTTTGAGTTAAGAGTTGGTCCCACTCGACCCACTTTGCCCAAGGCAAAGTGTGTGAGTAGGGGCCGCCACCTTGCTCGCCGCTTCGTTGTTCTTTGTTTGTGTTCCTCCGATTCACCCACTTTGCTCAACGCAGTGTGTGAGTGGGAGGGTTTCGCTTTGTGTGTCGGTTGGCATGTGTAAATTGGTGGGATTGATTGTCCCGTATTTTGCTTTGTTGTGAATAATGCAGTAGTTTTAGAAATTCGCTTGAGCATGACCGTATGTAAATAAGGACGATTTAATTGAATTTGAGCACACATGGTGAGAATTGAGCTTAAATTGTTGTATCTTGATCAACACGCTTCCTTTCTTGTGTGATTATTGACATCTTCATTAGGCTTTTGCTAGAACTTGCGTGCACTCTTAAATCGAGGCCTTATTGACTTAGTTAAAACATTTAGATGACTTAGGCAATTTTCTTTCAAATAGCCCACCGAGCCAAAAATGTCCTACCCATCGTTAATCCCTCGCTCAGCCCCTTGAGCTTAATAATTTCTTTCACTCGCTTAAATTAGCTCGGGAAAGAAGCTCACCCGGTCAATTAGACTCGTGAGCTAATAGAAGAGAGGCAAAGGAAGAACAATGAGTCTCTTAATGGGCAAGAAAAAGGGTTTTCCGATTTCAACGAAATGGGCAAAATGCCCAATATAAAAGAAGATACCAGAATTGAAAGAGAAAGGACTTGAAATAAAAGAATATATATTGATGAAGTCCTAAAATGGTTGTCTTGAGGCCTGTAAGAAAAGGCGAAGGAAATCCATGGAGGACAAAGTAAATTCCTCTAACCCGAGTCCATGATGACCTTAGCCTCGCTCCAAAATTTCCACCTATGTCTTAAGCCCCATTACAACCAAATAAAAGACCTAAGGATGAATGTTTAAAACTTTGTCTAAACGGTGGAGATGGTAGAGGCACGAAGCTCATGGCATAGTCGAAATGAAAGATGTCCCGAGTGTATACACTAGCTTTATACACAAGAGTGCAGTGTTGGTAAGGAAAATGCCCAATATGCTCAAATTGTATTTTGACTTGTTTGATGGTCGCTGCTTGAATGGAGTCAACTTGAATTACTTGTTTGTTCCGATGAAGCTTATATTGACGAGATATCCTGCTTGGTGGAAATGTCTCGACCTTTTACTGCTTGAGTCTGTTCTTTCTTTCTTTCTTTGTCTTGGGCAAATTGCAGCATGCTTGAGGACAAGCATGTTTAAAGTGTGTGGCGTGACGAGCCCAAGTTTTGTGCTCTTTTTCCGTGTCTTGTCTAGGTCTAGATCGAGTCTTTTGTGTCTTTCTTGTCAGTGTTTTGTGTCCGGATGACACATTGGTCTCAGGAACAAGGCAGGCGTAAATGGGCAAGAAGGAGTGGAACTTGCTTGGCGGGTGAATAGAGATCTGATGCACCTCGAGGGCACAAGGAGCTTAGCTCACACCGGCTTCAAACTCCGAGAGCTGTTCCGCTTTCACGGCGCGACCTCCTTCTGCACCGCATGTTCAATCTCCGGAAGGTAGGCTAATGGGCAAGCGGAAGTAAAGAAAGTGAGCAAAGACCAAGAAGAAGAAGGAGGCGAGCAGGCGGAGGGAGAGCTAATGGGCAAGATACGCGAGATCCGGGCGATCTCGCTAAATCCGAAAAAGGATGCGCTACGACACCGAATCTCATAAAATCCGGAGGAGATCACCGGATCCGTCTGGGCAAGGAAAGAGCCCGATCAACAAGGAAAACCTACAGATTGTCCAAATTTATGGGCCATTACCATCGCCGCCTCTCAGGCTATATATATGGATGAAGGCGCGACTTGTGCGTCTCTTCCACTCTTCCGCGTTCCAACTCTCACTCTCATTATCAAATTCATCCAGCAGCACCACATACATTAAGTCCCTTCGGGGCAAACACTTTTATTTGCTATTCGTATGTTTTGCCGGCGGCACTTTGGGCTCGCCGTTTCTATTTCGTTCAATTAATAGTAAGTTGGTTCCGTTTGATTATGGTTTCAATTAACTGTTGCATGTTTATTTATTTTATGTCTAGCTAAGTCTTTATTCTGGTTTGGGCGTGACAAGGTGAAGCATGATTAATATAACTCGAGAGGTCTAAGTAGGGCATTACGATCTGCATGCGTGTGTTCCCGAAGCACTAGGTCCCGGCATTATATAACTTAACCAAACTCGTGTGTTAGTTGCAAATAACATAGTGGGTAAGGGAGGGTTCAAGTAATAATTGGATTAAGGTGTGGGTGTCCCGACCCCAAATAGTACGATCGCGTGGGCGAGTTGGAGTAGTCATAGCACCGCCTTTGCCAATACCGGTCTGTTTAGGTCATAACGCCGCTGTGGGTCTCGCATGTACCGAGGTGTCTCGTGCGTGGGCATTACGGGTTAGATAGTTTGCATAGGGTGTCCTCGCCTTCTTTACACGAAAGGATAGATTTGGAGGGGTGCGTCGTGGGCGTGACGCGTGACAACGGGGTCACGACGTATGTCTCTTATAACCGTTGATGCGTGTCATGTAGAGAAAATCTTGCATCTATGACCGAGTGTTAATCGTCTTCACCGAGTTGTTGCCCAAGCTAGATTCGTTATTATTTGATATTCCGCTGAGATTGTTTCGTGTTACTTTAGTCATACCTATAGTGATCAAGATAATTACACCACCCTCATCCCTTTTAAGTGACATCGTGACATCGAGATTGCTACACCAACTCCTCGTGGGATCGACCCTATACTTATCGCCGGCTACGCGTGATGGGCAATAGGTTATAAATTTATTCGAACGCTAAACGACAGCGTGCTTGCAATGGCGCCGCTGTCGAGGAGTTGCGCATTCCAAGAGTATCTCTATTTCTTGAATTTATATTGCTTTCTTTCAGATGCTACGACCTAACCTTGCGGGAGAGAACGGAGAACTTTTGTACGATCCCGAGATCGGAAGCACGCATGGCGGAGGAGAAAGAAGACGGAGGCACGACAAGCGGCGTGGGGCGCTAATCGAGAAGAAAACCCGAGGGCAATACGATGGGTGAACAACCACAAGTAGAGCGAACATTGAGGAAATGGTGTTCCCCAACAACCGTAACTCGAGGCCAACGGGCATCACTTTGCCCGCGATCAATGGCAACCGGAGATGAAGCATTCTTCATCCAAATCCTCCCCGATTCAAAGGACATGCCCGGGAGGATCCACAAAGGCATTTACAAGATTTTGAGATGGCGTGTGGACTATCCGCGCCAATGAAAATCTTGGAGAGTATGTGAGATTAGTGTCATTCCCCTCTCTCGCATGACGGGCAAGAGAACGGCTCTACACCTGCCGCTGGAAGTGTGACCACGGGCACAACTTCACCGTAAGTTCTCGAGAAGTATTTTCCCCGCCGCCCGTATTCGTAACATGAGGAAAAGGATAAGCAAGATCAAAATGGGCACGGAGAGACCTTTATGATTATCGGGAAGGTTTAAACAACAGCAGCGAAATGCCCTCAACATCAAATTCCGATCATGATCCGATCCAATATTTCATGGCGGGTTGAGAGCAACAGAGAAATTTGGGTGAATGCACTTGTGGAGGATCAATACCGAATAAAGTTCCCAGTGAGGCCTTTAGATCATTTGGGTGAGATGGTCAAGAAAACAGAGACGAAGGAGGAGAAGTTCTTGTGCAAGCCGCTACTTCTTCAACCGTGGAGACCAAGCCGATAAACTCAGAACTGCTCGACAAGTTCATAACCAACACAGACCAGGACCGTGACCGGGACCGTGGCGGGCAAAAGAAAGCTAAAGTTTGCCAACATGCACCGCCGTGACACATCACACGGATCAATGCCCACATCGTTTGAAGAAGAAGTCAATGCAATGGGTCGAATGGTAATGGGCAATACGAGCGAGAGGAGATATGATCCAAACTCTCGCACCTACAACCCGTGATGGAGGAACCACGAAAACTTTAGGTGGTCTAACAACCAAAGAAGCGGGCGTGACAACAACAGACAGCAGACGGAGGGCAGGACAACAACAACCGTCAGACAGAATAATCACCAGTGACTACGGTGGGCCATCTTTGGCGAACTTGTGCACACTATGGCACGAGAAATGTGAAGGCTCAACAAGAGAACGAGAAATTCAAGGTCGAGACAAGAGGAGTTCTCCGAGCCTTGGGAACCAAGTTTCCCAATCGACGGTCACCGTAACGCTGCCTTGAGAAGAAGCGAGGAAATTTACCTCCTCAAGTAGAGGTAAACGAGTTAGCCCAACTGAATGTCAGAGCCCTAAGAAGGGGAAGAAAGCGCCGTAAAAGGTCTTCATGCCTAAAGACGACGCAGCGATGCCCGGCAGAGATCTCACAGATCACATTGATCAAGATGAAGATGATCATGTGGAACCACCCGAGGAAAAGGCGGAAAAAAAAGATGTAATCATTGAGCCGGCCTATGTCAAACCTAATCCTAAGGTTTTACCTCCTTTCCAGCGATCACAAGAACCGTAAAGAGGAAGAAATGAGTGAGATGTATCGCGTGTTTGAAGGTGGAAATAAATATACCGCCATCACCGCCCGGGCACGATGTCAAGTGGGCAAAGTTCATGAAAGAATTGTGCACAAGAAAGGTGAAATACAAAGATGATGCAAAATTTCAAATGGGAGAAAATGTATCCGCGGTCCTACAGGAAATTGCCCGAGAAGTGTGGAGATCCAGGGATGTTTTTCATTCCCTGCGTAATAGGCAAGACGAGGATCGAAAGGGCCATGCTGGATTTGGGGGCATCTATAAACGTAATGCCCTTGTCAATGTTCAACGAATTAAAAGTAGGAACCCTGAAGCCAACACGAGTGGTTATCGAATTAGCGATGTGTCCAACGCTCATCCGTAAGGAATCATCAAGACGATGGTCAAAGTGGAAGAACTCATATTTCCGCCGGACTTCTACGCTCGGATATGGGCACGATGGGTAACAAATCCTCAGTTATGTTATTGGGCCGACCATTCATGAAGACGGCCAAAACCAGGATTGATTGCGACACGGACAAGTTAACCTGTGAATTCGACGGCGAGACGGTGACCTTTAACATCTTCAAGGCCATGGAGCATCCGAATGATATCAAAGCCAAGGCATTCGAGCAAGGTCAATTGGTGCTTTATGCCGCCTCGATTTAAATTAATGCCGAGCAAGTTAACAAGAAAGTGGCGGACCATATGAAATCAAACTCAATTTTCGAATGGAGCCGCCGAGGTCGCAGACCTGAAGACAAGAAAGACCTTCAAGGTCAATGGACAGCGTCTGAAGGCTTACTATGGGCATCACGAGATAGATCCAGGGGACCTGCAACAAGTGCAAGCCCCCGACGGGGAAGGGTAATGAAGAGGTCTGGTCGAGCCACGACGATAACCAAGGCTACCGACCGTGAGGCAACCGGTGTTTTATTTGCTTTCTTTGTTGTTTTTTTTGTTTTATTTGGCTTTGCTCTGCTTTTGCGGTGGTGTTATGTTGGTATAATTACAGAACCCTCCTGATAGCAAGGAAGAAGATGAGGACATTAAAGCCCGCTTGACTGTGACGGAGGAACAACATAAAGCGACCCATGATGCCCTATTTTGCCCACCCGGATTCGGTATCCAGCCCCCCTCGACCTTTGTCCTCCCTTTTTTTTTGTTTTCTGTTTTGTTGTGTTTTTTGTTTTTGTTTTGTTGTTTGTTCTTTTTGTTTTTGTTTTGTTGTTGTTGGTGGTCAACCTTTTCACCCACTTTGCCCCGTGCAAAGTGTGTGAGTGAAGGGGTTGCGCCTGCTGCTTGTTTGAGTTAAGAGAGTTGGTCCCACTCGACCCACTTTGCCCAAGCAAAGTGTGTGAGTAGGGGACCGCCACCTTGCCCGCCTGCTTCGTTGTTTGTTGTTTGTGTTCCTCCTCATTCACCCACTTTGCTCAACGCAGTGTGTGAGTGGGAGAGGTTTTCGCTTGTGTGTCGGTTGGCATGTGTAAATTGGTGGGATTGATTGTCCCGTATTTTGCTTTGTTGTGAATAATGCGAGTAGTTTTAGAAATTACGCTTGAGCATGACCGTATGTAAATAAGGATGACGAATTGAATTTGAGCACACATGGTGAGAATTGAGCTTAAATTGTCAGATCTCGATCAACACGCTTCCTTTCAGTGTGATTATTGACATCTTCATTAGGCTTTTGCTAGAACTTGCGCGCACTCTTAAATCGAGGCCTTATCGACTTAGTTAAAACATTTAGACGACTTAGGCAATTTTTCTTTCAAATAGCCCACCGAGCCAAAAATGTCCTACCTCATCGTTAATCCCTCGCTCAGCCCCTCGAGCTTAATAATTTCTTTCACTCGCTTAAATTAGCTCGAAAGAAGCTCACCCGGTCAATTAGACTCGTGAGCTAATAGAAGAGAAGGCAAGGGAAGAACAAGAGTCTCTTAATGGGCAAGAAAAAGGGTTTTCCGAATTTCAACGAAATGGGCAAATGCCCAATATAAAGAAGATACCCGAATTGAAAGAGAAAGGACTTGAAATAAAAGAATATATATTGATGAAGTCCTAAAATGGTTGTGCCGAGGTCTGTAAGAAAAAGGCTAAAGGAAATCCATGGAGGACAAAGTAAATTCCTCTAACCTGAGTCCATGATGACCTTAGCCTCGTTCCAAAAATTTCCCACCTATGTCTTAAGCCCCATTACAACCAAATAAAAGACCTAAGGATGAATGTTTAAAACTTTGTCTAAACGGTGGAGATGGTAGAGGGCACGCAAGCTTATGGCATAGTCGAAATGAAAGATGTCCTGAGTGTATACACTAGCCTATACACAAGAGTGCAGAGTGTTGGTAAGAAAATGCCCAATATGCTCAAATTCATTTTGACTTGTTTGATGGTCGCTGCTTGAATGGAGTCAACTCAATTACTTGTTTGTTCCGATGAAGCTTATATTGGCCGAGATATCCTCGTGGTGGAAATGTGCCAACCTTTCTGCTTTGAGTCTGTTCTTTCTTTCTTTCTTTTGTCTTGGGCAACATGCGTGCATGCTTGAGGACAAGCATGTTTAAAGTGTAGTGTGTGACGAGCCCAAGTTTTGTGCTTTTTTACGTGTCTTGTCTAGGTCTAGATCGAGTCTTTGTGTCTTTCTTGTTGTGTTTTGTGTCCGGGATGACACATTGGTCTCGTAGGAACAAGGCAGGCGTAAATGGGCAAGAAGGAGTGGAACTTGCTTGGCGGGCGAATAGAGATACGATGCACCTCGAGGCACAAGAGCTTAGCTCACACCGGGCTTCAAACCCAAGAGTGCTCCGCTTTCACGGCGACCTCCTTACTGCATCGCAAGTTCAATCTCCGTATGGGTAGGCTAATGGGCAAGCGGAAGTAAAGAAAGTGAGCAAAGACCAAGAAGAAGGCGAGGGCAGAGAGGCGGCGAGGAGAGCTAATGGGCAAGATACGCGAGATCCGGGCGGATCTCGCTAACCGGAAAGGATGCGTACGACACCAATCTCATGAAATCCGAGGAGATCACCGGATCCGTCTGGGCAAGGAAAGAGCGCCGATCAACAAGGAAAACCTACAGATTGTCCAGCCCATGGGCTATTACCATCGCCGCCCTCTCAGCCTATATATATGGACGAAGGCGCGACTTGCGCCTCTTCCACTCTTCCGCGCTCCAACTCTCACTCTCATTATCAAATTCATCCAAGAACACCACATACATTAAGTTCCTTCGGGCAAACACTTTTATTTGCTATTCAGATGTTTTGTCGGGCGCACTTTGGGCTCGCTGCTTTATTTCGCTCAATTAATAGTAAGTTGGTTCCGCTTGATTATGGTTTCAATTAACTGTCTGCATGTTTATTTATTTTATGTCTAGCTAAGTCTTTATTCGGTTTGGGCGTGACAAGGTGAAGCATGATTAATATAACTCGAGAGGTCTAAGTAGGCATTACGATCTCGCATGCGTGTGTTCCCAAGCACTAGGTCCCGGCATTATATAACTTAACCAAACTCGTGTGTTAGTTGCAACAACATAGTGGGTAAGGGAGGGTTGCAAGTAATAATTGATTAAGGTGTCGGGTGTCCCGCACCCAAATAGTACGACGCGTGGGCGAGTTGGAGTAGTCATAGCACCGCCTTTGCCAATACCGGGTCCGTTTCAGGTCATAACGCTCGGGGTCCGCATGTATCGAGGTGTCCTCGCGCGGCATTACGTTAGATAGTTTGCATAGGGTGTCCTCGCCTTCTTTACACGTAGCGATAGATTTGGAGGGGTGCGTCGTGGGCGCGACGCGACAACGGGTCACGACGATGTCTCTTATAACCGTTGATGCATGTCATGTAGAGAAAATCTTTGCATCTATGACCGAGTGTTAATCGCCTTCACCGAGTTGTTGCCTGCTAGATTCGCTATTATTTGATATTCCGCCGAGATTGTTTCGTGTTACTTTAGTCATACCTATAGTGATCAAGATAATTACACCACCCTCATCCCTTTTAAGTGACATCGTGACATCGAGATTGCTACACCAACTCCTCGTGGATCGACCCTATACTTATCGCTGGCTACGCGTGATGGGCAATAGGTTATAAATTTATTCAACGCTAAACCACGCTGCTTGTAATTAGGCGCCGATGTCGGGAGTTGCGCATTCCAAGAGTATCTCTATTTCGAATTTATATTGCTTTCTTTATTGTATGCTACGACCTAACCTTGCGTGAGAGAACGGAGAACTTTTGTACGATCCCGAGATCGAAAGCACGCAAGGCGGAGGAGGAGCAGCGAAGACGGAGGGCACGACAAGCCAGCCGCTGGTCGCTAATCGAGAAGAAACCCGAGGGCAATACGATGGGTGAACAACCACAAGTAGAGCGAACATTGAGGGAAATGGTGTTCCCCAACAACCGTAACTCGAGGCCAACGGGCATCACTTTGCCCGCGATCAATGGCAACCGGAGATGAAGCATTCTTCATCCAAATCTCCCCGATTCAAATGACATGCCCGGGAGGATCCACAGGCATTTACAAGATTTTGAGACGTGCGCGGGACTATCCGCGCCAATGAAAATCTTGGAGAGTATGTGAGATTAGTGTCATTCTCTTCTCTCTCGCATGATGGGGCAAGAGAACGGCTCTACACCTCGCCCGCTGGAAGTGTGACCACGGGCACAACTTCACCGTAAGTTCTCGAGAAGTATTTTCCTTGCCCGTATTCGTAACATGAGGAAAAGGATAAGCAAGATCAAAATGGGCACGCGAGAGACCTTTTATGATTATCGGGAAGGTTTAAACAATTGCAGCGAAATGCCTCAACATCAAATTCCGATCATGATCCGATCCAATATTTCATGGTCGGGTTGAGAGCAACAGAGAAAATTTGGGTGAATGCAGCTTGTGGAGGATCAATATCGAATAAAGTTCCCAAGGAGGCCTTTAGACTGCTGGGTGAGATGGTCAAGAAAACAGAGACGGCCGAAGGAGAAGTTCTCAGCAGTCGCCGCTACTTTTCAACCGTGGAGACCAAGTCGATAAACTCAGAACACGCTCGACAAGTTCATAACCAACACAGACCGTGACCGTGACCGTGACCGTGGCAAGGCAAAAGAAAGCTAAAGTTTGCCAAATATGCATCGCTGCGACACATCACACGGATCAATGCCCCACACCGCTTGAAGAAGAAGAAGTCAATGCAAGGTCGAATGGTAATGGGCAATACGAAAGAGGGAGATATGATCCAAACTCTCGCACCTACAACCTGTGACGGAGGAACCACGAAAACTTTAGGTGGTCTAACAACCAAAGAAGGCGGACAACAACAAGAAGAAGACGGAGGGCACAACAACAACCGACAGAATAATCGCGTGACCACGGTAGGGGCCATCTTTGGCCGAACTTGTGCACACTATGGCACGAGAAAATGTGAAGGCTCAACAAGAGAACGAGAAATTCAAGGTCGAGACAAGAGGAGTTCTCCTGAGCCTTGGGAACCAAGTTTCCCAATTGACGGTCCGAACGCTGCCTTGAGAAGAAGCAAGGAAATTTACCTCCTCAAGTAGAGGTAAACGAGTTAGCCCAACTGAATGTCTGTAGCCCTAAGAAGCGGGAAGAAACTGCCAGAAAAGGTCTTCATGCCTAAAGACGACGCAGTCATGCCTGAAGTAGAGGATCTCACAGATCACATTGATCAAGATGAAGATGATCATGTGGAACCACCCGAGGAAAATGCGAAAAAAGATGTAATCATTGAGCCGCCTATGTCAAACCTAATCCTATGTTTTACCTCCCTTCCGTGCAGATCGCCAAGAACCGTAAAGAGGAAGAAATGAGTGAGATGTATCGCTGTTTTCGTAAGGTGGAAATAAATATACCGCCATCACCGCTCTCGGGCACGATGTCGAAGTGGGCAAAGTTCATGAAAGAATTGTGCACAAGAAAGGTGAAATACAAAGATGATGCAAAATTTCAAACGGGAGAAAATGTATCCGCGGTCCCACGCCAGTAAATTGCCGAGAGTGTGGAGATCCAGGATGTTTTCATTCCTGCGCAATAGGCAAGACGAGGATCGAAAGGGCTATGTCGATTTGGGGCATCTATAAACGTAATGCCCTTGTCAATGTTCAACGATTAAAAGTAGGAACCCAAGCCAACACGAGTGGTTATCGAATTAGCAGACAGTCCAACGCTCATCCGTAAGGAATCATCAAGACGATTGTCAAAGTGGAAGAACTCATATTTCCACGGACTTCTACGCTCGGATATGGGCACGATGGGTAACAAATCCTCTATGTTATCGGGCGACCATTCATGAAGACGGCCAAAACCATGATTGATTGCGACACCGACAAGTTAACCGTGAATTGACGGCGAGACGGTGACCTTTAACATCTTCAAGGCCATGGAGCATCCGAATGATATCAAAGCCAAGGCATTCGAGCAAGGTCAATTGGTGCTTTATGCCGCCTCGATTTAAATTAATGCCGAAGTTAACAAGAAAGTGGCGCGGACCATATGAAATCAAAACTCAATTTTCGAATGGAGTAGCCGAGGTCGCAGACCAAGACAAGAAAGACCTTCAAGGTCAATGGACGCTCAAGGCTTACTATGGGCATCACGAGATAGATCCGTGGACCGCAACAAGTGCAAGCTCGATGGGAAGGGTAATGAAGAGGTGCAGTCGAGCCACGACGATAACCAAAGCCGACTGTGAGGCAACCCGTGTTTTATTTGCTTTCTTTGTTTTCTTTTTGTTTTTATTTGGCTTTGCCTCTGTTTATGCGGTGGTGTTATGTTGGTATAATTACAGAACCTCCGGATAGCAAGGAAGAAGATGAGGACATTAAAGCCCGCTGACTGTGACGAGGAACAACATAAAGCCACCCATGATGCCTTATTTTGCCCACCGGATTCGGCATCCGGCTTCCTCGACCTTTTGTCCTCCCTTTTTGTTTTTGTTTTCTGCTTTGTTGTGTTTTTGTTTTTGTTTTGTTGTTTGTTCTTTTTGTTTTGTTTTGTTGTTGGTGGTCAACCCTTTTTCACCCACTTCGCCCAGTGCAAAGTGTGTGAGTGAAGGGGTTGCGCCTGCTGCTTGTTTGAGTTAAGAGAGTTGGTCCCACTCACCCACTTTGCCCAAGGCAAAGTGTGTGAGCAGGGGACCGCCACCTTGCTCCTGCTTCGCTGTTTGTCGTTTGTGTTCCTCTCATTCACCCACTTTGCTCAACGCAGCGTGTGAGTGGGAGGGTTTTCGCGCCAGTGTCGGTTGGCATGTGTAAATTGGTGATTGATTGTCCCGTATTTTGCTTTGTTGTGAATAATGCGAGTAGTTTTAGAAATTCGTTTGAGCATGACCGATGTAAATAAGGATGACGAATTGAATTTGAGCACACATGGTGAGAATTGAGCTTAAATTGTTGTATCTTGATCAACACAGCTTCCTTTCTTGTGTGATTATCGACATCTTCATTAGGCTTTTGCTAGAACTTGTGCACTCTTAAATCGAGGCCTTATCGACTTAGTTAAAACATTTAGACGACTTAGGCAATTTTTCTTCAAATAGCCCACCGAGCCAAAAATGTCCTACCCATCGTTAATCCTCGTCAAATTGCGAGCTTAATAATTTCTTTCACCGCTAAATTAGCTCGAAAAGAAGCCACCCGGTCAATTAGACTCGTGAGCTAATAGAAGAGAAGGCGAAGGAAGAACGAGTCTCTTAACGGGCAAGAAAAAGGGGTTTTCAATTTCAACGAAATGGGCAAAATGCCCAATATAAAAGAAGATACCTTAATTGAAAGAGAAAGGACTTGAAATAAAAGAATATATATTGATGAAGTCCTAAAATGGTTGTGCCGAGGTCCGTAAGAAAAAGGCTAAAGGAACCATGGAGGACAAAGTAAATTCCTCTAACTTTGGTCCATGATGACCTTAGCCTGCTCCAAAAATTTCCCACCTATGTCTTAAGCCCCATTACAACCAAATAAAAGACCTAAGGATGAATGTTTAAAACTTTGTCTAAACGGTGGAGATGGTAGAGGCACGAAGCCTACGGCATAGTCGAAATGAAAGATGTCCCGAGTGTATACACTAGCCTATACACAAGAGTGCGAGTGTTGGTAAGGAAAATGCCCAATATGCTCAAATTCGATTTTGACTTGTTTGATGGTCGTTGCTTGAATGGAGTCAACTTGAATTACTTGTTTGTTCGATGAAGCTTATATTGGCCGAGATATCCCGCCGGTGGAAATGTACGACCTTTTCTGCTTGAGTCCTTCTTTCTTTCTTTCTTTTGTCTTGGGCAATACGCTGCATGCTCGAGGACAAGCATGTTTAAAGTGTATGCGGTGACGAGCCCAAGTTTTGTGCTCTTTTTCTCGTGTCTTGTCTAGGTCTAGATCGAGTCTTTGTGTCTTTCTTGTCGTGTTTTGTGTCCGGATGACACATTGGTCCGCAGGAACAAGGCAGGCGTAAATGGGCAAGAAGGAGTGGAACTTGCTTGGCGGGTGAATAGAGATAATGATGCACCTCGAGGGCACAAGGAGCTTAGCTCACACCGGGCTTCAAACTCAAGAGTCTGGTTTCACGGCGCGACCTCCTTGCTGCATCACAAGTTCAATCTCCGGAAGGGTAGGCTAACGGGCAAGCGGAAGTAAAGAAAGTGAGCAAAGACCAAGAAGAAGAAGGAGGCAAGAGAAGGCGGAGAGAGCTAATGGGCAAGATACGCGAGATCCGGGCGATCTCGCTAACCGAAAGGATGCGCTACGACACCGAATCTCATGAAACCGGAGGAGATCACCGGATCCGTCTGGGCAAGGAAAGAGCCCGATCAACAAGGAAAACCTACCGATTGTCCAAAATTCATGGGCCATTACCATCGCCGCCTCTCTAGCCTATATATGGATGAAGGCGCGACTTGTGCGTCTTTCCACTCTTCCGCTCCAACTCTCACTCATTATCAAATTCATCCAAAGAAGACCACATACATTAAGTTCCTTCTGGCAAACACTTTTATTTGCTATTCAGAGTGTTTTGTCTTGGCTGCACTTTGGGCTCGCCGCTTTATTTCGCTCAATTAATAGTAAGTTGGTTCCGCTTTGATTATGGTTTCAATTAATCGTTGCATGTTTATTTATTTTATGTCTAGCTAAGTCTTTATTCGGTTTGGGCGTGACAAGGTGAAGCATGATTAATATAACTCGAGAGGTCTAAGTAGGGCATTACGATGCGCGCGCGTGTGTTCCCAAGCACTAGGTCCCGGCATTATATAACTAAAATGGGCAAATGCCCAATATAAAAGAAGATACCCATTGAAAGAGAAAGGACTTGAAATAAAAGAATATATATGATGAAGTCCTAAAATGGTGGCCGAGGTCTGTAAGAAAAAGGCTAAAGGAAATCCATGGAGGACAAAGTAAATTCCTCTAACCCGAGTCCATGATGACCTTAGCCTGCTCCAAAAATTTCCCACCTATGTCTTAAGCCCCATTACAACCAAATAAAAGACCTAAGGATGAATGTTTAAAACTTTGTCTAAACGGTGGAGATGGTAGAGGCACGAAGCCATGGCATAGTCGAAATGAAAGATGTCCCGAGGTATACACTAGCCTATACACAAGAGTGCGAGTGTTGGTAAGGAAAATGCCCAATATGCTCAAATTCAGATTTGACTTGTTTGATGGTCGTCTGTCTGAATGGAGTCAACTTAATTACTTGTTTGTTCGATGAAGCTTATATTCGAGATATCCGCGTGGAAATGGTCGACCTTTCTGCTTTGAGTCTCTTCTTCTTTCTTTTGTCTTGGGCAATACGCTGCATGCTTGAGGACAAGCATGTTTAAAGTAGGTGACGAGCCCAAGTTTTGCTCTTTTTCTCGTGTCTTGTCTAGGTCTAGATCGAGTCTTTGTGTCTTTCTTGTTGTGTTTGTGTCCGATGACACATTGGTCCTGCAACAAGGCAGGCGTAAATGGGCAAGAAGGAGTGGAACTTGCTTGGCGGGTGAATAGAGATACGATGCACCTCGAGGGCACAAGGAGCTTAGCTCACACCGGCTTCAAACTCCAGAGTGTCGCTTTCACGCGACCTCCTTGCTGCACACAGTTCAATCTCCGTATGGGTAGGCTAATGGGCGGAGTAAAGAAAGGAGCAAAGACCAAGAAGAAGAAGGAGGGAGAAGGCAGGGAGAGTCGGCAAGATACGCGAGATCCGGGCGATCTCGCAACCGAAAGGAGCTACCGACACCGAATCTCATGAACCGGAGGAGATCACCTGATCCGTCTCGGGCAAGGAAAGAGCGCCGATCAACAAGGAAAACCTACCAGATTGTCCAAATCATGGGCATTACCATCGCCGCCTCTCTAGCTATATATATGGAGAAGGCGCGACTTGTGCGCTCTTCCACTCTTCCGCTCCAACTCTCACTCATTATCAAATTCATCCAGAAGACCACATACATTAAGTTCCTTCGGCAAACACTTTTATTTGCTATTCAGATGTTTTGTCATGCACTTTGGGCTCCGCTTTATTTCGCTCAATTAATAGTAAGTTGGTTCCGCTTTGATTATGGTTTCAATTAACTGCAGTTTATTTATTTTATGTCTAGCTAAGTCTTTATTCGTTTGGGCGTGACAAGGAAGCATGATTAATATAACTCGAGAGGTCTAAGTAGGGCATTACTGTGATGCGGTGTTCCTCAAGCACTAGGTCCTGGCATTATATAACTTAACCAAACTCGTGTGTTAGTTGCAAATAACATAAAGTGGGAGGGTCAGTAATAATTGATTAAGGTGTCGGTGTCCCGCACCCCAAATAGTAGCTGATCGCGGCGAGTTGAGTAGTCATAGCAGCTTTGCCAATACCGGTCTCGTAGGTCATAACGCTCTGGTCTGCATGTACCGAGGTGTCCTCGCTGCGGGCATTACGGTTAGATAGTTTGCATAGGGTGTCCTTGCCTTCTTTACACGTAGCGATAGATTTGGAGTGTCTGGCGGACGCGCGACAACGGGTCACGACGATGTCTCTTATAACCGTTGATGCATGTCATGTAGAGAAAATCTTTGCATCTATGACCGAGTGTTAATCGCCTTCACCGAGTTGTTGCCCAAGCTAGATTCGTTATTATTTGATATTCGAGATTGTTTCGTGTTACTTTAGTCATACCTATAGTGATCAAGATAATTACACCACCCTCATCCCTTTATGACATCGCGACTCGAGATTGCTACACCAACTCCTGATCGACCCTATCTATCGCCGGCTACACCGTGATGGGCAATAGGTTATAAATTTATTCTCAACGCTAAACGGCTGCTGAATAGGCGCTGTCGTGGGAGTTGCGCATTCCAAGAGTATCTCTATTTCGAATTTATATTGCTTTTATCAGATACACACCTAACCTGCAGAGAGAACGGAGAACTTTGTACGATCCCGAGATCGAGACACGCAAGGCGGAGGAAAAGAAGACGGAGGGACCGACAAGCGCGCTGGCGCTAATCGAGAAGAAAACCCGGGGCAATACGATGGGTGAACAACCACAAGTAGAGCGTAACATTGAGGAAATGGTGTTCCCAACAACCGTAACTCGAGGCCAACGGGCATCACTTTGCCCGCGATCAATGGCAACCGGAGATGAAGCATTCCTTCATCCAAATCCTCCCGATTCAATGACATGCCCGAGGATCCACAAAGCATTTACAAGATTTTGAGAGCGCATGGGACTATCCGCGCCAATGAAAATCTTGAGAGTATGTGAGATTAGTGTCATTCCTCTCTCGCATGATGGGGCAAGAGAACGGTTTCACACCGCCTCTGGAAGTGTGACCACGGGCACAACTTCACCGTAAGTTCTCGAGAAGTATTTTCCCCGCCCGTATTCGTAACATATGAAAAGGATAAGCAAGATCAAATGGGCACTGAGAGACCTTTATGATTATCGGGAAGGTTTAAACAAGAAGCTAAATGCCCTCAACATCAAATTCCGCATCATGATCTCGATCCAATATTTCATGGCCGGGGAGAGCAACAGAAAATTTGGTGAATGCAGTGTGGAGGATCAATACGAATAAAGTTCCCAGTGAGGCCTTTAGATCCGTGAGATGGTCAAGAAAACAGAGCGAAGAGGAGGTTCTCAGCAAGTCGCCGCTACTTCTTCAACCGTGGAGACCAAGTCGGATAAACTCAGAACTGCTCGACAAGTTCATAACCAACACAGACTGACCGTGACCGTGACGTGGCAAGGGCAAAAGAAAGCTAAAGTTTGCAAATATGCACCGCCGGACACATCACACGGATCAATGCCCCACACCGCTTCAAGTCAATGCAAGCGGTCGAATGGTAATGGCAATACAGCGAGGAGATATGATCCAAACTCGCACTCTACAACCCGTGATGGAGGAACCACGAAAACTTTAGGTGGTCTAACAACCGAGAAGGGGCAGACAACAATGACGGGAGAAGGTGGACAACAACAACCGACAGAATAATCAGGACTACAGCAGGGCCATCTTGGCCGAACTTGTGCACACTATGGCACGAGAAATGTGAAGGCTCAACAAGAGAACGAGAAATTCAAGGTCGAGACAAGAGGAGCTCCTCCGAGCCTTGGGAACCAAGTTTCCAATTGACGTCATGACGCCTCGAGAAGAAGGAAATTTACCTCCCGAGGTAAACGAGTTAGCCCAACTCGAATGTCCGAGCCAAGAAGCGGAAGAAACGCCGTAAAAGGTCTTCATGCCTAAAGACGACGCAATGCCCGGGCAGAGGATCTCTGATCACATGATCAAGACGAAGATGATCATGTGGAACCACCCGAGAAAAGGCGGAAAAAGATGTAATCATTGAGCCGCCTATGTCAAACCTAATCCTAGGTTTTACCTCCCTTCCGCAGATTGGCCAAGAACCGAAGAGGAAGAAATGAGTGAGATGTATGCGTGTTTCGTAGGAAATAAATATACCGCATCATCGCTCGGCATCGATGCCGTGGGCAAAGTTCATGAAAGAATTGTGCACAAGAAAGGTGAAATACAAAGATGATGCAAAATTTCAAATGGGAGAAAATGTATCCGCGGTCCACATGCAGAATTGCCGAGAAGTGTGGAGATCCTGGATGTTTTTCATTCCGCTAGCAAGACGAGGATCGAGGGCCATGCGGATTTGGGGGCATCTATAAACGTAATGCCCTTGTCAATGTTCAACCTAAAAGTAGGAACCACGCCAACACGAGTGGTTATCGAATTAGCGTGTCGTCCAACGCTATCCGTAAGGAATCATCAAGACGATGTCAAAGTGGAAGAACTCATATTTCCAGCGACTTCTACGCTCGGATATGGGCACGATGGGTAACAACCGTCTATGTTATTGGGCCGACCATTCATGAAGACGGCCAAAACCATGATTGATCTGACACGGACAAGTTAACCGTGAATTGACCGAGACGGCTGACCTTTAACATCTTCAAGGCCATGGAGCATCCGAATGATATCAAAGCCGCATTCGAGCAAGGTCAATTGGTGCTTTTGCGCGCCTCGATTAAATTAATGCCGTGAAGTTAACAAGAAAGGCGCGACCATATGAAATCAAAACTCAATTTTCGAATGGAGTTGCCGAGGTCGCAGACCGAAGACAAGAAAGACCTTCAGTCAATGGACGCTGGCCTCAAGGCTTACTATGGGCATCACGAGATAGATCCGGGACCGCAACAGTGCAAGCTCCGGGGAAGGGTAATGAAGAGGTCCGGTCGAGCCACGACGATAACCATGCCCACCGCGAGGCAACCCGGTGTTTTATTTTTTTTGTTGTTTTCTTTTGTTTTTATTTGGCTTTGCCGCTTTGGCGGTGGTGTTGGTATAATTACGTGAACCCTCCGGATAGCAAGAAGAGAGGACATTAAAGCCGCTGACTGTGATGGAGGAACAACATAAAGCGACCCATGATGCCCTCATTTGCCCACCGATTCGTATCCGCCTCCTCGACCTTTGTCCTCCCTTTTGTTTTTTGTTTTCTGCTTTGTCAGGTTTTTTGTTTTTGTTTTTGTTCTTTTGTTTTGTTTTGTTGTTGTTAGGTCAACCTTCTCACCCACTTGGCCCTGCAAGAGTGGTCGAGGGGTTCGCTCGCTGCTTGTTTGAGAAGAGTTGGTCCCACTACCCACTTTGCCCGCGCCGCAGTGAAAGAGTGACCGCCACCTTGCCGCCTGCTTGTGTTTGTCTGTTTCCTTCATTCACCCACTTTGCTCAACGAGTGGAGGGTTTTATGTGGTCACGGTTGGCATGTGTAATTGGGATTGATTGTCCCGATTTTGCTTTGTTGTGAATAATGCAGTAGTTTTAGAAATTCGCTTGAGTATGACCGTATGTAAATAAGGACGATTTAATAATTTGAGACACATGGTGAGAATTGAGCTTAAATTGTTGTATCTTGATCAACAGCTTCCTTTCTCGGTGATTATCGACATCTTCATTAGGCTGCTAGAACTTGCAGCACTCTAAATCGAGGCCTTATCGACTTAGTTAAAACATTTAGAGACTTAGGCAATTTTTCTTCAAATACCCATCGAGCCAAAAATGTCCTACCCACGTTAATCCCTCGCTCAGCCCCTTGAGCTTAATAATTTTTCACCGCTAAATTAGCTCGAAAAGAAGCCTACCCGGTCAATTAGACTCGTGAGCTAATAGAAGAGAAGGCAAAAGGGAAGAGTCTCTTAATGGGCAAGAAAAAGGGTTTTCCAGATTTCAACGAATGGGCAAATGCCCAATATAAAAGAAGATACCGATGAGAAAGGACTTAATAAAAGAATATATATTGATGAAGTCCTAAAATGGTGTGCCGAGGTCTGTAAGAAAAGGCTAAAGGAACCATGGAGGACAAAGTAAATTCTCTAACCCGAGTCCATGATGACCTTAGCCTCGCTCCAAAATTTCCACCTATGTCTTAAGCCCCATTACAACCAAATAAAAGACCTAAGGAGAATGTTTAAACTTTGTCTAAACGTGGAGATGGTAGAGGCACGAAGTCATGGCATAGTCGAATGAAAGATGTCCCAGTGTATACACTAGCTCATACACAAGAGTGCAGTGTTGGTAATGAAAATGCCCAATATGCTCAAATTGTGATTGACTTGTTTGATGGTCGCTGTTTGAATGGAGTCAACTAATTACTTGTTTGTTCCGATGAAGCTTATATTGACGAGATATCCGGTGGAAATGTGTCAATCTTTCTGCTTGAGTCTGCTCTTCTTCTTTCTTCTTTGGGGCAACACTGCATGCTTGAGGACAAGCATGTTTAAAGTGGTAGCGTGACGAGCCCAAGTTTTGTGCTCTTTTTCCGTTCTGCTAGGTCTAGATCGAGTCTTTTGTGTCTTTCTTGTCGGTTTTGTGTCGGATGACACATTGGTCCAGGAACAAGCAGGCGAAATGGGCAAGCAGTGGAACTTGCTTGGCGGGTGATAGAGATACGATGCACCTCGAGGGCACAAGGAGCTTAGCTCACACCGGCTTCAAACTCCGGAGCTGTCGCTTCACGGCGGACCTCCTGCTGCATCGCAAGTTCAATCTCCGAGGGTAGGCTAATGGCAAGCGGAAGTAAAGAAAGTGAGCAAAGACCAAGAGCAGGAGGCAGGCGCGAGGGAGAGCTAATGGCAAGATACGCGAGATCCGGGCGATCTCGCTAAACCGAAAGGATGCGCACGACACCGAATCTCATAAACCGGAGGAGATCACCGGATCCGTCTGGGCAAGGAAAGAGACCGATCAAGGAAAACCTACAGATTGTCCAGCCATGGGCCATTACCATCGCCGCCTCTAGCCTATATATATGGACGGCGCCACTTGTGCGTCTCTTCCACTCTTCCGCTCCAACTCTCACTCTCATTATCACCATCCAGAGCACCACATACATTAAGTTCCTTCGGGCAAACACTTTATTTGCTATTCAGATATGTTTTGGGCTGCACTCTGGGCTCGCTGCTTCTATTTCGCTCAATTAATAGTAAGTTGGTTCCGCTTGATTATGGTTTCAATTAACTGCTGATGTTTATTTATTTTATGTCTAGCTAAGTCTTTATTCGTTGGGCGGACAAGGGAAGCATGATTAATATAACTCGAGAGGTCTAAGTAGGCATTACGACCGCATGCTGTGTTCCAAGCACTAGGTCCCGGCATTATATAACTTAACCAAACTCGTGTGTTAGTTGCAAAACATAGTGGGTAAGGAGGGTTCCAAGTAATAATGATTAAGTGTCGGTGTCCCGCGACCCCAAATAGTACGATCGTGTGGGCGAGTTGAGTATCATAGCGCTTGCCAATACCGGTCCTGTTTAGGTCATAACGCCGTGGGTCTGCATACGAGGTGTCCTGCTGCGGCATTACGGGTTAGATAGTTTGCATAGGGTGTCCTCGCCTTCTTTACGTAGGATAGATGGAGTGCGTCTGGGCGTGACGCGACAACGGGTCACGACGTATGTCTCTTATAACCGTGATGCATGTCATGTAGAGAAAATCTTGCATCTATGACCGAGTGTTAATCGCCTTCACCGAGTTGTTGCCCAAGCTAGATTCGTTATTATTTGATATTCCGCTGAGATTGTTTCGGTTACTTTAGTCATACCTATAGTGATCAAGATAATTACACCACCCTCATCCCTTTGGCATCGCGACATCGAGATTGCTACACCAACTCTCGTGGATCGACCCTATACTTATCCCGGCTACCCGTGATGGGCAATAGGTTATAAATTTATTCTAACGCTAAACGGCTGCTTGATGGCGCCGCTGTCGAGGAGCGCATTCCAAAGAGTATCTCTATTTCGAATTTATATGCTTTTTATCAGATGCTACCCAACCTCGCGAGAGAACGGAGAACTTTGTACGATCCCGAGATCGAGAAGCACGCAAGGCGGAGAGAGAAAGAAGACGGAGGGACGCACAAGCACTGGCGCTAATCGAGAAGAAACCCAGGGCAATACGATGGGTGAACAACCACAAGTAGAGCGAACATTGAGGAAATGGTGTTCCCCAACAACCGTAACTCGAGGCCAACGGGCATCACTTTGCCCGCGATCAATGGCAACCGGAGATGAAGCATTCTTCATCCAAATCCTCCCCGATTCAAAGGACATGCCCGGGAGGATCCAAAAGGCATTTACAAGATTTTGAGACGGCGGGGACTATCCGCGCCAATGAAAATCTTGGAGAGTATGTGAGATTAGTGTCATCTCTCTCTCTCTCGCATGACGGGCAAGAGAAGCTCTACACCTGCCGCTGGAAGTGTGACCACGGGCACAACTTCACCGAAGTTCCTCGGAGTATTTTCGCCACCGTATTCGTAACATGAGGAAAAGGATAAGCAAGATCAAATGGGCACGGAGAGACCTTTATGATTATCGGAAGGTTTAAACAACACAGAAATGCCCTCAACATCAAATTCCGCGATCATGATCCGATCCAATATTTCATGGCCGGTTGAGAGCAACAGAGAAATTTAGGAATGCACATGGAGGATCAATACCGAATAAAGTTCCCAAAGGCCTTTAGACGTAGGAGTCAAGAAAACAGAGACAGGAGGAGAAGTTCTGTGCAGCTACTTCTTCAACCGTGGAGACCAAGCCGATAAACTCAGAACTGCTCGACAAGTTCATAACCAACACAGACCGGACGTGACCAGACCGTGGCAGGCAAAAGAAAGCTAAAGTTTGCCAAATAATCCGCGACACATCACACGGATCAATGCCCCACATCGCTTGGAAGAAGAAGTCAATGGGTCGAATGGTAATGGGCAATACGAAGAGGAGATATGATCCAAACTCGACCACAACCCGTGACGGAGGAACCACGAAAACTTTAGGTGGTCTAACAACCAAGAAGGGCGTGACAACAACAGCAGACGGAGGGCAGACAACAACAACCGACAGAATAACCAGTGACTCACGCAGGGCCACTCTTTAACTTGTGCACACTATGGCACGAGAAAATGTGAAGGCTCAACAAGAGAACAGAAATTCAAGGTCGAGACAAGAGGAGTCTCCGCAGCCTTGGGAACCAAGTTTCCCAATCGACGGTCACCGTAACGCTGCCTTGAGAAGAAGAAGGAAATTTACCTCCTCAAGTAGAGGTAAACGAGTTAGCCCAACCAATGTCAGAGCCCTGAAGCGGGAAGAAATCCGTAAAAGGTCTTCACGCTAAAGACGACGCAACATGCCCGGAGAGATCTCCTGCATCACATTGATCAAGAGAAGATGATCATGTGGAACCACCCGAGGAAAAGGCAAAAGATGTAATCATTGAGCGGCCTATGTCAAACCTAATCCGTTTTACCTCCTTTCCAGTGATCAGCAAGAACCGAAAGAGGAAGAAATGAGTGAGATGTACGGTTTTAAGGTGGAAATAAATATACCGCCATCACCGCTGGGCACGATGCGCCGTGGGCAAAGTTCATGAAAGAATTTGCACAAGAAAGGTGAAATACAAAGATGATGCAAAATTTCAAATGGGAGAAAATGTATCCGCGGTCCCAAGTGGAAATTCCGAGAAGTGTGGAGATCCGTGGATGTTTTCATTCCCCTAATAGGCAAGACGAGGATCGAAAGGGCTATGCGGATTGGGGCATCTATAAACGTAATGCCCTTGTCAATGTTCAACGATTAAAAGTAGGAACCCCGCCAACACGAGTGGTTATCGAATTAGACAGTCCAACGCTCATCCGTAAGGAATCATCAAGACGATGGTCAAAGTGGAAGAACTCATATTTCCGCCGACTTCTACGCTCGGATATGGGCAAATGGGTAACAAATCCTCGCCATGTTATTCCGACCATTCATGAAGACGGCCAAACCATGATTGATTGCGACACCGACAAGTTAACCGTGAATTCGACGCAGATGACCTTTAACATCTTCAAGGCCATGGAGCATCCGAATGATATCAAAGCCAGGCATTCGAGCAAGGTCAATGGTGCTTTTATGCCGCCTCGATTTAAATTAACCAGTAAGTTAACAAGAAAGTGGCGCGACCATATGAAATCAAACTCAATTTTCGAAGAGCCCGAGGTCGCAGACCAAGACAAGAAAGACCTTCAAGGTCAGGATGGCCTCAAGGCTTACTATGGCATCACGAGATAGATCCGGGACCCGCAACAGTGCAAGCTCACGGGGGGTAATGAAGAGGTCCGGTCGAGCCACCACGATAACCAGCGCTCGACCGTGAGGCAACCGGTGTTTTATTTGCTTTTTGTTTTCTTTTGTTTTATTTGGCTGCTTTGCGGTGGTGTTATGTTGGTATAATTACAGAACCCTCCGATAGCAAGGAAGAAGATGAGGACATTAAAGCCCGCCACTGTGACGGAGGAACAACATAAAGCACCCATGATGCCCTATTTTGCCCACACCGATTCGTGTATCCAGCCTTCCCTCGACCTTTGTCCTCCCTTTTGTTTTTGTTTTCTGCTTTGTCGGTTTTTGTTTTTGTTTTGTTGTTTGTTCTTTTTGTTTTGTTGTTGTTGTTAGGTCCTTTCACCCACTTCTCCCGTGCAAAGTGTGTGAGGGGCGGTGCGCCTGCTGCTTTGAGTTAAGAGAGTTGGTCCCATCGACCCACTTTGCCCAAGGCAAAGTGTGAGTAGGACCGCCACCTTGCCGCCTGCTTCGTGTTTGTCGTTTGTGTTCCTCTCATTCACCCACTTTGCTCAACGCAAGTGAGTGGAGAGGTTTTCGCTTGTGCCGTCGGCATGTGTAAATTGGGGGATTGATTGTCCCGTATTTTGCTTTGTTGTGAATAATGCGAGTAGTTTTAGAAATTCGCTTGAGCATGACCGTATGTAAATAAGGACGACTAATGAATTTGAGCACACATGGTGAGAATTGAGCTTAAATTGTCGATCTCGATCAACACGCTTCTTTCAGGTGATTATTGACATCTTCATTAGCTTTTGCTAGAACTTATGCGGCACTTAAATCGAGGCCTTATCGACTTAGTTAAAACATTTAGAGACTTAGGCAATTTTTCTTCAAATAGCCCACCGAGCCAAAAATGTCCCCCATCTAATCCCTCGCTCAGCCCCTCGAGCTTAATAATTTCTTTCACTCGCTTAAATTAGCTCGAAAGAAGCTCACCCGGTCAATTAGACTCGGAGCTAATAGAGAGAGGGGCAAAGGAAGAAGAGTCTCTTAATGGGCAAGAAAAAGGGTTTTGAATTTCAACGAAATGGGCAAATGCCCAATATAAAGAAGATACCCAACTGAAAGAGAAAGGACTTGAAATAAAAGAATATATATTGATGAAGTCCTAAAATGGTTGTGCCGAGGTCTGTAAGAAAAAGGCAAAGGAAATCCATGGAGGACAAAGTAAATTCCTCTAACCCGAGTCCATGATGACCTTAGCCTGCTCCAAAAATTTCCCACCTATGTCTTAAGCCCCATTACAACCAAATAAAAGACCTAAGGATGAATGTTTAAAACTTTGTCTAAACGGGAGATGGTAGAGGCACGCAGCTCATGGCATAGTCGAAATGAAAGATGTCCCGAGTGTATACACTAGCCTATACACAAGAGTGCGAGTGTTGGTAAGAAAATGCCCAATATGCTCAAATTTATTGATTGTTTGATGGTCGCTGTTTGAATGGAGTCAACTCAATTACTTGTTTGTTCCGATGAAGCTTATATTGCCGAGATATCCTCGTGGTGGAAATGTCACCTTTCTGCTTTGAGTCTGTCTTTCTTTTTTCTTTTGTCTTGGGCAATAGCGCGCATGCTTGAGGACAAGCATGTTTAAAGTGTAAGGTGACGAGCCCAAGTTTTGCTCTTTTCCTGTCTTGTCTAGGTCTAGATCGAGTCTTTTGTGTCTTTCTTGTTGGTTTTGTGTCCGGATGACACATTGGTCCTCAGGAACAAGGCAGGCGTAAATGGGCAAGAAGGAGGAACTGTTGCGGGCGAATAGAACGATGCACCTCGAGGCACAAGAGCTTAGCTCACGTACCGGGCTTCAAACCCAGTGTGCTCCGCACGGCGCGACTCCTTACATCGCATAGTTCAATTCCGTAGGGTAGGCTAATGGGCAAGCGGAAGAAAGAAAGTGAGCAAAGACCAGAAGGCGAGGGCAGAGGCGAGGAAGCTAATGGCAAGATACGAGATCCGGGGATCTCGCTAACCGAAAGGATGCACCGACACCAATCTCATGAACCGAGGAGATCACCCGGATCCGTCTGGCAAGGAAAGAGCGCCGATCAACAAGGAAAACCTACTGATTGTCCAGCCATGGGCTATTACCATCGCCGCCTCCAGCCTATATATATGGAGAGGCGCCACAGCCTCTTCCACTCTTCCGCTGCCAACTCTCACCTCATTATCAAATTCATCCAAGAACACCACATACATTAAGTTCCTTCGGGCAAACACTTTTATTTGCTATTATGTTTTGTTGCGCACTTTGGCTCGCTGCTTTATTTCGCTCAATTAATAGTAAGTTGGTTCCGCTTGATTATGGTTTCAATTAACTGTCTGCATGTTTATTTATTTTATGTCTAGCTAAGTCTTTATTCTGTTGGGCGATACGAAGCATGATTAATATAACTCGAGAGGTCTAAGTAGGCATTACGATCTCGCATGCTGTTCCCAAGCACTAGGTCCCGGCATTATATAACTTAACCAAACTCGTGTGTTAGTTGCAAAACATAGTGGGTGGAGGTGTGTAATAATTGATTAAGGTCGTGTCCCGGACCCCAAATAGTACGACGCTGTGGGCGAGTTGGGAGAGTCATAGCACGCTTTTCCAATACCGGTCCGTTTAGGTCATAACGCTCGTGGGTCGCATGTACGAGGTGTCGCGCGGCATTACGTTAGATAGTTTGCATAGGGTGTCCTCGCCTTCTTTACACGTAGCGATAGATTTGGAGGGTGCGTCATGGCGCGACGGACAACGGGTCACGACGATGTCTCTTATAACCGTTGATGCATGTCATGTAGAGAAAATTGCATCTATGACCGAGTGTTAATCGCCTTCACCAGTTGTTGCCTGCTAGATTCGCTATTATTTGATATTCCGAGATTGTTTCGTGTTACTTTAGTCATACCTATAGTGATCAAGATAATTACACCACCCTCATCCCTTTTAAGTGACATCGTGACATCGAGATTGCTACACCAACTCCTCGGATCGACCCATACTTATCGCTGGCCGTGATGGGCAATAGGTTATAATTTATTCAACGCTAAACCACGCTCGTAATCCGCTGTCGAGTTGCATTCCAAGAGTATCTCTATTTCGAATTTATATTGCTTTCTTTATTGTATGCTACGACCTAACCTGCGAGAGAACGGAGAACTTTTGTACGATCCCGAGATCGAAGACGCAAGGCGGAGGAGAAAGCAAGAGGAGGGCACGACAGCCAGCCGCTGGGTCGCTAATCGAGAAGAAACCCAGGGCAATACGATGGGTGAACAACCACAAGAGAGCGTAACATTGAGGAAATGGTGTTCCCCAACAACCGTAACTCGAGGCCAACGGGCATCACTTTGCCCGCGATCAATGGCAACCGGAGATGAAGCATTCTTCATCCAAATCCTCCCCGATTCAAAGGACATGCCCGGGAGGATCCACAGGATTTAAAGATTTTGAGCATGGCGGGACTATCCCGCCAATGAAAATCTGGAGAGTATGTGAGATTAGTGTCATTCTCTCTTCTCCGCATGATGGGGCAAGAGAACGGCTCACACCTGCCCGGAAGTGTGACCACGGGCACAACTTCACCGAAGTTCTCGAGAAGTATTTTCGCCGTATTCGTAACATGAGGAAAGGATAAGATCAAATGGGCACGGAGAGACCTTTTATGATTACCGAAGGTTTAAAATACAGCGAATGCCTCAACATCAAATTCCGATCATGATCCGATCCAATATTTCATGGTCGGGTTGAGAGCAATGAGAAAATTTGGGTGAATGCACCAGTGGAGGATCAATATCGAATAAAGTTCCCAGTGAGGCCTTTAGATGCTGGGTGAGATGGTCAAGAAAAGCAGAGACGGGAGGAGAGTTCTCAGCACGCCGCTACTTTTCAACCGCGGAGACGTCGATAAACTCAGAACTGCTCGACAAGTTCATAACCAACACAGACCGTGACCGTGACCGTGACCGTGGCGGCAAAAGAAAGCTAAAGTTTGCCAACATGACGACATCACACGATCAATGCCCCACACGCTTGAAGAAGAAGAAGTCAATGCAAGGTCGAATGGTGGGCAATACGGCAAGAGGAGATATGATCCAAACTCTCGCACTACAACCTGTGACGGAGGAACCACGAAAACTTTAGGTGGTCTAACAACCAAAGAAGGGCGGACAACAACAGAAGAAGACGGAGGGCAGACAACAACACGACAGAATAATCGCGGACTACGAGGGGCCATTGCCGAACTTGTGCACACCATGGCACGAGAAATGTGAAGGCTCAACAAGAGAACGAGAAATTCAAGGTCGAGACAGAGGAGTTCTCCAGCCTTGGGAACCAAGTTTCAATTGACGTCAGAACGCTGCTCTTGAAGAAGCAAGGAAATTTACCTCCTCAAGTAGAGGTAAACGAGTTAGCCCAACCGAATGTCAGAGCCTCAAGAAGCGGGAAGAAACTTAAAAGGTCTTCAGCCTAAAGACGACGCAAATATGCCCAAGTAGAGATCTCACGCATCACATTGATCAAGACGAAGATGATCATGTGGAACCACCCGAGGAAAATGCGGAAAAAGATGTAATCATTGAGCCGCCTATGTCAAACCTAATCCTATGTTTTACCTCCCTTCCGTGCGATCGCCAAGAACCGTAAAGAGGAAGAAATGAGTGAGATGTATCGCTGTTTCGTAGTGGAAATAAATATACCGCCATCACCGCCTCGGGCACGATGTCAAGCAAAGTTCATGAAAAATTTGCACAAGAAAGGTGAAATACAAAGATGCAAAATTTCAAACGAGAAAATGTATCCGCGGTCCCACAGAAATTCGCCGAGAAGTGGAGATCCAGGATGTTTTCATTCCCCGCATAGGCAAGACGAGGATCGAAAGGGCTATGTCGATTTGGGGCATCTATAAACGTAATGCCCTTGTCAATGTTCAACGATTAAAGTAGGAACCCCGAAGCCAACACGAGTGGTTATCGAATTAGCAGGTCCAACGCTCATCCGTAAGGAATCATCAAGACGATTGTCAAAGTGGAAGAACTCATATTTCCACGGACTTCTACGCTCGGATATGGGCACGATGGGTAACAAATCCTCATGTTATCCACCATTCATGAAGACGGCCAAAACCATGATTGATCTGACACGACAAGTTAACCGTGAATTGACGGGCGGTGACCTTTAACATCTTCAGGCCATGGAGCATCCGAAGATATCAAAGCCAAGGCATTCGAGCAAGGTCAATTGCGCTTTATGCCGCCTCGATTTAAATTAATGCCGAAGTTAACAAGAAAGGCGCGGACCATATGAAATCAAAACTCAATTTTCGAATGGTAGCCGAGGTCGCAGACCAAGACAAGAAAGACCTTCAGTGTCAATGGAGCATATCAAGGCTTACTATGGGCATCACGAGATAGATCCTGGACCGCAACAGGCAAGCTCCATGGGAAGGGTAATGAAGAGGTCGGTCGAGCCACATATAACTACGCCCACTGTGAGGCAACCCGTGTTTTATTTGCTTTTTTGTTTTTTTTGTTTTTATTTGGCTTTTCTTGCTTTATCGGTGGTGTTATGTTGGTATAATTAGGAACCTCCGATAGCAAGGAAGAAGATGAGGACATTAAAGCCCGCTGACTGCGAGGAGAACATAAAGCCACCCATGACGCCTTATTTTGCCCACCGGATTCGTGCATCCGCCCCTCGACCTTTGTCCTCCCTTTTTGTTTTTGTTTTCTGCTTTGCGTGTTTTTGTTTTGTTTTGTTGTTTGTTCTTTTTGTTTTTTGTTGTTGTGCAGGTCAACAACTTTTCACCCACTTCGCCCTGTGCAGTCGGAGTGAAGGGCGCCTGCTGCTTGTTTGAGTTAGAGAGTTGGTCCCTTCACCCACTTTGCCCAAGGCAAAGTGTGTGAGCAGGGACCCCACCTGCCCGCTGCTTTGTTTGGTTCCTCTCATTCACCCACTTGCTCAACGCAGCGGGGTTAGGTTTTCGCCAGTGTCGGTTGGATCGTGTAAATTGGTGATTGATTGTCCTGTATTTTGCTTTGTTGTGAATAATGCGAGTAGTTTTAGAAATTCGTTTGAGCATGACCGATGTAAATAAGGATGACGAATTGAATTTGAGCACACATGGTGAGAATTGAGCTTAAATTGTGATCTGATCAACACAGCTTCTTTTCGTGTGATTATCGACATCTCATTAGGCTTTTGCTAGAACTTCTGCACTCTAAATCGAGGCCTTATCGACTTAGTTAAAACATTTAGACGACTTAGGCAATTTTTCTTCAAAGCCCACCGAGCCAAAAATGTCCTACCCATCGTTAATCCTGCTCATCCTCGAGCTTAATAATTTCTTTCACCGCTAAATTAGCTCGAAAAGAAGCCACCCGGTCAATTAGACCTGGAGCTAATAGAAGAGAAGGCAAAGGAAGAACAGTAGTCTCTAACGGGCAAGAAAAAGGGTTTTCCAGACTTCAACGAAATGGGCAAAATGCCCAATATAAAAGAAGATACCTTAATTGAAAGAGAAAGGACTTGAAATAAAAGAATATATATTGATGAAGTCCTAAAATGGTTGTGCCGAGGTCTGAAGAAAAGGCTAAAGGAACCATGGAGGACAAAGTAAATTCCTCTAACCCGAGTCCATGACGACCTTAGCCTGCTCCAAAAATTTCCCACCTATGTCTTAAGCCCCATTACAACCAAATAAAAGACCTAAGGATGAATGTTTAAAACTTTGTCTAAACGGTGGAGATGGTAGAGGCACGAAGCCTACGGCATAGTCGAATGAAAGATGTCCCGAGTGTATACACTAGCCTATACACGAGTGCGAGTGTTGGTAAGGAAAATGCCCAATATGCTCAAATTCGATTTTGACTTGTTTGATGGTCGTTGCTTGAATGGAGTCAACTTGAATTACTTGTTTGTTCTCGGAAGCTTATATTGGCCGAGATATCCCGCCGGTGGAAATGTGTCGACCTTTCTGCTTGAGTCCGTTTCTTTCTTTCTTTTGTCTGGGCAATACGCTGCATGCTGAGGACAAGCATGTTTAAAGTGTATGGTGACGAGCCCAAGTTTTGTGCTCTTTTCTCTGGTTCTGTCAGGTCTAGATCGAGTCTTTGTGTCTTCTTGTCGTGTTTTGTGTCCGAGACACACATTGGTCCGCAGGAACAAGGCAGGCGTAAATGGGCAAGAAGGATGGAACTTGTTCGGGTGAATAGAGAATGATGCACCTCGAGGGCACAAGGAGCTTAGCTCACACCGGGCTTCAAACTCAAGAGTCGCCCACACGCGCGACCCTCCCTGCACCGACAAGTTCAATCTCCGAAGGGTAGGCTAACGGCAGCGGAAGTAAAGAAAGTGAGCAAAGACCAAGAAGAAGGAGGCAAGAGAAGGAGGAGAGCTAATGGCAAGATACGCGAGATCCGGGCGATCTCGCTAACCGAAAGGATGCGCTACGACACCGAATCTCATGAAACGGAGAGATCACCGGATCCGTCTGGGCAAGGAAAGAGCCGATCAACAAGGAAAACCTACAGATTGTCCAAAATTCTATGGCTATTACCATCGCCGCTCTCTAGCCTATATATATGGACGAAGGCGCCACTTGTGCTCTTTCCACTCTTCCGCTCCAACTCTCACTCATTATCAAATTCATCCACAAAGACCACATACATTAAGTTCCTCTGGCAAACACTTTTATTTGCTATTCAGAGGTTTTGTCGGCTGCACTTTGGGCTCGCCGCTTTATTTCGCTCAATTAATAGTAAGTTGTTCCGCTTTGATTATGGTTTCAATTAATCGTGCATGTTTATTTATTTTATGTCTAGCTAAGTCTTTATTCGTTTGGGCACAAGGACGAAGCATGATTAATATAACTCGAGAGGTCTAAGTAGGGCATTACGATCTGACGCGTGTGTTCTCAAGCACTAGGTCCCGGCATTATATAACTTAACCAAACTCGTGTGTTAGTTGCAACAACATAGTGGTAAGGGGGTTGCAAGTAATAATTGATTAAGGTGTCGGTGTCCCGCACCCCAAATAGTACGACCTGCGAGTTGAGTAGTCATAGCACGCTTTGCCAATACCGGTCTTAGGTCATAACGTCGGTCTATGTACCGAGGTGTCCTCGCGGGCATTACGGTTAGATAGTTTGCATAGGTGTCCCTGCCTTCTTTACACGTAGCGATAGATTTGGAGGTGCGTCGGCGGACGCGCGACAACGGGTCACGACGATGTCTCTTATAACCGTTGATGCATGTCATGTAGAGAAAATCTTGCATCTATGACCGAGTGTTAATCGCCTTCACCGAGTTGTTGCCCGCTAGATTCGTTATTATTTGATATTCCGCGAGATTGTTTCGTGTTACTTTAGTCATACCTATAGTGATCAAGATAATTACACCACCCTCATCCCTTTTATGACATCGCGACATCGAGATTGCTACACCAACTCCTCGGATCGACCCATACTTATCGCCGGCTCCTGATGGGCAATAGGTTATAAATTTATTCTCAACGCTAAACGACGCTGCGTAATCACGCCGCTGTCGGGAGTTGCGCATTCCAAGAGTATCTCTATTTCGAATTTATATTGCTTTTTTATGTATGCTACACCCAACCTGCGGAGAGAAGAGAACTTTTGTACGATCCCGAGATCGGAAGCACGCAAGGCTGGAGGAGAAAGAAGACGGAGGAGACGCCAAGCGTTGCTAATCGAGAAGAAACCCTAGGGCAATACGATGGGTGAACAACCACAAGTAGAGCAACATTGAGGAAATGGTGTTCCCCAACAACCGTAACTCGAGGCCAACGGGCATCACTTTGCCCGCGATCAATGGCAACCGGAGATGAAGCATTCCTTCATCCAAATCCTCCCCGATTCAAGGACATGCCCGGGAGGATCCACAAGGCATTTACAAGATTTTGAGATGCGCGGGGACTATCCGCGCCAATGAAAATCTTGGAGAGTATGTGAGATTAGTGTCATTCTCTCTCTCGCATGATGGGGCAAGAGAACGGTTTCACACCGCCTGCTGGAAGTGTGACCACGGGCACAACTTCACCGTGTT
Organism: Salvia rosmarinus; assembly: GCA_036937905.1. Taxonomy (NCBI): domain Eukaryota; kingdom Viridiplantae; phylum Streptophyta; class Magnoliopsida; order Lamiales; family Lamiaceae; genus Salvia; species Salvia rosmarinus. The sequence continues at coordinate 9,072,854 of CM072822.1, forward strand.
CTCGAGAGTATTTTCCCGCCACCGTATTCGTAACATGAGGAAAGGATAAGCAAGATCAAAATGGGCACGGAGAGACCTTTATGATTATCGGGAAGGTTTAAACAACAGAGCTAAATGCCCTCAACATCAAATTCCGATCATGATCGATCCAATATTTCATGGCCGGGTTGAGAGCAACAGAAAATTTGGTGAATGCAGCGGAGGATCAATATCAATAAAGTTCCCGTGAGGCCTTTAGACCTGGGTGAGATCAAGAAAACAGAGCGAGAGAAGTTCTCAGCAAGTCGCCGCTACTTCTTCAACCGTGGAGACCAAGTCGATAAACTCAGAACTGCTCGACAAGTTCATAACCAACACAGACCAGACGTGACCGTGACCGTGGCAAGGCAAAAGAAAGCTAAAGTTTGCCAAATATGCACCGCGCGACACATCACACGGATCAATGCCCCACATCGCTTGAAGAAGAAGTCAATGCAAAGGTCGAATGGTAAGGGCAATACGAAAGAGGAGATATGATCCAAACTCGCACTCTACAACCCGTGACGGAGGAACCACGAAAACTTTAGGTGGTCTAACAACCAAGAAGGGGCAGACAACAAGCAGCAGACGGAGGGAAGGGACAACAACAACCGACAGAATAATCAGCGACTACAAGCGGGCCATTCGGCGAACTTGTGCACACTATGGCACGAGAAATGTGAAGGCTCAACAAGAGAACGAGAAATTCAAGGTCGAGACAAGAGGAGCTCTCCGCAGCCTTGGGAACCAAGTTTCCCAATTGACGTCACGTAACGCCTCGAGAAGAAGAAGGAAATTTACCTCCCGCAGAGGTAAACGAGTTAGCCCAACTCGAATGTCAGAGCCCTCAAGAAGCGGAAGAAACGCTAAAAGGTCTTCATGCCTAAAGACGACGCAATATGCCCAGTAGAGGATCTCACGATCACATTGATCAAGACGAAGATGATCATGTGGAACCACCCAGGAAAATGCGGAAAAAGATGTAATCATTGAGCCGCCTATGTCAAACCTAATCCTGTTTTACCTCCTTCCGTGCAGTCGCCAAGAACCGTAAAGAGGAAGAAATGAGTGAGATGTATCGTGTTTCGTAGTGGAAATAAATATACCGCTCATCACGCCTCGGGCACGATGCCGGGGCAAAGTTCATGAAAGAATTGTGCACAAGAAAGGTGAAATACAAAGAGATGCAAAATTTCAAATGGGAGAAATGTATCCGGTCCCACACAGAAATTGCCCGAGAAGTGTGGAGATCCGGGATGTTTTTCATTCTCCCGCGTAATAGGCAAGACGAGGATCGAAAGGCCATGCCGATTTGGGGCATCTATAAACGTAATGCCCTTGTCAATGTTCAACGATAAAGTAGGAACCCCGGCCAACACGAGTGGTTATCGAATTAGCGATGTGTCCAACGCTCATCCGTAGGAATCATCAAGACGATTGGTCAGTGGAAGAACTCATATTTCCAGCGGACTTCTACGCTCGGATATGGGCACGATGGGTAACAAACCCGCTATGTTATCGGGTCGATTCATGAAGACGGCCAAAACCATGATTGATTGCACGACAAGTTAACCGTGAATTGACGCGAGACGGTGACCTTTAACATCTTCAAGGCCATGGAGCATCCGAATGATATCAAAGCCAAGGCATTCGAGCAAGGTCAATTGGTGCTTTATGCCGCCTCGATTTAAATTAACGCCGTGCAGTTAACAAGAAAGGGTGCGGACCATATGAAATCAAAACTCAATTTTCGAATGGAGTGCCGAGGTCGCAGACCAAGACAAGAAAGACCTTCAAGGTCAATGGAGTCACAGGCTTACTATGGGCATCACGAGATAGGACCCAACAAAAGCAAGCTCCCTCGGGAAGGGTAATGAAGAGGTCCGGTCGAGCCACGACGATAACCAGCGCCGACCGTGAGGCAACCCGTGTTTTATTTGCTTTGTTGTTTTCTTTTGTTTTTATTTCGCTTTGCTGCGGTGGTGTTATGGTATAATTACGGAACCTCCGGATAGCAAGGAAGAAGATGAGGACATTAAAGCCCGCTGACTGTGATGGGAACAACAAAAGCCACCCATGATGCCCTATTTTGCCCACCGGATTCGTGTATCCGCCCTCGACCTTTGTCCTCCCTTTTTGTTTTTGTTTTCTGCTTTGTCTGTTTTTTGTTTTGTTTTGTTTGTTCTTTTTGTTTTGTTTTGTTGTTGTAGGTCAACCTTTTTCACCCACTTCGCCCGTGCAAAGTGTGTGAGTGAAGGGGTGCGCCTGCTGCTTGTTGAGTTAAGAGTTGGTCCTACTCACCCACTTGCCCAAGGCAAAGTGTGTGAGTAGGGACCGCCACCTTGCCCGCCTCGCTTGTTTGTCGTTGTTCCTCTCATTCACCCACCTTGCTCAACGCAGCGCAGTGAGCGGGTTTTCGCGTGCTCTTCATGTAAATTGGTGATTGATTGTCCGTATTTTGCTTTGTTGTGAATAATGCAGTAGTTTTAGAAATTCGCTTGAGCATGACCGTATGTAAATAAGGACGATAATTGAATTTGAGCAACATGAGAATTGAGCTTAAATTGTTGTATCTGATCAACAGCTTCCTTTTGTGTGATTATCGACATCTTCATTAGCTTTTGCTAGAACTTATGCGGCACCTTAAATCGAGGCCTTATCGACTTAGTTAAAACATTTAGACGACTTAGGCAATTTTTCTTCAAATAGCCCACGAGCCAAAAATGTCCTACCCATCGTTAATCCCCTGCTCACCCCTCGAGCTTAATAATTTTTTCACCGCTTAAATTAGCTCGAAAAGAAGCTCACCCGGCAATTAGACTCGAGCTAATAGAGAGAGAAGGCAAAGGAAGAACAAGAGTCTCTAATAAGGGTTTTGCCTTCAACAATGGGAAAATGCCCAATATAAAAGAAGATACCAATTGAAAGAGAAAGGACTTGAAATAAAAGAATATATATTGATGAAGTCCTAAAATGGTCAGGTGAGGTCTGAAGAAAAGGCTAAAGGAAATCCATGGAGGACAAAGTAAATTCCTCAACTCGAGTCCATGATGACCTTAGCCTGCTCCAAAAATTTCCCACCTATGTCTTAAGCCCCATTACAACCAAATAAAAGACCTAAGGATGAATGTTTAAAACTTTGTCTAAACGTGGAGATGGTAGAGGCACGCAAGCCTCATGGCATAGTCGAAATGAAAGATGTCCCGAGTGTATACACTAGCCTATACACAAGAGTGCAGAGTGTTGGTAAGGAAAATGCCCAATATGCTCAAATTGATTTTGACTTGTTTGATGGTCGTTGTTGAATGGAGTCAACTTGAATTACTTGTTTGTTCTCGATGGCTTATATCGAGATATCCCGCCGGTGGAAATGTGTACCTTTCTGCTTTGAGTCCGTTTCTTCTCTTCTTTTGTCTGGGCAATACGCTGCATGCTTGAGGACAAGCATGTTTAAAGTGTAGGTGACGAGCCCAAGTTTTGTGCTCTTTTTCGGTCTGTCTAGGTCTAGATCGAGTCTTTGTGTCTTTCTTTTGTTTTGTGTCCGGAGACACATTGGTCTCGCAGGAACAAGGCAGGCGTAAATGGGCAAGAAGGAGTGAACTTGTTGGCGGGTGAATAGAGATACGATGCACCTCGAGGCACAAGGAGCTTAGCTCACACCGGGCTTCAAACTCAAGAGTCGCTTCCACGGCGCGACCTCCTTGCTGCACCGCACAAGTTCAATCTCCGAGGTAGGCTAATGGGCAAGCAAGTAAAGAAAGTGAGCAAAGACCAAGAAGAAGAAGGAGGCAAGAGAAGGCGAGGGAGCTAACGGCAAGATACGCGAGATCCGCTGATCTCGCTAACCGAAAGGACGCTACGACACGAATCTCATGAACCGGGAGATCACCGGATCCGTCTGGGCAAGGAAAGAGCCGATCAACAAGGAAAACCTACCGATTGTCCCCATGTATTACCATCGCCGCCTCTAGCCTATATATATGGACGGGCCGATGCGCTCTTCCACTCTTCCGCTCTAACTCTCACTCATTATCAAATTCATCCAAAGACCACATACATTAAGTTCCTTCGGCAAACACTTTATTTGCTATTCAGATGTTTTGCCTTGCACTTTGGGCTCCCGCTTCTATTTCGCTCAATTAATAGTAAGTTGGTTCCGCTTGATTATGGTTTCAATTAACTGCATGTTTATTTATTTTATGTCTAGCTAAGTCTTTATTCGGTTTGGGCGACAAGGTGAAGCATGATTAATATAACTCGAGAGGTCTAAGTAGGGCATTACGATCCTGCAGCGTGTGTTCCCAAGCACTAGGTCCCGGCATTATATAACTTAACCAAACTCGTGTGTTAGTTGCAAAACATAGTGGGTAAGGAGGGTTGCAAGTAATAATTGATTAAGGTGTCGGTGTCCCGCACCCCAAATAGTACGATCGCGTGGGCGAGTTGAGTAGTCATAGTACCGCTTTGCCAATACCGGTCTCGTTTAGGTCATAACGCCGCCTGGTCTGCATGTACGAGGTGTCCTCGCGCGCATTACGGTTAGATAGTTTGCATAGGGTGTCCTCGCCTTCTTTACACGTAGGATAGATTTGGGTGCGTGGCGTGACGCGGACAACGGGTCACGACGATGTCTCTTATAACCGGTTGATGCATGTCATGTGAGAAAATCTTGCATCTATGACGAGTGTTAATCGCCTTCACCGAGTTGTTGCCAAGCTAGATTCTATTATTTGATATTCCGCTGAGATTGTTTCGTGTTACTTTAGTCATACCTATAGTGATCAAGATAATTACACCACCCTCATCCCTTTGCTGACATCGCGACATCGAGATTGCTACACCAACCTCGTGGATCGACATTCATTTATCGCCGGCTACGCCTGATGGGCAATAGGTTATAAATTTATTCAACGCTAAACCACGCTGTCATGTATTTATTGACAATTTTAAAGTTCGTGGAAAACCAAAATATACCCAAAGTTCATGTATTTAGCGCCAATAACTCATTCCTATATATATGTTATTCTAAAATTATCTTTAATTTATAAACTCCGAACTCATGAAGTTATCTAAATTCATCGAAAATGTCTCGAATTCTCCACAAAAGTGCTCGAATTAAAAAGTAAAATTCATTCTCATGAGATTCAACCTAGGTGTATGAATTTATCATATAAGTTGTCTAATTCACCGAAATCTTCATGAATCAAGGCTCGAAATGGTTCCTATATTATAGTTTAAGATTAATTTGTATTTGATCCAATTCTATATATATATATATATATATATATATATATATATATATATATTATAGTGAGATTCAAATAAGAACTATTTTTAACGTGAGAACTAAGAACTACAAAATTTGCTATGAACAAATTGAATTTATATGAGTTAATGCATCCGTTGAAAAGTTAATGCAATTAAAAATTAAATTTTTCACCCGCTTCAAAACCCATGAGAGTTTCTATTTTTTTAGATTCAATAACTTTTACAACGGATTCATCAACTTTCAACGATTCATCATTTTTATTCTCATGAAAAAATGATTCTCACACTAACCTTATATATATATATATATATCGACCAAGTTCAAATTAAAACCTTATTTAAAGTGAGAACGTGAGAACCATTTTCAATATTAGATCGCAAGATTCACAAAGGATGCATCACTGATAGATGAGTGCATTGTATACCATCCGGTTCGACCCACAGATACGCAAAATTCAAATATTTTTATTATTTGAGTAATTTTATGAAGAATGCATTGTTTTCACGCTTGTAGGATAACAAAGGTTTTATACTAACTCACCCCTTATATATATATCCAATGATAATTCATTTTTTTGAGAACTTGAGAACCATAGATGTATGTAAAAAATTGATAAAAATCTATAAAGTTGTGCACAACGAATATATTTTAAAATTTTACACAACAAAATAATTTTAGAAAGTTTTCGACAACTTACACCGCTCTATGCATCATTTTTACATTTTATACGTAGTTCTCAAAATATGTAATTTCATTGATTCACTATATATATATTGATTATTATGTGGATAATCCTTATAGTATAAACATGAGGAGATATATCAACCTTTGATAAATCAATTTGAACGCTCCGCATTAAATACAAAAATTATGACGAGATGAATAATTATATGTAGAATTGTGTATATAACTAATTCAAATGGACGCTAAAAATAACCATTAGATTTTCAAATTTAATGGATATGATTTATTATCATTTATGTAAGTTAAGGATTATATGCACATAAACCAATTTTGGTGATGATCGCGGATTGACGACGCCGGATTGCGCACAGTGACAACAACAAGGATTGAAGACTACGGTGATGGCGCAGGATTGATGACGACGGTGACGGTAAAGACAAGGATTGATCAAGAAAAATAAGAGTGAAAATGAAAAGAAGTTTGAACTTGGAGAAGGCCGGCAATTGAAATGAAGTCTGTGTTTCTAATTTCTAAAAGATTGATTCCAAACATGCAAACCCTAGCTATAATAATAATAATAATAATAATAATAATAATAATAATAATAATAATAATAATAATAATAATAAATAATAATAATAATAATAATAATAATAATAATAATAATAATAATAATAATAATAATAATAATAATAATAATAATAATAATAATAATAATAATAATAATAATAATAATAATAATAATAATAATAATAATAATAATAATAATAATAATAATAATAATAATAGATAGTAACGGGTTACACTAACCCTACACTAAATTATCGTGTCCTTATTCGTCGACGATAACTACATGAACACGATATACTAAATATTAACCCGTTAATTTCGTGTTCATGTCATGTAGAAAATTATCACCATAAAATTCACTAAGACCATCTCCAAGCTTCAGCTATTTTACAAAGATTCTATCTTTATTTTACGTCAGTAAAAGAATTGCTCACAATCATCTACTCTATTTTACAACAGAAAAGCTAATTATTCTTTGTTTATTAAACTTAATATTTTTTACTAATTCAAAGTTAAAATATTAAAACTAAAACTCAATTATTAAAACTTAATATTATATTAATACAAAAATATAAATTAAAACATACACAAATAAAGAAACATAGTTCAAGCTTACATAAAAATAATAATTAAAACTTAAAACAAAAACATAGGTTACATAAAATATACTCTAATTTCGTGAATTAGAATATTCATTCCATAAATAATCAATTAGTGCATTTCGCGTGAAACGAGCGCCCGTGATCTTTGATTTGTCTAAACGAAAGGTGAAAATCTTGAAATCGATTAGGTTCGTAGATCAAATACAACATCTCGGAGGACACGCCTCGCTACTCGATTGAGCATCAAGGTCTCGTTCGTCTCTCAATTATCATATTATGCATGCAAATAATATCTCCCAAATAATTTTTGTCCAAAACGCATCGATTTGCCACAATGTAAACAACTTTGGAGGACCAAGGCACGCTCGACATCCTTTCTACATGTCTTGTTTTGAGCAAAATACTTTTTTTGGGGACCAACCGTGTATGAATTGTTTGCACATAGTTGCCCATTTGGGGTATATATTATCCGTTGTAATACCCCATATTGAAATCCTTCCGCTTATCACATAATGCATAGAGAGTAAGGCCTCTAGCAAGATTAGTTTAAAGATGAGATGACTCCATCACATTAATATCATTGTTAGCTCCTCGCATCCCAAAATATGCATGTCATATCCAAAGATCATAATCACCATGCCGAATAATTGTTGGTGTCCACTGACCGCATAAGAACCCCGCCGTCGTGGACAATTCTTCCATCTCCAACATGCAATCCAAACCGCCTAACATCCCCGAAATCCATGTTTTTCACCAATATAAAGAAGTCTAGCAACGCCGCAAGCTATGTTTAAATATTCGGCGCAAAGATCTCTCGAATTGCTTTGCAAAACCTCTTCAGACACTCGATTGTCAGCGACTCAGCAATTTTGATATATCATCACAGATCCGCAGAAGTGCATATGCTAGAATACTAAATGCGCAGTTATTTTTTTGAAGGTCGACAAACCTGTTCCGCTGCAGATTTCTTCACGCAAAAACCAACGATCATGATTTTTTACAAGATCAACAATTCAAGAATAACTCACGGACATCGAAAGCCGATTTAAACCGCATTATTGTAAAAGTAGTCATTGAAGAGATTCAGCAGCCTCTTCTCGATCACGAAAGATTGTTCTGTCCTCGAACCGAGCCTCCACGAGGCTCGAACTTTGTCCCATCATCAATGAGCATATACTATTGTTGTTTTGATATGTTGATAAACCAATTGTTCCTCATCATCGCCGGATGAAGAAGAAGTTATAAGATTTTATGCAACCAATTGGAATTCATTGTTGTTGCTTTTGTTTTTGTTTCGAGAAAAGTAGGAGGATTGTGAATGAATTGTTAATAAGATCAATATATAATTGTTTGAGAATACATGTGGTTTTGATCTCACCATCAATTCAATTCGTAAAACACAAATCAATCTCATCCATTAATTTAATTCACAAAGCATAATGGCTTTGAAATTAGCCAATCTCTTTCTACTCACCGCAGCTAAGCTATCCACCACCGCAGTTATCACATGCAAAGCTAAAAGCTATCCACTCACCGCATAACTGCTATCCATCACCGCAGTTATCACCAACCCGCAGTTAAGCTATCCATTACCCGCAGCTATCACCGCAAAGTAAAGATATCACATGCAAACTATTCACAATAACTCACATGTAGCAAAACTATTCACAATAATTCACATGTATACCGTTGTTATTTTGATCTTATCCATTCATCCATCACAAAAGCATTTCTCAATGGATATATAACAAACACATGTTATGGATACACATTGCTACTATAATCTTACTTTTTCTTTAACACCAATACAAAACCAAAAATGTCACGCCTTCCAACTACTCTATTGGTGGAGATCGACCTTTGTAGCATCTTTCTGATATTTCACAAGATCTAATCGCTGGCATTAACCAATCGAGAGATCAGTTTTGAAAAGGATTGAAGAAAATTTCCACCCGAAAGCCCAACCTCCAATCAAAGTAAAATCAGACTCAAATATCTTTGTAATGCCGAATGGGAACTATTCAAGAACAAGAAAATTCAACGACAAATTGAATATATGAATCCAAGTGGGCAAATGAAACCGACTTGTAAGTAGTATTTCACGAGGTTATTTATTTACATTTTGATCTCAATTTGTCTATTATTTCTCAAATATTTTCTTCTATATGTCATACGCAGACACGCGAGCAAATGACCTCTTGATACAACAAAATGATATGAGAATGGCTTCAAATTTGAGCATGTGGTCTATACTAAAAGATTTTGTACAAACAGAAACTACAAGAGGATTATCTTCACATCGAAAGTGTTCGAGTCCCATAATCCTTCATTGTCCTCGCTTTTCTCAATTTAGATAGTGATGAAGGATTTACCGGTGGTTCTTCATCCCAGACCGATGGTGTTAAAAAGCTAAATTAAAAAGAAAGAATAATGAAGACATGCTCATCGCTCTCGTATATTTGAAAAGAAATGAGAAATTTCAAACACTATTAGCTTCAACTCAAATGAAAACCAAGCTAAGATGTTGAGAGACGATATTTTGATGATTGATTTGAATACGATTCGTGATCCAACACGACGTGAATATTTTCAGAAGAGCAACAAAAGTTCTTCAAAAGCAGGAATAACACCACAAGACGACTTCAGCTATTTTAATTTATTTCCTACGCTGGAGGTTCCAGGCCTTTCCGATTATTAATCGTATGTTTTAAATTTGTGTTATCTTTAGTTATTTTATGTAATTTTATTTGGTTGTCTTTATGATTGTTATTGTGTGTTTTAAATTTGTGTTATCTTTAGTTATTTATTATCTGTGGGCTCTAAGACCCTTTCCAATCGTGTGTTTAAAATATAACAACTTTATAATTAAACATTATTTTATTTCCAATCATCTATTTTATTTTTAGTAAAAAAATTCATAATATTTTCTTTATTTGTTCAATCTTAATCATTTTAAAATTTATATTAAAACTTAATAATATATTAATGCAAATAAAAGAAATAATTAATTTTAATCATTTTATGTAGCTATATTTAATGTAATTTTAATTTTACATACTTTTCAAATTTCACGACAAACACTTTTCGCTCGATAATAAAATAAATATTCATCATTCTTCCAAATCTACAAAATAATATAAACAAATGTTAGTTATTATATATAAATAGGCAAAATAAAACAATAACAAAAAGAGGAATGGATACTGAACTACAAGATCGCAAATATTGCGCAGATCGTAGTTGAAGCACCTTATCCGCAACTATTTGGCGCACTGCTGGAACGCACTCAACCCAAAGCTGCGCGTCATCAGCTTCTGCGCATCCTCGAGATACCAAGTAAAGATAATAAATGATGATAATTGTGCATGGTCCAAGCCAAATGCTAAAAATTAGTAGTTCTTTGAACACGTAACAATTCAACGAAGAAAGAAGAAGAGCAACGAGTGAAATCTAGAGGAAGCATAGCATTCATTCTGAGAGAAAAATCTCAACCCGTTACGCTTACTTATGGATTTTTTAACTAATTTCTTTCTTAATCCAATCAAAATACGTGAGTTCATAGATATAAAATTTTCAACTTTTGAAAAACTGTTGTTGAGATCAAAGAGAGACACTTGGTTGTAACCTTAAATACACATTAAAATATAAATAATGAGTTAAATCATTGTCACCTACTCATCTAACCAACATAAATACACATACAAATGTCATTATTTAATTGTATTTTTCTAATTTTATTTATATAATTTTAATTTTACTATTATAATATGTTAGTTTTCACTTTCAATTTAAATTATGCTATTATTAGTTTTTATTAATTTATTAAAGAATTAATTATATATATATATATATATATATATATATATATATATTATAGTGGAACATATATAAAAGTTATTTTTGTAGGCATATGATTAGAGAAATAGATGAAAAGAAATTGATGAATTTTAAAAATTGATATAAGGTTATATAGTAATAAGAAAGTTTGTTTTGGTTTTCACCATCGAGATACTACCTAAAATTGAGATTCTTATACGATCGTGATAGTGATGCGCATTTAAGAACATCAAAATAAGAATCCATCATTATGGGATGCTCTCATCTTCCTTCATTTCTTTTATTTTCATTCAAAATATTGTTATTCGAATTAAAGAAGTTCACTCAAAAATAGTAAACATAAATCTACTGTAACTGCATGTCTATTCGACAATAATTTTTCTATTTTCTAATTACTTTTTTTTGAAAGTTTTCTTAATTATTTAAAATAAACTAAATATATGTATATATAAAGTCTGCTAATTTATATGTAAATGAGATTCTTTTTGATTTTTATATTTTAAATTTATTTAATTTATATATTTTTCTTTTCAAAACATGTAACTAAATAGATGATTAAAAATAGGACGAGCCACATGTGGTCCTTGTTTTGGTGTGTAATCCATTATGAGATTCGAGTTGAGAGTCTTGCGTTCGTTCTTGGATGCCATTTACTCAATTCTTATGCCTATTGTATTCTCTTTTAATCTTATTTGTACTTTCCTTTTGCTTCATTTTATTTTATTGGTTTTCCTTTTCTTTCTTATAATTTTATGATATGGGCAAAAATAGCACTATGTGAATTAACTTTGCTAAATATTGTGCTCCTTTATAAATATTTAACATTTAATAACTAAATTTATAGTAGTATAATGCGGTTAGGATTTTTATCTATCATTTAGAATATCTTGGTATGATTAATCTTAGTTACATATTTTTCCAAATGGATGGACATGCCTAATAAAACCTTAAAATAATAGTATGATATCACAAATGAGGTTCTTTTTCATGCTACAATGTTAATATGGCGAACGACAACGAAGCAAGAAGACGAGACGCTACAAGAAGACAACTAATTCATTATCACCAATGTGGTTGTTAGCTGTGAGAGGAGAGGATGAAGAAAACCACTACTAGTCCACCGATGTGAAAATTATTAACATGGGTAAAGTTTATTTCAATTAGGTTGTAACACCCTGATTCATAGCTTTAATCAGCGCTAATTACGTGATTGATTAGATTAATTACGAATTGACTAGGAACAATGCATCCTCGATAAGATTACATAAAGTTCTAACTCAAAGATTTATTTTAGAATTTAAAGTTGGTTGATTTAACAATAAATTTTAATTTATTGTTTTATTTCAACGCTTATTTTAGAAAGAGTGATTTATGAAAATTTCAACTCACTAGCAATTTCTATATTTCTATTTGATTTATTTTGATTTATAATTTCGAGGATACATTATATATATATTTGAACGAGGACATAACGTCCCCTAATAAACTGGCCAGCACCAATAGTTGTAATAGGCCCAAATGGCAATCAAAGCTTATAAGATAAGCTTTAAACAATTTAAGCTATGAGATAAGCTAGGAATTTTCTGAAGATCAGTGGCTTATCATGGAAGGAAAATAATGGTTATAGAAGAGTTGAATAGTGATATGAGACTTTATATATATGTCTTCTTAGCTTCCAAAATACCCCTTTACTTACCATCTCTATCCTTTCTCTCTCATTTTCTCTCATTTTGAAAACACACACACACACTCACACACTTGGTTCTTCTTCTATCAAGCTCAAGATCCAAGCTTCCATTTCTTCTCAAGATAGTAGAATAACATCTCCAAGAGGTAAATCACTAACTTTAGCTAAGCTTTAAAGTGAAAATCTCAAGATGAAACCCACCCTATCACTCCTAAAGTTTTCGGCCATACGGGCCTTTTTCCCGAAGTTTTGATCTTCGATCTTCGCTATTTATGCATAGATCTATGATCGCTAGAAATCCTACCAAATAAATGATAGTAAAATAGCAAGTATATATATCGTATCCACGAGACCGCAATCTGAGAACACAACAAGTAATTAACACGTAACCTTTATTATTATCCAAGCAACACAAATCAAGAGAGAAGATTATAACTTAGACTTGAAAACAAAATATGGAAAGAAATTAGATATAAAAGACTCATCCTAGGGATGTATTTAACCTAACCAAATTCATGCAATTAACCTATTAACTGCTCACCAATTTAATCCACATTCGCATGAAGGATCACTAATGTAACTATAATTTCCGCTCGACAACCTATAGTAGTAGGTTAGCCTAAACTCTATCTTCGCCGGGTCTCAAGAGAAGTAAGCTAATTACCAAAAGCACACAAAGATATAACCTCCTACACTCACCTATCTCCGCGTCTCAAGGCAACATCGATTATAAACTCGATATCGATTATCAATTAATTCGCAGGACATCAATCACATAACTAGCTATGCATAGATAATGATCGACACCAACACATGAGAATTAAAGCCAAGATTTATAAATCATGAAGGACGGAAAACAAGATCAATGAAATTACACTAATCTAGTCGTACATACAAACCCTCGTGATCAATACGAAATTAGCTACTCATAATTAAATTATCAAAGCAATAAATAATTAAAGATGACATGAATTGAGATAACAAGATAAACCGATGATTCCACGATGAACAACGTAACACTTGAATCCGACGTAAATCAAATCCCAAAACTAACTATGAAATTGGAAGCAACTCAAACTAAATCAACTGAATGTAATAAAAGCTTAATGTAAAAATGTTCTCGCTCGAGGAATTAAAATCAGATTCCGCTTCTCAAAAGTTGCGAGTCACGGCTCCCCTCACCGATATACTCCAACCCTAATTACTATGATTCTGCGCTTCATTCATAGAAACAACACGATGATAAGTCGCGACACCATCCCGCTTGTAGGTCGCGATGGTAAGTCGTTATGTTGGGTCGCGATGGTCTTCTCACAGGTTCGCGACCTTTGGTCGCGATGTCAAGTCGCGATGCCGGGTCGCGAGTCCTCCAATTTGCACGCATTCAACATTGCCTCGCGAGTCTCCATCGCATTTCCTCGCTGATAACGGTCGCGGCGAAGATTTCGCCTCGCCGTATCAGCGCGGATGCCTTGCGAACTCCCAATCCTTCAGACGCTGGGTGTTCTTCCATTTCGTATAAACATGTGCTAAAACAACACAACTACACACGCATCATATCTTTCAAGATATTCAAATATAACATAAATGCAGCTCAACCAATCAATTATCACTTAGAAATATGACAAATATAACCCAATAAAACATGTAAAATGAGGCTTATCAACTCCCCAAACTTACCCTTTGGTTGTCCTCAAACAACTTAAAACCGTAGAGACAACCAACGAGAGGCAGAGTCGAATGACAAAAGCAATAAGCCTCGAGCAATGAGCAAAGCTAATAAACAGATCTACAACATATTTCATTAAACTCACATATCATAAAACTCATAAAAGTCTTCTCGAACTTGATTCCTCACATACGGATATATATATATATATATAAAATCTCAACCACTCAAGTGTATCAAAGGAATGTGTTTACTCAACATTTAAACATACATGGAACCTACCATAAGCTTGCAAATCGCCTAATTCTCCATTGCTCAAATATGTGCTCAAGAATTAAAATCAAGAAGGTCTATAATAGGTTATAATGTAGGCTTTTGGTAAGTAAGATATATTTGGGCAAAGTGACTTATAATCCCATAATGACAAACATCATAAATACAAGACATAATCCCCAAATTTTCACACTTCATTGCAAACCCTTACACCAAAGAGTCATTTTTCTTTCAAGAACTCCACACTTTAATATACAAGTGATATAATCATCTCAAAGCATTAGCTACTTACCCATTTATGTTCTTTTCACACACTTGTGTTTTTTTTTTGTTATTTATTTTTTTTTTTTGAACTTATATGGTGAGCAACTATTTTTAATAATCACTTTCTCATTATCTATTTTCTTTCTTTCCTTTCTTTTTCTCAACCCTCAATTTAAGCAACCAAAATCACACTAGCAACCAAACCCAACCCATGCACAGAAAGAACAAGGTAGGCTAAACGGCTCATCAAAGGATAATAAAACAGTTAGTGTTTGGCAAGGTATAGGCTAAGAAAAGAATGCCTAATATCATCTCATAATCTTAAGCACATCAATGCAACTCGAAAAGAGCTAGAGCAAGTTCTAGAAACACATGCTATTTAAACTAATCACACCGAAGAAACCGATCGAAAAGATATGCGATACCAAAAGCTCAAGTCTCAGTGTTTCAAAATATAATCGAGTTCTCAAGGCTCACAACTCACAACAATCATGACATGCTTCATCTCACAAAAACAATGGTAATCAATTTTTCTAATAAAAACAATTTCATCATCGCGTTCGTCATTCCACTCACCGTAATGTATACAAGAAAACAAAACAGAAACACAACCAAAGCAAACACAAATGTAAACAAGGAGCACAAACACAAAAGATAAAACAAAGACAAGAAGAAGATAAAGAAATCAAAGCTCATCTGGAGGTGGTGGTGGATGATATGCCACGAGCTATGCATGTCCTTCTGAGCTTGAGATATTGCTCGTGTATCTACCGCTCTCGCCCATCGCCACTGCTTTTCCTCTTGTTGACGCCGCCGCCTCGAAGAATTATGCTTGAGCACCGTGATATTGTCCCATATCCTTCTTACTCAAGCAAACCGATCATCAAAATAGAGGTGATCCTTCTGTCCCCGTCATCTATATACTCATGCAGCCTTGATGTCGCGGTCGATGCGTCCATAAACCGCTCTCCTAGCATATATATCAAGTCCGTGCTCGGATATGGAATGGCGATGACCCGCCGTGCCTCCGCCTCGCCAGCTCGTCTCCTCCTGCTGAGCGGCTTCCTCCTCCGCCGAGCTCTATGTTGCCCCGCCTCCGTGTCGACGCTGCGGCACATCAGTCAAGGGTCGCTTAGATGATCGGGTCCTCATCGTGATATTATGTATCGCGATACCCCGAGGCTCAATCGAGTGAGCTACATTCTACCAAACACCATGTTTCCGCCATCTCGTGATCTTCCACAATTACCATCCTTTCGCTAAGAAATGCATATAATAGGGCTCGCCGATCAAGATATATCTCTCGAGGATCGCTACAACGGGCTACGCTTGAATACGTGGATATTGGGGTTATCATTCCCACAATAGATGCTAGCCCTCAACTCGCTTGAGCCTCAAAATGCTCGCCGAAGATACGCTATACTCATCGGTCGTCCTTCCAAGTGTCGCCGCAAATGTGCATGTTCTGATCAACTTTCCCAAGATTGTCCTCCAGACACCGGAAGTGATCATCCCGTGGAAGTATCTCATTGCCGGTTTTCATTGATGCAATTGAGGATGTCTCAGGGCTATATGCTTGAATTTTTCAACTTCCATCAATGCCAACTGGCCTCGTAAGGCCTCGATATTCACCCTACTTTCTCCCGACATGGCTCGGGTCCTCGATGATCTCTTGCAAATCTTCAAAAGATAATTCCCGCTCGATTCGCCAACCGAAACTCATATGCGAAAAGATACATTCTCGCTTCGTGAAGTCGGTATGTGGATAGAATTCCAAAGTTATGATCTATGAGTGAACCGCCTCTGAATACTCCAAGGAATCCCACCCCGTGAGCATCATCACATCATCTAAAATCCCCATATCATGCAAGATCCGCTGATGCATGAATCTTGTTGGCCGCATCTCTAAACTCGATAATCTTTCCCATCGCTCATATGCTCGGTGAATGTAATACCTCTAACGATGACGAGGCTCAGATGACAATTCAATCTCACCGATGTTGATGGATTTTATTCTTCTGGTCGACGCTTCATGAACGGCATAATGATTCCCGCAATAAAATTAATTAAACCGATATTCTCCAACAAGAATGCTCTCACCCAACGCGAACAATAATATTGTGAAAAATCATCCTTGCCTAAACAACAATATTTCATCTATACACATCGAATTTCTCAACTCCCCAATACCGATATATTTCAATAGCTCAATATTTCATCCTCAGATTACGCATAATATCAAAATCTAGCATCATGTCATATGAATATTTCTAAAATGACACAATGACACTAATCTCACAAGTTACCCAACTCTTCAACAATATAATTTCAATCAATTTCTCCAATTAAATCCACAAACACTCATAGTAATTCACGGCGAAATCAAGTAAATTCATGCTTTCATCACCAATGTAAACACATATGAGCATTTAATTTCATCTAAGCAATGCAAGAAAATCACTAAAAGACTCACGCACAAGACAAACTCAACATCATTCGTCCGTAACCTCGCCAAAACACGATCATGAAAGCAAACCTCGCAAAGCGGGCAACCGATTTCGACATCCCGAACAAAAAATTGACGAGAAATACAAAATTTGAAATGACTTACCTGTCACCGAGAGAAGCTCACAGCGAAGTGGAGAGTGTCGACCGTAGCGGCTACGCACTCGCACTTTGATAAAACCTAGCTCGAGTCATGACACGGTCTCGCTGACCAATGGTCGCGATAACTAGTCGCTGGCAACGCACTCGCATCCCGCGGGCTCGCGAAAGGCTCGCGCTTAACTATCGCGCGATAGCGTCGCGGTCAATTTGTTTTGCGCCGCTGGCCGGGCTCACAACATGCTCGCGACCGGCTTCTTAGCCTCGAGGGTAAGTCGCAAATGGGCTCGCTTCTTCACTTAACGATGCTCATGACTATCTCGAATTAGCTCGCTGAGGCGTGAATTGGGTTTCTTCGAAATCTTCAATCAACCACCGAATTGCTAACTCTTAAACTCAAGCTACTCAACCAAAACAAATGTATCAAAAGTAACAAAGCCAATGTAAATAAATAAATAAATAAAACGAAACAAGGCAAAAAATAAAATAATTGTTACTCCCAACCAAGCTTAATTTAACGCCTTTAGCTGACTATTACCTCAATCACTGGGATCCTCAACAACATCGATTCACTTACTTCTTCCCACGAGGTCTAAAATAGAATTTCAATCGATGCCCATTGATAGTAAACGTATCACCATCCAATTTGAAGAGTTCAAATGTGCCATTATGATTGCTCTTTTCAACAAAGGTACGGTCCCGACAATTTTGATTGTAGTCATTTCGGAATAAACGAATACGGAGTCAATACAAGTACCTCATCCCCGTGAGCAAAATCTTTCTTCGATGTTCGTGTCGCGGAAATGCTTGGCCTCCTTTGTAGATTCCGAATTCTCAAATGCTTGGTTTCTCCATTCATCTAACTCGCAATCCTTCTTCTGCATGTCCAGAGGCTCAAAATCTCGATTTATCCTCCGTGTCGCCTAACAGTATCAGGTTCAATCTCATGTAAATGACATGATTTTCCAAACACAAGTCGACACGGGACATACCAACTGGGTGTTTTCAGAGTGTCCTATAAGCCCATAGTGCATCATCTAAATGTTTCCCAATCCTTCTTGTCGACGATGGACTTTTCCAAAATCGCTTGATCTCGATTTGCTAACTCGTCAATTATTAGCGGGTGGTATGGTGTCGCGACCTTGTGTTGACCAGATTTGGCAAGCATTGTCGCCAACCACCGATTATAAGTGGCTCCCCATCGAAAGCAAAGCTTCCTGAGTTTCATACCGAGACATAATATTCTTATGCAAGAACTTAATCACCACTTT
This sequence comes from Salvia rosmarinus, assembly GCA_036937905.1. NCBI lineage: Eukaryota > Viridiplantae > Streptophyta > Magnoliopsida > Lamiales > Lamiaceae > Salvia > Salvia rosmarinus. The sequence goes on from CM072822.1 coordinate 9,091,602, forward strand.
AGAATCGCATGGTTGTAGTACGCTCCACCACCTAGAGACATACTCCATCGCAAGCAAAATATAAGCAAAACCATAAGAATTTGGGAATGGTCCCATAAAATCAATACCCCATACATCAAATAATTCAACCTCAACCATGATATTTTGTGGCATCTCATCCTGCTTCGAGATATTACCCATCCTTCGCATCTATCACATTCTTCGACGAAGGCATGACAATCCTTATAGATAGATGGCCCAAAAATCCACTTTGATTGATCTTCATGGTCGTTCTATTTGCTCCAAAATGGCCTCCTCGCTGCGCATGACACCGCTATGATCTTATGTCATTGGGATTGATGAACACAGTAAATGAACGAAACCATCAAGACACCGCTCAGACATGTACGGATCCTCCCAATAGTAAAATTTTGCATCATGTACAAACTTCTTTCTTGGCGAGGTTCTAAACCTTCCGGATTTTCCCGATCACCAAATAATTTACAAAATCAAGATACCATGGCGAATGATCGAATACAAATACCGCCATCCGAAAATGCTTCGATGTGCACATGTAATCGCCCATTGGTTTCTCTAATCGAGATAGGTGATCCTACTACATTCTCACACACCTTTTCGATCTCGATTTATATCAAATTCTCGCAACAAGAAAATCCAACGAACCAAACGTGGCTTCAATCCTTCTTGTTGAAGAGGAAACGTATAGCGCATGGTCACAGCACAATGGTGTGAACCCACTAAATATGGACTAAATTTATCAAAAGCTATACTACCGCCAATAACTCTAGAGATCTCACGATCACATTGATCGAGATGAAGATGATCATGTGGAACCACCCGAGGAAAATCACGGAAAAAAGATGTAATCATTGAGCGGCCTATGTCAAACCTAATCCTAAGGTTTTACCTCCCTTCCGAGCAGATTGGCGAGAACCGTAGAGGAAGAAATGAGTGAGATGTATCGCGTGTTTGGTAGGTGGAAATAAATATACCGCTTCATCAGCACCTCCGGAGCGATGCGAAGTGGGCAAAGTTCATGAAAGAATTGTGCACAAGAAAGGTGAAATCTGAGATGATGCAAAATTTCAAATGGGAGAAAATGTATCCATGGGTCCTCTGGCGAAATTGCCCGAAAGTGTGGAGATCCGGGGATGTTTTTCATTCCTGCGTAATAAGCAAGACGAGGATCGAAAGGGCCATCTTTGGTTGGGGGCATCTATAAACGTAATGCCCTTGTCGATGTTCAGAATTAAAGTAGGAACCACAGGCCAACACGAGTGGTTATCGAATTAGCGAGAGGGTCCAGCGTCATCCGGAAGGAATCATCGAGACGTATTGGTCAAAGTGGAAGAACTCATATTTCAGGCGGACTTCTACGTTACGGATATGGGCACGATGGGTAACAAATCCTCGATTATGTTATTGGGCCGACCATTCATGAAGACGGCCAAAACCATGATTGATTGCGACACCTGACAAGTTAACACGTGAATTGACGCTGAGACGGTGACCTTTAACATCTTGAGGCCATGGAGCATCCGAATGATATCAAAGCGAGGCATTGAGCAAGGTCAATTGGTGCTTTATGCCAGCCTCGATTTAAATTAATGCCGAGCAAGTTAACAAGAAAGTGGTGCGGACCGTATGAAATCAAAACTCAATTTTCGAATGGGTACGTCGGTCGCAGACACGAAGACAAGAAAGACCTTCAAGGTCAATGGACAGCGTCTGAAGGCTTACTATGGGCATCACGAGATAGATCCAGGGGACCTGCAACAAGTGCAAGCCCCGATGGGAAGGGTAATGAAAGTGCGGTCGAGCCACGGCGATAACAAGGCGACGACTGGAGGCTGACACAGGTGTTTATTTGCTTTCTTTGTTGTTTTCTTTTTGTTTTTATTTGGCTTTGCCTCTGTTTTGCGTGTGGTGTTATGTTGGTATAATTACAGGAACCCTCCGGATAGCAAGGAAGAAGATGAGGACATTAAAGCCCGCTTGACCAGGATGGAGGAACAACATAAAGCGACCCATGATGCCCTACTTTGCCCAGCTGATTCGTGTATCCGCCCCTCGACCTTTGTCTCCCTTTTTTGTTTTTGTTTTACGCTTTGTTGTGTTTTTGTTTTTGTTTTGTTGTTTGTTCTTTTTGTTTTGTTTTGTTGTTGGTGGTCGTCATTCCTTTCCCTCACCCACTTCGCCCCGGGCAAAGTGTGTGATGGGCTGGGATCGCGTCTGCTCGTTGTTTGAGTTAAGAGAGTTGGTCCTCTCGACCCACTTTGCCAAGGCAAAGTGTGTGAAGGGGCTGCCTACCTGCTACTCGGTTCGTTTCGTTGTTTCTTTGTTTGTGTTCCTCTCATTCACCCACCTTGCTCAACATAAAGTGTGTGAGTCAGGAGGGTTTCGTTACATGTGTCGGTTGGCATGTGTAAATTGGTGGGATTGATTGTCTGTATTTTGCTTTGTTGTGAATAATGCTAGTAGTTTTAGAAATTACGTTTGAGCACGATGGTATGTAAATAAGGATGATTTAATTGAATTTGAGCACATGGTGAGAATTGAGCTTAAATTGTTGTATCTTGATCAACACGGTTTCCTTTCTTGTGTGATTATTGACATCTTCATTAGGCTTTTGCTAGAACTTGCGTTGTGCACTCTTAAATCGAGGCCTTATTGACTTAGTTAAAACATTTAGATGACTTAGGCAATTTTTCTTTCAAATAGCCCACCGAGCGAAAATGTCCTACCTCATCGTTAATCCCTCGTTCAGCCCCTCGAGCTTAATAATTTCTTTCACTCGCTTAAATTAGCACGGAAAAAGCTCACCCGGTCGATTAGACTCGGGGCTAATAGAAGAGAAGAGCGAAGGAACAACGATAGTCTCTTAATGGGCAAGAAAAAGGGTTTTCCAATTTCAACGAAATGGGCAAAATGCCCAATATAAAAGAAGATACCAATTGAAAGAAAAGGACTTGAAATAAAAGAATATATATTGATGAAGTCCTAAAATGGTTGTCTTGAGGGCTGTAAGAAAAAGGCGAAAGGAAATCCATGGAGGACAAAGTAAATTCCTCAAACACGAGTCCATGATGACCTTAGCCTCGTTCAAAATTTCCCCACCTATGTCTTAAGCCCCATTACAACCAAATAAAAGACCTAAGGATGAATGTTTAAAACTTTGTCTAAGCGGTGGAGATGGTAGAGGCACGCAAGCTTCATGGCATAGTCGAAATGAAAGATGTCACAGTGTATACACTAGCCTATACACAAGAGTCTGCAGAGTGTTGGTAAGGAAAATGCCCAATATGCTCAAATTAATTATTTTGACTTGTTTGATGGTCGTTGCTTGAATGGAGTCAACTTGAATTACTTGTTTGTTACGATGAAGCTTATATTGGCGAGATATCCTATTTTGGTGGAAATGTCTTGACCTTTTCATTTTTGAGTGTTTCTTTCTTTCTTCTTTCTTGGGCAAATTACGCGTGCATGCTTGAGGACAAGCATGTTTAAAGTGTGTGTGTGACGCAGCCCAAGTTTTGTGCTCTTTTTCGTGTCTTGTCTAGGTCTAGATCGAGTCTTTGTGTCTTTCTTGTTGTGTTTTGTGTGCGGGATGACACATTGGTGCGAGGGAACAAGCGAGGCGAAATGGGCAGAAGGAGTGGAACTTGCTTGGCGGGTGAATAGAGATACGATGCACTCGAGGGCACAGGAGCTTAGCTCACACCTGGGCTTCAAACTCCGATGGGCTGTTGGTTTCACGGCGTGACCTCCTTCTGAGACCGCCTGAGTTCAATCTCCGGAAGGGTAGGCTAATGGGCAAGCGGAAGTAAAGAAAGTGAGCAAAGACCAAGAAGAAGAAGAGGCGAGAGAAGGCGAGAGGGAGAGCTAATGGGCAAGATCTGCGAGATGAGGCGGATCTCAAATCCAGAAAGGATCTTGTGACACGAATCTCATGAAATCGGAGGAGATCACCTCGGATCCGTCGGGCAAGGAAAGAGCGCGCGATCAACAAGGAAAACCTACTGGATTGTCCAGCCATGGGCCGTTACCATCGTCGACCTCTCAGGCTATATATATGGATGAAGGCGCGACTTGTGCGTCTCTTCCACTCTTCCGCGTTCTAACTCTCACTCTCATTATCAAATTCATCCAGTGACCATTATACATTAAGTCCTTGGGCAAACACTTTTATTGCTATTCAGATGTTTCTTGGTGACACTTTGGGCTCATGGTTTCTATTCGTTCAATTAATAGTAAGTTGGTTCCGTTTGATTATGGTTTCGATTAAGCTGCTGCATGTTTATTTATTTTATGTCTAGCTAAGTCTTTATTACGGTTTGGGCGTGACAAGTGAAGCATGATTAATATAACTCGAGAGGTCTAAGTGAGGGCATTCGATCTGCATGCGTGTGTTCCGAAGCACTAGGTCTGGGCATTATATAACAACCAAACTCGGTGTGTTAGTTGCAAATAACATAGTGGGTAAGGAGGTTGCAAGTAATAATTGGATTAAGGTGTCGGGTGTCCCGCACCCCAAATAGTCTGACGTGGTGTGGGCGAGTTGGAGTAGTCATAGCATGTGCCTTTGCCCAATCTGGTCTGTCTAGGTCATACTTTTGCTGTGGTGCATGTCTTGAGGTGTCCTCGTGCGTGGGCATTACGGGTTAGATAGTTTGCATAGGGTGTCCACTGCCTTCTTTACAGAAAGGATAGATTTGGAGGGTGCGTGCGTCAGGCGTGGCGTGGCAAACGGGTCACGACGTATGTCTCTTATAACCGGTTGATGCATGTCATGTAGAGAAAATCTTTGCATCTATGACCGAGTGTTAATCGTCTTCACGAGTTGTTGCCCAAGCTAGATTCGTTATTATTTGATATTCTGTTGAGATTGTTTGAGTTACTTTAGTCATACCTATAGTGATCGAGATAATTACACCACCCTCATCCCTTTTAAGTGACATCGTGACATCGAGATTGCTACACCAACTCATCGTGGGATCGACCTATACTTATCGCTTTCTACGCTGTGATGGGCAATAGGTTATAAATTTATTACGAGCGCTAAACGACAGGTCATGTATTTATTGACAATTTTAAAGTTCGTGGGAAAAACCAAAATATACCCAAAGTTCATGTATTTAGGCGCCAATAACTCATTCCTATATATATGTTATTCTAAAAATTATCTTTAATTTATAAACTCCGAACTCATGAAGTTATCTAAATTCATCGTGAAAATGTCTGAATTCTCCACAAAAGTGTCTGAATTAAAAAAAGTAAAAATTCATCTCTCATGAGATTCGAACCTAGGTGTATGAATTTATCAAGTATAAGTTGTTGAATTCACCGTAAATCTTCATGAATCAAGGCCTGAAATGGTTCCTATATTATAGTTTAAGATTAATTTGTATTTGATCCAATTCTCATATATATATATATATATATATATATATATATATATATATATATATATAGTGAGATTCAAATAAGAACTATTTTTAACGTGAGAACTAAGAACTACAAAATTTGCTATGAACAAATTGAATTTATTGTGAAAGTTAATGCATCCGTTGGAAAAGTTACTGAATTAAAAAATTAAATTTTTCACCCAGTTTCAAAACCCATGAGAGCGTTCTATTTTTTTTAGATTCAATAACTTTTACAACGGATTCATCAACTTTCAACGAATTCATCATTTTTTATTCTCATGAAAAAAATGATTCTCACACTAACCTTCATATATATATATATATATATATATATATGACCAAGTTCAAATTAAAACCTTATTTAAAGTGAGAACGTGAGAACCATTTTCAGTCATTAGATCGCGAAGATCTACAGTGATGCATCACTTTGATAGATGAGTGCATTGTATACCATCCGGGTTCGACCCATGAGATACGCAAAATTCAAATATTTTTATTATTTGAGTAATTTTATGAAGAATGCATTGTTTTCACGTTTGTAGGATAACAAAGGTTTTTATACTAACTCACCCCTATATATATATATCCAATGATAATTCATTTTTTTTGAGAACTTGAGAACCATAGACAGATGTAAAAAAAATTGATAAAAAATCTATAAAGTTGTGCACAACGAATATATTTTAAAATTTTTACACAACAAAATAATTTTAGAAAGTTTTCGTTGTGTACAACTTTACACCGTTCTATGCATCATTTTTACATTTCTTATACAGAGTTCTCAAAAATATGTAATTCTCATTTGATTCACTATATATATATTGATTATTATGTGGATAATCCTTATAGTATAAACATGAGGAGATATATCAACCTTTGATAAATCAATTTGAACGTTCCAAATTAAATACAAAAATTATGACGTAGATGAATAATTATATGTAGAATTGTGTATATAACTAATTCAAATGGACGCTTAAAAATAACCATTAGATTTTCAAATTTAATGGATATGATTTATTATCATTTATGTAAGTTAAGGATTATATGCACATAAACCAATTTTGGTGATGACGGCGCAGGGATTGACGACGCCGTCGGATTGCGAACCGAGGGGTGACAACAGCGCAAGGATTGAAGACAGCGGTGATGGCGCGAGGATTGATGACGACGGTGACGGTCGGCAAAGAGGATTGATGAAGAAAAATAAGAGTGAAAATGAAAAATGAAGCTTGGAACTTGGAAGAAGGCTGCAATTGAAATGAAGTCTGTGTTTCTAATTTCTAAAAGATTGATTCCAAACATGCAAACCCTAGCTATAATAATAATAATAATAATAATAATAATAATAATAATAATAATAATAATAATAATAATAATAATAATAATAATAATAATAATAATAATAATAATAATAATAATAATAATAATAATAATAATAATAATAATAATAATAATAATAATAATAATAATAATAATAATAATAATAATAATAATAATAATAATAATAATAATAATAATAATAATAATAATAATAATAATAATAATAATATAGTAACGGGTTACACGAACTTGACACGAAATTATCGTGTCCTTATCGGTCGACACGATAGCGACATGAACACGATAAGGCTAAATATTAACCCGTTAATTTCGATGTGTTCATGTCATGTAAAAATTATCGACCATAAAATTCACTAAGACCATCTCCAAGCTTGTATTTATTTTACAAAGATCTCTATCTTTATTTTACTGTGAAAACATGAATTGCTCACAATCATCTACTCTATTTTACAAACAGAAAAGCTAATTATTCTTTGTTTATTAAACTTAATATTTTTTACTAATTCAAAGTTAAAATATTAAAACTAAAACTCAATTATTAAAACTTAATATTATATTAATACAAAAAATATAAATTAAAACATACACAAATAAAGAAACATAGTTCAAGCTTACATAAAAAATAATAATTAAAACTTAAAAACAAAAACATAGGTTACATAAAATATACTCTAATTCTGTGAATTAGAATATTCATTCCATAAATAATCAATTAGTGCATTTCGAAGCGTGAAATGAGCGTCTGCATCTTTGATTTGTCTAAAACGAGCAGGAAAATCTTGAAATCGATTAGGTTCAGGTAGATCAAATACAACATCTGGAGGTGACACGTCTCTTGCTACTTCGATTGGAGCATCAAGGTCTCGTTCGTCCTCAATTATCATATTATGCATGCAGTCATAATATCTCCCAAATAATTTTTGTCCCAAAAACGTACTGGATTTGCCACAATTGCGAAACAACTTTGGAGGACTCCGAAGGCACGTTCGACATCCTTTCTACATGCTTCTTGTTTTTGAGCAAAATACTTTTTTTGGGGACCAACCGGTGTATGAATTGTTTGCACAATAGTTGCCCATTTGGGGTATATATTATCCGTTAGATAATACCCCATATTGAAATCCTTTCCGTTTATCACATAATGCACAGAGGAGTAAGGCCTCTAGCAAGATTAGTTTAAAGATGAGATGACTCCATCACATTAATATCATTGTTAGCTCATGGCATCCCAAAATATGCATGTCATATCCAAAGATCATAATCACCACAACGAGAATAATTGTTGGGTGTCCACTGACCGCATAAGAACACCTTGTTGTTTGGACAATTCTTCCATCTCCAATGCATGCAATCCAAACCGCCTAACATCCCTGGAAATCCATGTTTTTTCACCAATATAAAGAAGTCTAGCAACGCCGGCGTGATGGGCGTTCTTAAATATTCTTGGCGCAAAGATCTCTCGAATTGCTTTGCAAAACCTCTTGAGACACTCGATTCTCACGACTCGGCAATTTTGATATACTCATCGATTGCATCTGCAGAAGTGCATATGCTAGAATACTAAAATCACGCTTATTTTTGCAAGGTCGACAAACCTTGTGCGCGGTTGCATTTCTTGTTTGCAAAACCAACGATCATGATTTTCTGATATCGACAATTCGCAAGAATAACTCACGAGACATTCGAAAGCGTCGTTAAACCGCTCATTATTGTCGGAAAAGTAGTCATTGAAGAGATTCACAGCTCCTTCTCGATCACGAAAGATTGTTCGTGTCCTCAGCAGAGCCTCCACGAGGCACGGAACTTTGTCCCATCATCAATGAGCATATACTATTGTTGTTTTGTATATGTTGATAAACCAATTGTTCCTCGTCATCGTCGGATGAAGAAGAAGCCATAAGATTTTTATGCAACCAATTGGAATTCATTGTTGTTGCTTTTGTTTTTGGGTTTCGAGAGAAAAGTAGGAGGATTGGTGTGAATGAATTGTTGAATAAGATCTTGAATATATAATTGTTTGATCGAATACATGTGGTTTTGATCTCACCATCAATTCAATTCGAGAAAAACACAAATCAATCTCATCCATTAATTTAATTCACAAAGCATAATCTGTGGCTTTTGAAATTAGCCAATCTCTTTCTACTCACGCAACCGCAGCTAAGCTATCCACTCACCGCAGTTATCACATGCAAAGCTAAAGCTATCCACTCACCGCAAAGTTAAGCTATCCATCACCGCAAAGCTATCACCAACTCCGCAGCTAAGCTATCCATTACCCGCAAGCTATCACCGCAAAGTAAAGATATCACATGCAAACTATTCACAATAACTCACATGTAGCAAAACTATTCACAATAATTCACATGTATACCGTTGTTATTTTGATCTTATCCATTCATCCATCACAAAGCATTTCTCAATGGATATATAACAAACACATGTTATTGGATACACATTGCTACTATAATCTTACTTTTTTTCTTTAACACCAATACAAAACCAAAAAATGTCACGCTCTTCCAACTACTCTATTGGTGGAGATCGACACCTTTGTAGCATCTTTCTTGATATTTCACAAGATCTAATCGTTGGCATTAACCAATCGAGAGATCAGTTTTGGAAAAGGATTGAAGAAAATTTCCACTCCGAAAGCCCAACCCTCCAATCAAAGTAAAATCTCGTACTCAAATATCTTTGTAATGCCGAATGGGAACTATCTTGAAGGATACAAGAAAATTCAATGACAAATTGAATATATGAATCCAAGTGGGGCAAATGAAACCGACCTTGTAAGTAGTATTTCACGAGGTTATTTATTTACATTTTGATCTCAATTTGTCTATTATTTCTCAAATATTTTCTTCTATATGTCATACAGACATTCTGCGAGCAAATGACCTCTTGATACAACAAAATGATATGAGAATGGCTTCAAATTTGAGCATGTGTGGTCTATACTAAAAGATTTTGTACAAATGAAACTACTGAGAGGATTATCTTCACATCTGAAGAAAGTGTTCCGAGTCCCATAATCCTTCATTGTCCTCGTTTTCTCTCAATTTAGATAGTGATGAAGGATTTACCGTGGTGGTTCTTCATCCGGAGACCGATGGTGTTAAAAAGCTAAATTAAAAGAAAGAATAATGAAGACATGTCTACTGCTTCAGGTATATTTGAAAAAGAAAATGAGAAATTTCGGCAAACACTATTAGCTTCAACTCAAATGAAAACCGAAGCTAAGATGTTGCTGAGAGACGATAATATTTTGATGATTGATTTGAATACGATTCGTGATCCAACACGACGTGAATATTTTCGGCAAGAGCAACAAAAGTTCTTCAAAAGCGAGAATAACACCACAAGACGACTCTAGCTATTTTAATTTATTCCCGGACGTTGGAGGTTCCGGTGGTGGCCTTTCTGATTATTAATTGTATGTTTTAAATTTGTGTTATCTTTAGTTATTTTATGTAATTTTATTTGGTTGTCTTTATGATTGTTAGTTGTGTGTTTTAAATTTGTGTTATCTTTAGTTATTTATTATTGTGGGCTCTTAAGACCCTTTCCAATCGTGTGTTTAAAAATATAACAACTTTATAATTAAACATTATTTTATTTCCAATCATCTATTTTATTTTTAGTAAAAAAATTCATAATATTTTTCTTTATTTGTTCAATCTTAATCATTTTAAAATTTATATTAAAACTTAATAATATATTAATGCAAATAAAAAGAAATAATTAATTTTAATCATTTTATGTAGCTATATTTAATGTAATTTTAATTTTACATACTTTTCAAATTTCACGACAAACACTTTTAAACGATAATAAAATAAATATTCATCATTCTTCCAAATCTACAAAATAATATAAACAAATGTTAGTTATTATATATAAATAGGCAAAATAAAACAATAACAAAAAAGAGGAATGGATAGCGCAACTACAAGATCTGCGTTAAATATTGCGCAGATCTTTGTAGTTGAAGCAATTTTACCGAACTATTTGGCGCACTGCTGGAGCGCACTCAACTCAAAGTGGCGTTCTCAACAGATTCTTCGCATCCTCGAGATGACCTAAGTAAAGATAATAAAATGATGATAATTGTGCAGAATGGTCCAAGCCCAAATGCCCAAAAATTAGTAGTTCTTTGAACACGAACACCAATTCAACGAAAAGAATGAAGAGAAGCGAATGAGTGAAATCTAGAGAGAAGGCATAGCATTCAATTCTAGAGAGAGAAAATCTCAACCCGCTGTTACGCTTTACTTATGGATTTTTTTCTAACTAATTTCTTTCTTAATCCAATCAAAATACAAGTGAGTTCATAGATATAAAATTTTCAACTTTTGAAAAACTGGTTGTTGAGATCAAAGAGAGACACGGTTGGTTGTAACCTTAAATACACATTAAAATATAAATAAATAGAGTTAAATCATTGTCACCTACTCATCTAACCAACATAAATACACATACATTGAATGTCATTATTTAATTGTATTTTTCTAATTTTATTTATATAATTTTAATTTTACTATTATAATATGTTAGTTTTCACTTTCAATTTAAATTATGCTATTATTAGTTTTTATTAATTTATTAAAGAATTAATTATATATATATATATATATATATATATATATATATATATTATAGTGGAACATATATAAAAGTTATTTTTGTAGGCATATGATTAGAGAAATAGATGAAAAGAAATTGATGAATTTTAAAAATTGATATAGCGTTTATATAGTAACAAGAAAGTTTGTTTTTGGTTTTCACCATTGGAGATACCTAAAAATTGAGATTCTTATATGATGTGATAGTGATGCGACATTTAAGAACATCAAAATAAGAATCCATCATTATGGGATGCTCTCATCTTCCTTCATTTCTTTTATTTTCATTCAAAAATATTGTTATTCTGAATTAAAGAAGTTCACTCAAAAATAGTAAACATAAATCTACAGAACCGTGCGGGTCTATTGACAATAATTTTCTTTTCTATTTTCTAATTACTTTTTTTTTGAAAGTTTTTCTTAATTATTTAAAAATAAACTAAATATATGTATATATAAAGTCTGCTAATTTATATGTAAAATGAGATTCTTTTTTGATTTTTTATATTTTAAATTTATTTAATTTATATATTTTTCTTTCAAAACATGTAACTAAATAGATGATTAAAAATAGGGACGGAGCCACATTGGGGCTTGGGGGGTCCTTGTTTTGGGAAAATAATTACTATTATATGTGTAATCCATTTATAATTGATGTATAGATCTAGACCAGATGGTTGAGAGCTTCTCTTTCAATTGAGAGGTGCAGGTTCGATTCTTGGCAATGCCACAATTTTTTTTTTACTTCAACTCTTCTTTTTTTTCTTTAATTGTCCTTATTTTGTATTCTTCTTTTTTTATTTAATTCTCCTTATTTTGTACTCTTTTTTTCCTCCTCTGTTTCTTTGTTTTTGGTTTGTGCTTTTTTTCCCTCTTTTTCTATTTTATTTCTTCTCTTTATTTTGGAATCTTTTTTCCTTTTTTCTTTCTTATATAATTTATTTTATGTTGATAAAATAAAATGTGTATGCAAATAATAACACTATGTGAATTAACTTTTTGCTAAATATGTGTGCTCCCTCTTTATAAATATTTAACATTTAATAACTAAATTTATTGTAGTATAATGGGTTAGGATTTTTATCTATCATTTAGAATATCTTGGTATGATTAATCTTAGTTACATATTTTTCCAAATGGATGGACATGCCTAATAAAACCTTAAAATAATAGTATGATATCACAAAATGAGGTTCTTTTTTTCATGCTACAATGTTAATATGGCGAGCGACAACGAAGCAAAGAGAAGTACGAGATGCTACAGTAGCACAACAGAATTCATTATCACCAATGTGGTTGTTGCTTTCGATGAGAGGGAGAGTGAAGAAGAAAACCACTACTAGTCCACCTCGATGTGAAAATTATTAACATGGGTGAAGAAAACCGCCGCACCCTTATTTCAAGTTTTGGAGGGTTTTTTTGTAACACCCCGGATTTTCATAGCTTTAATCAGGCGCTAATTACGTGATTGATTAGAGATTAATTACGTAATTGACTAGGAACAATGCATCCTCAGATAAGATTACATAAAGTTCTAACTCAAAGATTTATTTTAGAATTCTAAAGTTGGTTGATTTAACAATAAATTTTAATTTATTGTTTTATTTCAACGTTTATTTTAGAAAGAGTGATTTATGAAAATTTCAACTCACTAGCAATTTCTATATTTCTATTTGATTTATTTTGATTTATAATTTCAGAGGATACATTATATATATATTTGAATGAGGACATAACGTCCCTAATAAATGGGGCCTAGCACCAATATGTTGTAATAGGCCCAAATGGCAATCAAAGCTTATAAGATAAGCTAAAACAATTTAAGCTTATGAGATAAGCTAGGGAATTTTCTAGAAGATCAAGTGGCTTATCATGGAAGGAAAATAATGGCTTCTTATAGAAGAGTTGAATAGTGATATGAGACTTTATATATATGTCTTCTTAGCTTCCAAAATACCCCTTTACTTACCATCTCTATCCTTTCTCTCTCATTTTCTCTCATTTTCGAAAAAACACACACACACACTCACACACTTGGTTCTTCTTCTATCAAGCTCAAGATCCAAGCTTCCATTTCTTCTCAAGATAGTAGAATAACATCTCCAAGAGGTAAATCACTAACTTTAGCTAAGCTTTAAAGTGAAAATCTCAAGATGAAACCCACCCTATCACTCCTAAAGTTTTCGGCCATATGGGCCTTTTTCCTGCAAGTTTTGATCTTCGATCTTTCGCTCATTTATGCATAGATCTATGATCGCTAGAAATCCTACCAAATAAATGATAGTAAAATAGCAAGTATATATATCGTATCCACAGAGACTGCAATTCGAGAACACAACAAGTAATTAACACAGAACCTTTATTATTATCCAAGCAACACAAATCAAGAGAGAAGATTATAACTTAGACTTGAAAACAAAATATGGAAAGAAATTAGATATAAAAGACTGATCCTAGGGATGTATTTAACCTAACCAAATTCATGCAATTAACCTATTAATCTGTCTACCAATTTAATCCACATTCAGATGAAGGATCACTAATGTAACTATAATTTCCGTCGGGACAACCTATAGTAGTAGGTTAGCCTAAACTCTATCTTCGTCGGGTCTCAAGAGAAGTAAGCTAATTACCAAAAGCACACAAAGATATAACCTCCTACACTCACCTATCTCAAATCGGGTCTCAAGGCAACATTGTATTATAAACTCGGATATCGATTATGCAATTAATTCCGAAGGGACATCAATCACATAACTAGCATGCATAGATAATGATCAGATACCAACACATGAGAATTAAAGCCAAGATTTATAAATCATGAAGGGACGGCAAAACAGTATCAACAGATAAATTACACTAATCTAGTCAGACATACAAACCCCAGGATCAATACGAAAATTAGCTACTCATAATTAAATTATCAAAGCAATAAATAATTAAAGATGACATGAATTGAGATAACAAGATAAAACCGTATGATTCCACGATGAACAACGTAACACTTGAATCCAGACGTAAATCGAAATCCCAAAACTAACTATGAAATTGGAATGAACTCAAACTAAATCACTGGAATGTAATAAAAGCTTAATGTAAAAATGTTACGCTGCGGAGGAATTAAAATCTGTATCTGCTCTCAAAAGTTGCGTATCACGATGCATTGTCCCCTCTCGATATACTCCAACCCTAATTACTATGATTCGCGTGCCTTCATTGCGAGAAACAATCACGATGATAAGTCGCGACAGTCATCCTGCTTTGTAGGTCGCGATGGTAAGTCGTTATGTTGGGTCGCGATGGTCTTCCGCGTGTCTTCGCGACCTTTGGTCGCGATGTCAAGTCGCGATGCCGGGTCGCGAGTCCTCCAATTTGCACGCATTCAACATTGCCTCGCGAGTCTCCATCGCGCGTTTCCTCGCGATAGCGTGTCGCGAAGGAAGATTTCGCCTTCTCGCTCGAGCGGTAGCGAGGATGCCTGCGAACTCCCAATCCTTTATGCGCGCGTGTGTGTTCCATTTCGAGATAAAACATGTGCTAAAACAACACAAACTACACACGGCATCATATCTTTCAAGATATTCGAAATATAACATAAATGCAGCTCAACCAATCAATTATCACTTAGAAATATGACAAATATAACCCAATAAAACATGTAAAATGAGGCTTATCAACTCCCCAAACTTACCCTTTGGTTTGTCCTCAAACAACTTAAAACCGTAGAGACAACCAACGAGAGCGTAGAGTCGAATGACAAAAGCAATAAGCCTCGAGCAATGAGCAAAGCTAATAAAGCAGTTACAACATATTTCATTAAACTCACATATCATAAAACTCATAAGCACAAGCCTTCTCGAACTTGATTCCTCACGACATGGATATATATATATATATATAAAATCTCAACCACTCAAGTGTATCGAAAGGAATGTGTTTACTCTCAACATTTAAACATACATGGAACCTACCATAAGCTTGCAAATCGCCTAATTCTCCATTGCTCAAATATGTGCTCAAGAATTAAAATCAAAAGGTCTTATAATAGGTTATAATGTAGGCTCTTTGGTAAGGTAAGATATATTTGGGCAAAGTGACTTATAATCCCATAATGACAAACATCATAAATACAAGACATAATCCCCAAATTTTCACACTTCATTGCAAACCCTTACACCAAAGAGTCATTTTTCTTTCAAGAACTCCACACTTTAATATACAAGTGATATAATCATCTCAAAGCATTAGCTACTTACCCATTTATGTTCTTTTCACACACTTGTGTTATTTTTTTTTGTTATTTATTTTTTTTTTTTTTTTGAACTTATATGGGTGAGCAACTATTTTTTAATAATCACTTTCTCATTATCTATTTTCTTTCTTTCCTTTCTTTTTCTCAACCCTCAATTTAAGCAACCAAAATCACACTAGCAACCAAACCCAACCCATGGCTACATGAAAGAACAAGGTAGGCTAAACAGGCTCATCAAGGATAATAAAAAGCAGGTTAGTGTTTGGACGGTGTATAGGCTAAGAAAAGAATGCCTAATATCATCTCATAATTCTTAAGCACATCAATGCAACCTCGAAAAGAGCTAGAGCAAGTTCTAGAAACACATGCTATTTAAACTAATCACACGGAAGAAACCAGATGAAAAGATATGACACCAAAAGCTCAAGTCTCACGGGTTTCAAAATATAATCGAGTTCTCGGGCTCACAACTCACAACAATCATGACATGCTTCATCTCACAAAACAGTTGCAATCAATTTTTCTAATAAAACAATTCTCATCATCGGCTGTTCGTCATTCCACTCACTCCAGAACAGACACAAGAAAACAAAAACAGGAAACACAACCAAAGCAAACACAAACAGAAACAAGGAGCACAAACACAAAAGATAAAACAAAGAGCAGCAAGAAGATAAAGAAATCAAAGCTCATCTGCGGAGGTGGTGGTGGATGATATGGCCACGAGCTATGCATGTCCTTCGGAGCTTGAGATATTGCTCGTTGTATCGCGCTGTCGCCCATCGCCACTCGTTTTCCTCTTGTTGACGTCGGCGCCTCAAGAATTATGCTTGAGCAGCGATATTGTCCCATATCCTTCTTACTCAAGCAAGCCGATCATCAAAATAGGTGATCCTTTGTCGTCCGTCGTCTATATACTCATGCAGCTCTTGATGTCGCGTCGTCGATGCGCCATAAATCCGTTCCTCCATAGCATATATATCGAGTCGGTGCTCGCATATGGAATGGCCGATGACCACCTCGTGCTCCTGCAGCCAGCTCGTCTCCTCCTTTGCTCGTGGCGGCTTCCTCCTCTGCTCGAGCTCTATGTTGCTCCTGCCTTCCTCCAGGTCGTACGCGTGGCACATCAGGCTGAAGGGCTGCTAGATGATCGGGGGTCCTCATCGTGATATTATGTATCGCTGGGATACCCCCGAGGCTCAATCGAGTGAGAGCTACATTCGGCAGCTCAAACACCATGTTTCCGCCTATCTGTGTGATCTTCCACAACAGCCTATCCTTTCTTGGCTTGAAGAAATGCATATAATTGAGGGCTCGTCGATCAAGATATATCTCTCGAGTGATCGGCTCGTCAGCGGGGCTACGTTGAAATACGTGGATATTGGGGTTATCGTTCCCCACAATAGATGCTAGCTCCTCAACTCGGGCGAGCCTCAAAATGCTCTGCCGGAAGATCGCTATACTCGTCGGTCGTCCTTCCAAGGTGCCGCTAAAATGTGCATGTCTGACTCGAACTTTCCGGCATTGTCCCTGCTGGACACCTGGAAGTGATCATCCTGTGGAAGTATCTCATTGCCGGGTTTCATTGATGCAATTGAGGATGTCTCGGGCTATATGCTTTGAATTTTTCAACTTCCATCAATGCCAACTGTGCTCGTAAGGCTCGATATTCACCCTACTTTCTCCCGGATACATGGCTCGTGGTCCTCGATAATCTCTTGCAAATCTTCAAAAGATAATTCCGCGCTTGATTCGCCAACTGAAACTCATATGCGAAAAGATACATTCTCGTTTACGTGAAGGTGGTATGTGGATAGGAATTCCAAAGTTATAGATCTATGAGTGAACCGCCTCGTGAATACTCCAAGGAATCCCACTCCCGGGTGAGCATCATCACATCATCTAAAATCCCCATATCATGCAAGTCCGTTGATGCATGAATCTTGTTGGCCGCATCTCTAAACTCGATAATCTTTCCCATCGCTCATATGCCTCTGCGTGTGCAATGTAATACCCTCTGGCGTATGATGAGGCTCGTGAATGCCTCAATCTCACCGATGTTGATGGCATTTTACCTTTCTCTCGGTGACGTTTTCATGAACGGCATAATGATTCTGCAATAAAATTAATTAAATCGATATTCTCCAACAAGAATGCTCTCGACCCAATGCGCAACAATAATACACAGGAAAAATCATCGGTTTGGCTAAACAACAATATTTCATCTATACACATCGAATTTCTCAACTCCCCAAACCGATATATTTCCCGATAGCTCAATATTTCATCCTCATTACGATAATATCAAAATCTAGCATCATGTCATATGAATATTTCTAAAATGACACACAATGACACTAATCTCACAAGTTACCCAACTCTTCAACAATATAATTTCAATAATTTCTCCAATTAAATCCACAAACACTCATAGTAATTCACGGCGAAAT
Organism: Salvia rosmarinus; assembly: GCA_036937905.1. NCBI lineage: Eukaryota > Viridiplantae > Streptophyta > Magnoliopsida > Lamiales > Lamiaceae > Salvia > Salvia rosmarinus. The sequence continues at coordinate 9,109,699 of CM072822.1, forward strand.
CAAGTAAATTCATGCTTTCATCACCAATGTAAACACATATGAGCATTTAATTTCATCTAAGCAATGCAAGAAAAATCACTAAAAAGACTCACGCACGGCACAAACTCAACATCATTCGTCCGTAACCTCGCCAGAAAAACACGATCATGAGCAAACCTCGCAAGCAAAGGCAACCGATTTCGCGATATCCGTAGCGAACAAAAAAATTGACGAGAAATACAAAATTTGAAATGACTTACCTTGTCTCACGGAGAGAAGCTCGCGAAGGAGGTGGAGAGTTGCACGCGAAAGCGGCGGCTCGAATTTGGATAAAACCACACGAGCTCGCGACACGGTCTCGCGACCAATGGTCGCGATAACTAGTCGCGAAGTAAACGTACCTCAGATCCCGTGTGGGCTCGCGAAAAGGCCTCGCGTTTAACTATCGCGATAGCGGGTCGCGAAGTCAATTTGTTTTGCGCTCGCGGGCTGGGCTCGCGAAATATGCTCGCGACCTGGGCTTCTTAGCGTCTCGCGAGGTAAGTCAGCAAATGGGCTCGCGTTTCTTCTTCACGAATGATGCTCGCGACTCATCTCGAATTAGCGTCTCGCGAGGCGTGAATTGGGTTTCTTCGGAAATCTTCAATCAACCACTGAATTGCTAACTCTTAAACTCAAGCTACTCAACCAAAACAAACAGATCAAAACAGAACAAAGCCAACAGAAATAAATAAATAAATAAAAACGAAACAAGGCAAAAAATAAAATAATTGGGTTACTCCCAACCAATTAGCTTAATTTAACGTCTTTAGCTAGACTATTACCTCAATCACTGGGATCCTCAACAACATTGATTCACTTACTTCCTTCCCACGAGGTCTAAAATAGAATTTCAATCGATGCCCATTGATAGTAAACGTACTACCATCCAATTTGAAGAGTTCAAATGTGCCATTATGATTGCTCTTTTCAACGAAGGTACGGTCCCGACAATTTTGATTGTAGCTTGCACGGAATAAACGAATCACGAGAGTTGAATACAAGTACCTCATCCCCGTGAGCAAAATCTTTCTTCTTGATGTTCGTGTCGTGAAATGCTTTGGCCCTCTCTTTGTAGATTCGGAATTCTCAAATGCTTGGTTTCTCCATTCATCTAACTCCGCAATCCTTCTCTCTGTATGTCGGAGGCTCAAAATCTTGATTTATCCTCCGTGTTGCCCAATAGGCATTGTGTTCAATCTCTGGTGTAAATGACATGATTTTCCAAACACAAGTCGATCACGGGACATACCAACGGGTGTTTTGTATGCCGTCCTATAAGCCCATAGTGCATCATCTAAATGTTTCGCCAATCCTTCTTGTTGACGATGGACTTTTCCAAAATCGCTTGATCTCTCGATTTGCTAACTCGTCAACCATTAGCTTGTGGGTGGTATGGTGTCGTGACCTTGTGTTGACTCAGATTTGGCTAGCATTGTTGTCAACCACCGATTATTGAAGTGGCTCCCCATCATCGAGCAAAGCTCTCGGAGTTTCATACCGAGACATAATATTCTTATGCAAGAACTTAATCACCACTTTAGAATCATTGGTGGTTGTAGTACGACTTCCACCCACCTAGAGACATACTCCATCGCAAGCAAAATATAAGCAAAACCATAAGAATTTGGGAATGGTCCCATAAAATCAATACCCATACATCAAATAATTCAACCTCAACCATGATATTTTGTGGCATCTCATCCGTTTCGAGATATTACCCATCCTTTGGCATCTATCACATTCTTTGACGAAGGCATGACAATCCTTATAGATAGATGGCCAGTAAAATCCACTTTGATTGATCTTCATGGCTGTTCTATTTGCTCCAAAATGGCCTCCTGTGGGGGCGCTATGACACTCTGCTATGATCTTATGTCATTGGGATTGATGAACACAGTGCGAATGAAACCATCAAGACACCGTGCATGCGGTATGGATCCTCCCAATAGTAAAATTTTGCATCATGTACAAACTTCTTTCTTTGGTGAGGTTCTAAACCTTCCGGATTTTCCGATCACCAAATAATTTACAAAATCAAGATACCATGGCGAATGATCGGTAATTACAAATACCGCTCATCCGAAAATGCTCTTTGATGTGCACATGTGGGTGATCGCCCATTGGTTTCTCTAATCGAGATAGGTGATCGACTACTACATTCTCACACCCTTTTCGATCTCGGATTTCCATATCAAATTCCTGCAACAACAGTAAAATCCAACGAACCAAACGTGGCTTCGAATCCTTCTTGTTGAAGAGGAAACGTATAGCTGCATGGTCAATGTGCACAATGGTGTGGGAACCCACTAAATATGGACGAAATTTATCAAAAGCATATACTACCGCCAATAACTCTTTTCTGGTTGTGGTATAATTCATCGAGCGAGTAATCCAATGTCTTGCTAGCGTAGTATATGACTTTGAAAATTTTATCCATTTTTTGGCCCAAAACAGCTCCAATTGCCCAATCACTAGCATCACACATCAATTCGAATCGGTGCACCCAACTGGGAAATAAGAATGTGTAGTAGTCGAGCGGCAAAATTTCAAAAGCTTCTAAACAATCTTTGGTGAAAATAAATTTAACATCTTTTCTAATCCACATAAAGGTTTGGTGATCTTAGAAAAATTACGTATGAAGCGACGGTAGAATCCAAAGATGTCCCAAAAACTTGGACCGACTTCACATTTGTTGGTGGAGGTAATTTTCAATAGCTACCACCTGGCTCTATCAACCTCCAAGCCGTCCATGAAACTCTATGTCCCAACACAATACCTTCCTTACCATAAAATGGCATTTTCCCAATTCAACACAAGGCATGTATCCTCGCATCGTTGCAACACCGGCTAAGATTATCAAAACAAACATCAAAAGAGGATCCAAATACGTAAAATCATCCATAAATACCTCCATGATGTTTTCTATTAAACCATGAAAAATTGCCATCATGCACAATAAATGTGGTGGTGCATTGCATAACCCAAATGGCATCCGTCATGGCGAAGACACCGTAGAAGCGGGTAAATGTTGTCTTGTCTTGATCTTCCGAGCGATGGGGATCTGATTGTATCCCGAGTAACCGTCCAAGAAGCAATAGAACTCATGACCTGCCAACCTATCTAACATTTGATCAATTAAAGGTAAAGGGAAGTGATCCTTACGTGTGGCTGCATTTAATGCTCGGTAGTCGATGCACACCTCCACCCGAGGACCAATCGTGTTGCTATCAACTCATTATTCTCATCCTTGATCACTGTCATCCCTCCTTTCTTTGAGACAACTTGTGTGGGACTTACCCACTCACTGTCGGATATGGCATATATCATCTCGGCGTCTAAAAGTTTCAGAACCTCTTTTCTTACCACTTCTTGCATAGCCTCGATTTAATCTACCGAGGTTGCCTTGGTCTATTCTCTGATTCCAACAAAATTCGGTGCATGCACAAAGACGGATGATTCCCTTAATATCCGCAATGGTCCAACCTATAGCTTCCTCAGATTTCAAAACTTCGCAAAGTTTTTCCAATTCGTAGGATTAAGCAAAGCGTAAACAATAACCGGGTAAGTATCATTATCTCCCAAAACGAATACCGAGATGATCCGCGGTGGTTTCGATTCGAGTTTGGGTGTATCCGTGGTTTCCACCGGTTTCTTCTCTCACGATGAACTTTTCTCAATGCCCCCATCACTGATCGATGAATATCCAATCACGAGACACATTTAGAAACGGGGTGGTATCAAGCACGTATAAATATTCTAAAATTTCATCACAAGCTTCATCTAGATCATTATAAGAAAAATGCAATTTCTTATGCGGTTTTCAGCTTATCGTCTTTGATCGGTAGAAAAGGTGTGAAAGTGGTGATTGAGCAACAATCCTCGGAATCTGAGTTATCATGTCTCTTGATGGCATCATAAATCGAGATTTTGAGCTCCTCCTTATTCAATCTAAAAGTTAAATCACCATCCTGCACATCAATTAAAGCTCGACCAGTAGCTAGAAAAGGACGTCCCAAAATTAATGGTTGATTTTTATCTTCAGGCATATCCAAGATCACAAAATCAGCAGGAAAAACAAAGTCTTGAATTCTTACCAGAACATCTTCAACAATTCCCATAGGATAAGAAACAGACTTGTCAGCCATCAACAAGGAGATTGTGGTTGGTTTCATCTCGCCGATCTCCAAACGGTTGAAAATTGATAAAGGCATCAGGTTAATGCTTGCTCCTAAATCGCATAACACGTTAGGAAATGTGTGCTCCAATCCGTGATACCAAAGTAAAGCTCCTCGGATCTTTTGTTTGAGTGGCAACTTCCTCTGGATTATAGCACTGCATTCTTCAGAAAGATTGATTGTCTCGAACTTGCCTAGCTTCTTTTTGCTTGCCACTGCATCCTTGAGGAATTTAATATAACCAGGCATATCTCGAAGCGCATCAAGGAGAGGTATATTGATATTCACTTTCTGAAACATCTCCATAAAATGAGTGAGCTTTGCATCATATTTTTGCTTCCCTAAGCGGTGAGGAAATGGAGCTATTGGAACAGTGCACGATTGATTATTCACGCCTTCAGCTGGTACTCGCGAACTATCTTCTCTACCCTTCCCTCGCGAGCAATTCTCTGATTCTGGGCTCGCGACGCGCTCCTTATTCTTCGCGATCATTGGTCGCGATGATTCTTCGCGATGATGAGTCGCGAGGTGCTCTGTGTCTGGGTTCGCGTGGAGTTCTCGCGAACATTCCTCGCGATGATAGATCACGAGGTCTTCGCATCGACCACGCTTGAGCCTCGCGAATGTTCTTCGCGATGCTTAGTCACAAAGTCGTCCTTGGCTTCAGGTAATGCTTTCCTCGAGAAATCTCATTGAATTCGCGCCTCTTTCTCGCGAAGGTCACTCGCGAGGCGAGAATGTAGTTCCTTCGTGGTTCGAACTTCTTCCTCCCTTTCATACTCCGGATGATTTATGTAGGATTTTCCACTTCTCGTCTGAATGGCATTCACATGATTACGAGATGTCCGATTTTTCGGATTACGCTCCAGACACTTGAAATCGACCCCACCGTGAACCCCGCTCTCTCATCGCCATCTCGCCCTATTTGATTTTCCACCATCTTGAGTTGTTTTCCAATCGAGTGATGGTGTTATTGATGGAATTGACAAGATTTTCCAACACATTTATTCGATGCCCGTCTGCTGTGATTCGAGTATTCTGTCATTACGGCTTGTTGATGATTCACGCAATCATTGATTACTCATTAAGAGTTGCATCTCTTCGACACTAGGCTTCTTTGGCTCCATTAATGACTCCATTATTTACAAATAAACCAGTGGTGGTTGTTTGTGCATTCCGAGCATTCGTGATAGACAAATTAGGGTGATTCCTATTACTCGGATGATCTGTTTGATTTGCACCGATTTCCTTGAAACCTCGACTCGAAAATTATTCCTTCGATTCACAAAATTGGCCTCTTCAAGATCCCGTGCCATTAAAACAGTCATCTTGGCTTTCTTTTCTTCTTCACATTCTCGTTGTAAGCTTTGAACTTTTCTAAGAGATCATCGTACTTACTATCCACCTCGGTAGTCATGACTTTTCTTCGGTCGCCTTTCCATCGCCACCGATAGTCATAGATGTCATCTCTCAATTATCCTCAACGCTCATCTATACTTGGTTGAGAAGGCATCCTCCGTTGAAGTATCTACAATACTTTGGGTGTTGACAATCGAGACCATCGTAGAACTGTGTTACCTTGTTCGAGAATAACCATGTTGTGGACATTTTCGCAGAGACTTCAATCTTTCCAAGCTTCAAACAATGACTCATCTCCCAATTGTGAAATGAGAAATCTCGAAGAATGATTTTCCGAGCCTTAGCGGTGGAAAGTATTTAGATAGAAAATTCTCAAAAGTCGCTCCCATGTACTAATTCACGATCCGCTAATCCTCGAACCATTCTTTAGCTCGCTTCTCAACGAAAACACAAACATCCGCATCCGGATGGCATCACCGGCACTCCGCTCGCTTGATTGTATCACGATATCGAGCACGCTCTAAATGTGCATTGGGGTCTTCGATAACCCTCCCCAAACTGTTCCGCTTGATCATACTAATGAGGGCGGGCTTAAGCTCGAAATTATTCGCATTAACGTTCGCCCCATCCTCCACCTTGAACGATCCGTCGGTGGCTGTACATGTGATTCAACGCATGCGGGTGGTGGTTGCCCCAATCTGCCCATCGATTATTCAACGCCAGTTGGCCGTCCTCGCCAAAGATTTCCTCTAACTCGGTTATCCGCTCATGGCCTGGTCTGTCTGCCATTGCTTGTCTTCTTTCTCGGCTCTCCCTCTTATGGGATCTTTCAATCTCAAGATCTAAAGGAATAATTTCTTTCCTTTGAGATCTTGTAATCATGCACTGCGCAGAGATATATAAAACCAAGTCAGAACTAAAAAGTAACTCGAAATAAAACAATAAAAATAAATAAATATATATATATATATATATATATATATATATATATATATATATTTTAAACGCTTGAATTAATAACTACAATTCAGAAAATTATCACTGTGAAATCTAAACAGTCCCCGGCAACGGCGCCAAAATTTGATCGCTAGAAATCCTACCAAATAAATGATAGTAAAATAGCAAGTATATATATCGTATCCACAGAGACGCAATTGAGAACACGACAAGTAATTAACACGTAACCTTTATTATTATCCAAGCAACACAAATCGAGAGAAGATTATAACTTAGACTTGAAAACAAAATATGGAAAGAAACCAGATATAAAAGACTGATCCTAGGGATGTATTTAACCTAACCAAATTCATGCAATTAACCTATTAATCTGTCTACCAATTTAATCCACATTCAGATGAAGGATCACTAATGTAACTATAATTTCCGTCGGGACAACCTATAGTAGTAGGTTAGCCTAAACTCTATCTCCGTCGGGTCTCAAGAGAAGTAAGCTAATTACCAAAAGCACACAAAGATATAACCTCCTACAGCTCACCTATCTCCGTCGGGTCTCAAGGCAAATACTGTATTATAAACTCCAGATATCGATTATGCAATTAATTCCGCAGGGACATCAATCACATAACTAGCATGCATAGATAATGATCAGATACCAACACATGAGAATTAAAGCCAAGATTTATAAATCATGAAGGGACGGCAAAACAGTATCAACAGATAAATTACACTAATCTAGTCAGACATACAAACCCCAGGATCAATACGAAAATTAGCTACTCATAATTAAATTATCAAAGCAATAAATAATTAAAGATGACATGAATTGAGATAACAAGATAAAACTGTATGATTCCACGATGAACAACGTAACACTTGAATCCAGACGTAAATCGAAATCCCAAAACTAACTATGAAATTGGAATGAACTCAAACTAAATCACTGGAATGTAATAAAAGCTTAATGTAAAAGATGTTCTGTTCTGGAGGAATTAAAATCTGTCTCTGCTCTCAAAAGTTGCGTAGTCACGGTCTGTTGTCCGCCTCGCCTGATATACTCCAACCCTAATTACTTTGATTCGCGTGCCTTCATCGCGAGAAACAGTCGCGATGATAAGTCGCGACAGTCATCCCGCCTTGTTTCGCGACCTTTGGTCGCGATGGTAAGTCGCTATGTTGGGTCGCGATGGTCCTCCGCGTGCCTTCGCGACCTTTGGTCGCGATGTCAAGTCGCGATGCCGGGTCGCGAGTCCTCCAATTTGCGTGCATTCAACATTGCCTCGCGAGTCTCCATCGCGTTACTTCCTCGCGATAGCGTGTCGCGAAGGAAGATTTCGCCTTCTCTCTCAGAACAGGCGCGAGGATGCCTTGCGAACTCCCAATCCTTTGTACGCGTGTGTGTGTCTTCCATTTCAGATAAAAACCTGTGCTAAAACAACACAAACTACACACGGCATCATATCTTTCAAGATATTCGAAATATAACATAAATGCAGCTCAACCAATCAATTATCACTTAGAAATAGGACAAATATAACCCAATAAACATGTAAAAATGAGGCTTATCAATCTACCCTTTAGGAGTGATTTTGCGTTAAGAAAATAAAGGAAAAACCTCCTCTATGAATCCTATGATTTTCGCCCCTTCTGGCTTAAAATGGGGAAAACTTTGATCTTTGACGTTATGGATCAATTAATGCTAAATCAAGTTTAAACAAGTGATTTATGCTTGAATTATGGTTTAACTTGATTATCTTCAAAAAAAAACCTTACTTTGCTAGAACCCTAATTCTTATCTTGAGAAATTGTTGTTGATTGCTTAAATTGAGCTTATATCTATGAAATTGGAAGTGTTTAAACACATTTAGAGTCGATTGTTGAAACGAAAATCGAACCCCTCGTTTTTCTTGTTATGGCCGAAAATAAAGGCTTCAATTTCAAGATGATTTTGGTTCTTGTTTGTTTAAATTAAGTTAGTAGTTATGTAATTAAATATATTAGATCTTGTTTGGTGAAAGAATTTGGAGTCAATTCCAACTCATGCGAAAACCCCTAATTTGATATGATTATGGAGTCTCAAGAAGTTATTGTTTTTTATTTTATTTGAAGAACTTGATTCATAATTGTGATCTAGTATATGAAATTTGCTTATTTTGATTTATTGGGATTTTTCTATATTAGTATGTAAAAATTGGATTTCGTTAGTTTGCATAATTAAAAAGGACTTTATGATTATGGCTTGATATTTGAGATTTGATTTTAATATATGGATTTTCATAATAATATAACTTGATCAAAGTTCTAAGGGAAAATATTGATAAGCTAAAATTATCTTCTATCTGTAAATGTATCTCTTGTATATATATAAGAAAGTGAATGACTAAAGTTCTACTAAAATACTTTTCATAATGATATGAATAATTGTGTTATGGATGCATTGACCTAGCAGAGCTTAGCCTAACCTTAGTATACCGAGAGATTTTAGTAGAGGCTCAAGAGTTAGAAACTCTTAGTTTCTCTTTCCCGTGTTTATTCTTCTTATTTCTTTATTAAAGAGCTAGTGGGAGAGGGATAGAGATCAAGAAAGGAAAAGTCGAAAGTCTCGAGTAAGCAACATATCCAGGTGGGCTTTCTAAACTAAAATGTGTGTGCACAAGTTTATGATAATGAGCATATGCTTCTTTTGCAAAAGTTAATTGACTTGCTTGTTTTTGAGCACATTGCATATTGCCCATCTACGAGAGAATGACGATATCGGCCCTATGCTAGACAAGTGCTAGTAAGGTATGTGTACAGTGTGGCCTTTGGCCAAGGTGTTGAGGAGGAGGCCTACTTCTCAACACGCTTGTGCTTGTAGATATGGTGTTTATTGATGATTGTCTGTAGACATGTTATAACTAGAATTGTTAGCACGTGCATTGATCATGAATTAAGTGATTTCATAAAGTTTGATTCATAGGATATTTCATAAAACCCCTGTGAATCTAATAAGTGGCAAGTCGATTATATAGCTCTAAGAGCATGTTTTTAGTTGCTTTCGGCAAGTGCCCACTAAGTGCATCAAGTACTCACGTCCTGCATGTATTTCTAAATATGGAGGTTGTGTAGGAGCCGATGACGAAATTGAATGCTGAGCGAAGATTTGTCTCGTCATGTAATATGTTTTGCCTCGGGTTTATGTCTTCACACATAAATTCAACTACTCTTTTGCTGCCAACTCTTTTTATGGATTGTGATGTGTTATGGGTACAAAGTCCTAATGGGTTGGACATTTGATAAGTAAGTATAAACTCGAGTCGAAGATTATTGCATCAACTTACTAAATAGTGATTAATCAATGTTCGACTTTTGATTATTAGTTAATCACAAGTTCAAAGACTCGTCTTTCTTTGGAATGATAATTGTTTATTTCTACGAGCCTCTAAAATTAGTCAGTTATCTTATTTCTTTCCTCCAGTCGCAACCCGGTTAGTTAGTTAATCCTTGATTAATTAGTCGGGCTGTGACATTTTTATTTTTCACATGGTAAGGCGCACAAATTGAAAATTTTCCACTTTTCATTTATCATGTAAGTTTTCATCTGTCTTTATTTTCTAATTTATTTTGTTAGAAAAGTAATTAACTATATTAATACTTATTAGATTTTGAAATATTAAAGGTTATGCTAATATTTTATATCATGTCGAAGAATTAATATAAAAAAGGAGTTTAAGTACATATTTTATATTAACCTAAAAAACATATTTTACATTAAAATGAAATGTATTTAAATTCGCTCTTGTGACTGTTGCATATTGTTGCTGAAGATTTTGTATGATTTTAATAAGAATCCACTTTTTGAAAAAATAATTATAATAAATAAGATATTATTTTTTAATTGTAAGACCGCAGGCATTGTGCGCCCGAATTCAATATTCGAACAATTAATATGAATTATACTAATTCTTAATAATTTTCTAATCTTTAAATCCAATTTAACTAATAACATTTTTTCTAATATAATATACTTTCATAAATAATCAAACAATGTGGTCAATATATGACATTGTTCTTATGATCATATAGATTCATAACAATTTTCTAATCTTTATTTTAATTTCACCAATACCACCTAATCTTTTTCTACTATAGTATACTTTTATGAATAATCGAAGAATAGTGTCAATGTGTGACATTGTTTTCATGATTATATTGATTCCTAACAATTTAATTTGTAATCTTTGATTCCAATTTCACTAACAACACCTAATTTTTTTTATTATAGTATATTTTATGAAATAATCGAACAACTGTGTCAATATGTGACACTATTATCATGATTATATCCATTCCAAAAAGTTATAATTTTAATTCCAATTTCACTGATCCCATCTTTTTTTTTCTGGTATAGTATACTTTTAAGAATTGATCGAAAAAAGTAATATGCAACGACGCTATTCTCATGAATATTTTTATTTCTAACAATTTTGTAATCTTTAATTTTAATTTCACTGGTACCGTATAATTTTTTCTACTATAGTTATATTTATGAAATAATCTTACAATATTGTTAATGTGTAACACTATTCTCACGAGTACATCCATGTCTATCAATTTTCTAATCTTTAATTCCAATTTTACTAATACCTTAATAATTTTTCTACTATAGTGTACTTTTACGTAATAATCAAACAATGAGTGATACTATTCTCACAATTATATCGATTCCTAGTACTTTTATAATCATTGATTCCATTCATTAATACTTTTTCTACTATAATATAATTTTATGAAGGGATAAGATGCAAAAATATTGTAATTAGATCATTGAACCAAAACTTAGGCACGATTATTTCTAATGCCAAAACAATTGATGCATATCTATTGTTAATATTGGCTGTTGAAGGTTTTCAGGGAATAAATTTTATTATTTAGTTCCTAAACTAATCTTGTAATAAAAAAAATTATAAAATGTCTAATTAAAAAAATGATTGTCACTATATATATCTTTGTAGTGGGAAAAATGACTATCATTGGTACACAGTGACAATGACAAAAATTACTGACAACAAAAATATTTGTCACTATAATATTTGGTTGTGACGAAAAAAAAGATTGTCACTAAATATATAGTGACGAAAATTACAAGCATTATTGACATTTAGTGACAATAACCACCTACAACTAAAATATTAGTCACTATAATATTTATTTGCAACGAAATAATTGATTGTCACTATATACACTTTTTAGTAACAAAAATACGATTGTCACTAACATATAGTAACAATAAATACGATAATAAAAATATTTATCACTATAATATTTATTTGTGACAAGATAAATGATTGTGACTACATATTTTTTTTAGTGAAAAGAATAGATCATCACTAACATATAGTGATAATAATTACCGACAACATTAAAATTTGTCACTATAATATTTGTTTGTGACAATAAAATTACCGTCACTGTATATAATTTTATAGTGACAAAAAAAATATGATTTTTGCTAACATATAGTGACAATAAGTACCGACAATAATAAAAATTGTCACTGCAATATAGTTTTGTGACAATATAAATTAATGTCACTATATATTTTTATTAGTGACAAAACCGTAGTAGTCACCGACAATAACTATCGACAATAATGTGTGTGTGTGTGTGTTGACCTAGTTGTAGAGTACTTAATGTCCAAGGTCAAAGGTCTCGGGTTCGAGTCCACCGTGACGTAGCCTTTAAAAAATTTTGCATTAAATTGAAAAAAAAACTATCAACAACAATAAAAATTATCACTATAACATTTTTTTGTGACAAGATAAATATTTGTCACTATAAATATGTTTGTAGTGACAAAAAAAAGATCTTCACTCAATAATGTGTTTCAACCAAAATCTCTTCACTTTGATGTCACTGTTGCATTTGCAACTAAAAGTGTCTCGTTTTTCTTTTTGGATCGTTCCACTAAAAGTGACACAATCTAAAAAAAATCAAGCTTTTACACACAAAACACAACTCTACTTAATCTACGTATCCAAAAATAATATGCCACTTTTAGAGGGACGGAGAAAGTGATATGTAAAAAATAAGATTAGAACCTGATCAATAATGTGTTTCGAAGAGATATATATATTAATGGAGATGAAATTAGTTGAAAATATATATAAAAAGCTACCAAACATAAGAAAAAAGATTTAAAAAGCAAAAATCTAGAAAAAAAATCAAGAATTAACAGTGACCACAGCCTGTGCAACGAGTGTCCGTGGTACATGAGTGTGAAAACATGTATCTGATGCGACCGAAGCGTGGACAACAACATTTGCTCTGTCTTGTCATGTTTTGTGTTAAAATCGTGCCTACGTGTCGTGGACAAAATTCTATGTGCAACACGTGCAGTGGACTTGCGCAACTTCTTGTTTTGTTGTTCTCCCTCATTTGATCTTCAATTAACGTATCATTTTGGCCTATGAACTCCTACGAGCTGCACTTTAATCTTATGAGGCTCAACCTCCTTAATTTTGATCATATTTTTCTACAATTTCTTCCAAACACACAAACGATTATCAAATCTTAAAATATTACAAAATTTAAGCATAAACTCGTTCCAAATATTGTTTTCTCTAGTAAAATCGGCACACTTAAACCTTTAAAAATGTAGAAAATCATTTTTTGACAAATTCTTGCATAAACGTACAAAACAAATTTTTTTGGTAAATTTAATACAGAAATTTAAAGGTCGCGTCAGGATGGACTCAAACCCGAGACCTTTGGCATCGGACACAAAACCAATTTTGTTAAGCTTTGGGCTACTCGAGTTAATTGGTTTTGGATTGCTGTCATGATTATTTAATTTTCGATGATTTGAAACTAAGTTTAATTAGAGTTAGGTTCATCGGTCTAATAAAATAAATTGGCTCCTGCTATTGTATTGGTGTATAAATTTAGTTTTGGTTTATTATGAAAACTTTGACAAATTCTTTAATGGCGGTGTTGAGTTTTTTTTTTTTAATTTGAAATCATTTTACATTGGGCTATTATTATTATTATTATTATTATTATTATTATTATTATTATTATTATTATTATTTAGCTACAACATTAGTTAGTTACGCTTGGTGGTTTTAAATTTAAAAATTGAAATTGAGTCAATTATTCTTAATGAGCTATTTATGTTCAATCATGTTTTGAAATGAGGACTTATAATAGTTAATTAATAAAGTAAAACTACAAATTGGAGTTTATTTTAAATATTTTGATCAATTTTCCTATATTTAATTGATTCAATTATTTGTAATGAGCAATTTTCATCGATTATATATCGGAGTGGTGTTAGGAATTATCTTTAGAAAGGGTTCAGACTGTTAGTTAAACTTTTAATCAAATATCTCAGTTTATAGTCCGTCAAAAAAGTAGTTAATAATTTTCTGTATTTATGCCTAAGGTTAAATAAGTAATTTTATCTTTTAAGAATAAATGTTTTTTTCCTTAATTTGAGGAAACACTACAAGAAAGTTGACTTTTTGCGACATGAAAAATGTGTCGCTAACATTTGTTTTAATGTCGCAAAAACTAACTTGCGACATTCTTTGCGTCACTTTATATTGTGTAGCAAAAGGTCGAGTAGCATTTTTACGACACTTTTTTTGTATTTATGTCGCAATATATACGAAACTTTGTGCATCGCTAACCTAATTGTCGTATAAAATTCACGACATATTCGTGACTTTAGTTCTAGTGACGCAAGTTAGTTTGGGTCATATTTAATGACATTAGCCGAATTGATGCATCCTAATTTGCGACATTAGCTTGTGACATTATTATCAATTGTAGTATAATTTTTACGACATTGTTTCCATTAATGTTGCAACATATACATCATTTTGTGCATCACTAAATTAATTATCGTCCCTAAATTTACGACATATTTCAAGGCCATCCGTGAAAGTAGCATATGTTAGTTTATGTCACATTACATGATACATAAATGTAAACAATTTTATTGTTGTATTTCTTTACAACACATTTTAATTAGATGGTTTATAACGACCCGGCTTCCGGATTGACGGTTGACCCCACGGACCAACACGAGTCTTTTCAGTGTGCTTTGTCCTTACTCACACACTCCCTGAGAAAACTTCCCAGGGGGTCACCCATCCCACAATTGCTCCAAGCCAAGCACGATTAACTTTAGAGTTTTTATGATATGGACTCCCGAAAAGAAGTTGCATCTTGTTGGTATGAGTAGCACATATCAAATCATTTAAGCTCTCCTCAAATATGCAGTCTCATACCTACATATTCTTGAAATCCCTCTCATTCTGGTGCGTTTTGATTCATTCATGTATCCCTCCGCTTTGAAGTCTTAATCGGATCCGCTCCTTGTCCATTCCTCTGCACCGCGATCACTCCGCATTTCTACCCCAAGGCCACATGCCCACCTACCGCTGGTTCGTCCTCGAACCACACCGTACTGGGAGAGGTTCGGCTCTGATACCATCTGTAACGATCCGATTTTTGGATTGACGGCTGACCCCACAAACCAACACAAATCTTTTCTGTGTGCTTTGTCCTCACTCACACACTCTCTGAGAAAACTTTCCAAGGGGTCACCCATCCCACAATTGCTCCAAGCCAAGCACGTTTAACTTTAGAGTTTTTATAAGATGGACTCCCTAAAAGAAGATGCATCTTATTGGTATGAGTAACACATATCAAATCCTTTAAGCTCTCCTCAAATATGCAGCCTCATGCCTACATATTATCGAAATCCCTCTCATTCCGGTGCATTTCGATTCATTCATGTACCACTCGCTTTGAAGTCTTAATCGGAACCGCTCATTGTCCATGCCTCTGCACCGACGATCACTCCGTACTTCTTCCCCAGGCGTCACATGGTTAATGTCACATTTTCTTTTTGTGACAAATATATTGTATATTAAACTAATAATACAGACTGACACAAGTTCTTGTGTTAAATTATTATTATTTATTTATTTGTAACCTTTGGATTTTTATTGAATGTGTATACAATATTATAATAGCTCATATTTGATTATTTAAATATTTTGAATGAATAATTAGCAAGTGTTTAAATAAACTATAGCAAATTTTGAGACATAAAATGAGTGTCGCGCATATGTGTCACTAAACTATGACACAATATATAGTGACACATAACCCATATAAATATACAACATTGAATGCAACAATATTCTAAATATGTGATATAATTATGACATTTTATTGAGGTGTTGCAAATAAATTGTCGTAATTTTAAGACATCAAATGAGTGTCGATATGTGTCACTAAATTATGACACAATATGTAGATGATGCACAATTGGCGTAAATATACAACCCTAGATGCAACCCTATTCTAAATATGTGATATAATTATGACATTTTATTGAGATGTCGTAGATAAATTGTCGCAATTTTGAGACATCAAAACGAGTGTTGTATTTTTGTCACTAAACTACGACATAATATTTAAATGATGCACAAATGACATAAATATGAGACACTAGAAGCATAAGTGTGGTAATTTTACAGTACATACATATAACGTCGCATGTGTTTATGTCGCAATAAATCTATTTTGTTGTAGTGAAAAAACAATTTTTTACTTATTTTTAGAGATTTGTTGTAACTTATCATTTAAATCATTATCTGCAACATTATTTATGTTTCAATACTTAATATACACAAAATTATTTATGATTCAAACTAGCAAATCCATGAAAAACTTAGGTAAAATAATATATATATATATATATATATATATATATATATATATATGTTGATTCATACGTGTGGTTCTATATAGCACTTCTATAGCATTTTTTAATTATTCGTTGTACATACCACTAAAATTACGAACATTATTGTCAGTTTATTTTATATATTGTTTTGTATATGCTTATTTTGTTTTTTGTTCTGTATATATGTCGTTGCACTAGTGAAATATTTTTGTAGCATTTTTAGCGTATTCATTTTGTACATATACAGGTAAAAATATTTATGTATTTATTCATACGTGCTTTTCAATACTTATTGCATTGGTAGAATATTTTTATAGCTTTTTTTTACTTATTCGTTGCACATAAGGTTTAATCTCATCAAGACAATAATTTTTAAAATTTTAGTGGTACGTGCAACGAATAAGTAAAAAAAATGCTATGAAACTATTATACCAGTGATATATAGAACCACACATATGAATCAATATATATATTATTTTATCTAAGTTTTTCATGGATTTGCTAGCTTGGATCACAAATAATTTTGTATAAAGTATTGAAACAGAAATAATATTGCAGATAATGATTTAAATGATAAGTTATAACAAATCCCTAAAAATAAGTATAAAACCGTGTTTTCCCTTAAATTAAGGGGAAAACTGATTTTTAAAAGTTAAAATTACTTATTTAACCTTTGGCGTAAACACAAAAAAAATTGTAGCACATATAGGTATAATTTGTAACACAACGAAAATAAATCTTGTCCATTAATTTACTAAAATGAATGAATTAATTAGATTTATTCTTATTTCTTACACTTATTTTCATTCTCACAGAAACCATCTCCTATATATATAGTGATGTTCAAATAAGAACCATTTTTAAGGTGAGAATTAATAACTACAAAAATTTGCTATGAATAAAATGAATTCACTATGAAAGTTAATACATCCGTTGAAAAGTTACTGAATTAAAAAATTGGAATTGTCATCCAGGTTCGAAGCCCATGAGTGACGAAAATTCTATTTTTTTTAGATTCAGTGACTTTCCGACGGATTCATCAACTTTCAGCGAATTAATCATTTTTTGGTTCTCATGAAAAAAATGATTCTCACATTAACACATATATAGATTCAAATAAAAAATTATTTAAAGTAAGAACATGATAACTATTTTCAACCATTAGATTGCGAAGAACGGGTTAAAATTGCAAATTCCGTAAATTAGAAACAGAATCAACCGACATAATTAAAGGGTGATTCCTAGGATCTTCATACATAATCAATCGTTATCAATATATGTTAACAAAGCGGTTGTCACTAATGATAGCATCCTAATTTAGAATCTTCAACCAATAAAATGAATTGACCATAAATGGGAAAAAGGCTCTAAAAGCAAGTCACATAATAATCAATTCACTCCACAGTATTTCCAGAACAGATCAAATTCGATCAACATTTATTCCTTATTTCAAATAAAAGAAAAATACAAATCTATAATATAATAATAATCCAAAGAAGAAAAAACAATACAAAGGTTATAATTTTGCCAAACTCATCTTTGACAAATGCAAAACCATGTAGACGAAGTAGACACAAATTGTGGATTCATTGTGTGGGGCAGCTTTATATTGTAAGTATAACATTAGAACCAAAGTAATCACCAAAACCTCAATCTTAATAGGTTGTGATTAATTAATTAATTGGCCCTAATTAAAGTATCCATCACAGTGAATCACGAAAATACTTCACACTGTATAGAATTATTACGCTCCATTATGCATCTTCATATCCTATTCACAAATTATTATCCTAATCAATCAATTTCTGTTTTTCCCAATTTTGTCCAAAATTAGGGTTAATTCCCTAGGGTGCACATTTACCTTCAGCCCGTCCTTCATGAACAGCGTCAGAGACATCTTCTGCTCCACGTTGTGCCCCGCTGCCACCACAAGGCGGTGGCGAAGCAGCAGCGCCGCCGCGATAGACTTCATCTGCAGGTACGCCAGATCCTTCCCCAGACAAATCCTTGGCCCCGCATTGAATGCCACAAACTGGAATTGATCCTTCGCTTCGAACTTCTTATCATCCTCCGACAGCCATCTCTCCGGCTTGAATTCGAGGCAATCGTCGCCCCAAATGAACTTCATCCTCGCCGACGAGTAGATCGAGTACGTGATATTTGATCCTGCCGGCACGAACGTGCCGTCCGGCAGCACGTCGTCGGCGATCACATGCTTCGAATCCTCCGGAACGGAGGGGTACAACCGCAGCGTCTCCGACAGCGCCGCCTTGAGGTAAACCAGGCGATCGACTTCCTCGAACACCAGAGGATCGCTCAGCCACTTCGCGGTGTCGCTGCCGCGGGACTCCTCCAGGACCGAGCAGAGCTCGATTAAAATCTTCTCCTCCGCCGCGGGATTGAGCGTGAGCAGCCAGAAGAACCAGCTGAGCGCCACCGACGAGGTATCGCGGCCGGCGAGGATGAAATTTAGAGCAACTTGTTGGAGAAATTTATCGCTATATGTTTCCCTCTTTTTCATGAACCTCGATAGCAAGTCGTCGTGCTGGGTCCCGCTGTCCTGTTGCTGACTCAGCAACTCTAGCTTACGTGTATTGATCACATTGGTCAAGTAATTGTCCACGTGTCTCAGGCTCAGGCTCAGGCTGAGCTCCATCCCGAGCCGAAGCCATTTCTTGAACCTCCAAATAAACTCGGGCAGAATGAATCGGTGCAGCGTGGCCTCGGTGGCGGTGTCGAAGGCGGAGGCGAAGCTGTTTTCCGGCAGGTCGGGGGCGAGGGTCTGGGGGTCTTTTCCAAAAGCCAAGCCGCATATGTTGTCGAAGGTGAGCCGGAGTAAAAGATCTTGGAGATCGACTGGCTTGCCCTCGAGCTGAGCCAATTCGAGAATCGGGCAGAAGCGGTTCTTGATGGCCCGGCTCACCCAGCGCGCCATGGCTTGCCTCAGCGTGCGGGTGGTGAACTCGAGTGCGGCGGTCTTACGTTGGAACAGCCACGTGTCACCATCGGAGTTGAAGATGCCCTCGCCGAGCAGGTCGTGGAAGACGGCCTGCCAGGTGGGGCCCTTGGGGTAATTGTCGAACCTAACCTTCAAAATGTGCTCTAGGTTTTGGGGTCGCACGTGACAGTCACAAGACCCTGCTTCCGGGCCAGGCACGGGATGGCGAAGATGCAGGTTTGGTAGGTACCGCCGCAGGCCCGGAGGTTGTCGGCGATCCAGTCGTGCATGCGGCCGTTGTTCTGGATTAGGCCCGGGAGACTGCCTAAAACGGGCCACAATCTCGGGCCCTTGGGCCCTTTTAGAGACCGCATGGCGGATCTGAACCATAGAAGATAAGCTGACACCAACGCTACAATAACCATGCTCGTTGATATATCCATTATCGGGCCCACTTTCGTATTTTTCTCAAAGCCAATTGTAGAGAAAATACTGTAAACCCCCATTTCTCAAAATCCAACAAAAATAACAAGAAAAGGAGTACTAAGAAGAACCTGTAATTGTATGAATTGGAGTGACGACCTTGCTAGCTAGCTTGGAGTTTGAGTGTGAAACATGGGAGAAAATCGAAATCCGGGTAGTATAATGTCGGGAAAGATTGTTTCATAGTACGTGCAATAATGAGGAAAAACCCTAGAAAGAGCAAAGGAAAAGGTATTGCAGTGGAGAATTTAGAGGTAAAAGAAAAGGGAAGGGGGGGGGGGCGGTATGGGTATCGGACGAGAGGTGTGTGAGTGACAGAGGTGAAGAAATAAAGTGATTTATAGAGAAATGGAGGTGTGGCAATAAATATATGGGGGTCGGGCTGTTCTTGAAATCTCACAGCACAACACATAGACACATACTTTTCATCATCATCATCATCATCTCTCAGGAGAGAGATGGACATTAAATGGTAGCGGAGGTCGTTGGAGTGGACATAATTAAGCAGGCAACTAAGAAAGTGATCTCCACCTCCAAATCCGATCTGTACGTACATATGCTTTAATAAAGGTGATGAAGAATTTTGATTTTGAGGGAGAAGAAAGAAGTAAGTGTGTGGATTTGATGAGATCACCCTATTACGCGCGCGGCTGAATTATTTGCACCACAATGTCAACATATGTTGAGAGATTAATTTGTCCTTTTTCTTGGGATTTCTTGCATTGTGTAGTTGCCGTTGCCAACTGGAATAAATTTTCGTGGTTTCTTTGTAATTATTTATTTGACAAAACTTATGGATTGTAGCTCACCTAATTTGGCAGGAAGTAAGCTCCTCCTTAAATTCATGCATTCAATGATAGCCAAAAAGTTAATGAGATTAGTTGAGAAACGATGTGCATACATCTACATGCATATATAGTGCTACTGCTACACACACACATATATATACAATATATATATATACATATGTATATATATATGTAGAGAGAGAGAGAGAGAGCACCCAGTTGCATGTGAAGAACCGGAAAATTAAGATTACACCAAAAGGGAGTAGCAGAGAATAAGCGGTTAGTTCGACTAGTGTTTGATTGTACCTAACTTGTCTCTTTAATGTTTGCTTAATTAACAAGAATAATTCAATTACTTTACCCTAAAAATCAATAATTTTTAATGTTTGGAGTTTGGACCGACACATCTAATTTATAATATTGATAGATATGTTAATATGTTCACCAGTAATGCGATAAGTTACATAAACTTTTGCGAAACTAAGCTACATTTTTTTGTTAAAATTAATAAATGACATTTTATAAAACATGTAGCATTACTACCACTATATCCGATACGTTTATGTGTAAAAATACCTATCAATTGATAGAATGATCATATTATTTGTTTATACTGACAGCTAGGTTAAGAATGTAAGGGTAATTGGATTTTAATTTGGAATATTTTGAATTTGAGATACAATAAATTTCGACTTTGACACCACTGAATTACATCTACATGCTCGGTTTCTTTAATTGAAAATTGTGGTTTGGAAACTACGAACATGTTTTGCTTTCACATAACGTTTTATATGGTTGGACGTGTTTTGGGAGTTTTCACGATAATATGTTCAGAGACTGATATTGTGTTTCGGATTTTTGAGTTTTAAGTTTTTGTATATATATATATATATATATATATATATATATATATATATATATGGAGTGATTATTGTAAAACCATCCTTAACCTATAAACTACGAACTCTCGAAATCGTTTGAATTCACCGTGAAAGCGTCAAATTCGCCAGTATAAGTATTTGAATTTAGAAAATTAAAATTAGCCCCTCATGGAATTCGAACCCAAGCGTTTGAATCAATTAAATAAGGTGATGAATTCACCTTAGATCTTCACAAATCAAGGAGACAGATAGGCCATATTTAATTTAGAGTTCATAAAAATGCAGATATTAAATGATGGATTTAATATGGCGACTTCAAGGAGACAGAGGAAAGCATGAATGGCACTGAACTTTAGTTATCGTCGCGCATATTTATATGGTCATACCTAAACAAATATTCTTTTAAATTCCTCAATCCATCATTGATCATGATGATGCAGAATAAAAGTTTCATGACCATTCAAAACAGAATTCGATCATCAAAATGATGTCGGGTTGGGAAATCGATTTTGCAATTTTTTAGTTCAAGTCAAACTAAGTCGGATCGTGATCTCAATTTCAATGATTGATGATCAAATCGATTCGATTGATGAAAAAAGAAAGTTAACATTTTGTGTAGGTAGAATTATTAACAATAATGATTATTAGGGCACTATTATGAAAAAGTTCAAATAGTGATTTCTCCGAAAAAATAAAATAAGACTTACATATATTTCAGCATGTCGTGTATACAACCACTAAAGCCTTATTTTCTTTAATCAATTACATAACTACCTGACAATTTGTTGCATATATGAAATATTATTTAATAAATAAAGATATTATATCGCATCACTATTTTTGACAAGTAAATATTTAAGATTTATTATATCCATCAGTCTTGAAGAGATAATGTACTTGCGCCAGCACAAAATCTGCTTATGATTATAAAATGGGTAGATTTAATGTTATAGACTCTTGTATTGCATCCCTCTTCAAAATGACAACATGTGTTAAATCGTCGGCTTTCAATCAATTAGGATCTAATCCATTAAGAACACTACGATTTACCACAATTTGTTACATATTACCATTTTGAAGAGAGATGCAATGCAAGAGACCGCAACATCAAACTTACCTTATAAAATGAGTCTCCATACCACTTATGCATCAAATCATACATAAGGGACGATCGAGTTTATATGTGATAAGAAATGGGTACATTCGTGATGTATGAAGCTGGATTTCTAGGTTAGTTGACTCGGTGCTATTAAGAAAATTGGAGTGAGAGGCGAAACACTTAACCAGTTACACTATGACCAGGATGAGATAGCCCCTGAATTTATCAGTTACTATACAAATTTGTTTGGAACTAACGTGGAATCCAACCCAATTGATACAGCAATCTTAGCAAGCGGGCCTATCCTTGAAGCAACTCAAAAAAATGAGCTTATTAGAATTGTCACTGCTGAAGAAATTAAAGAGGCGCTATTCAGCATCGGTAATGATAAAGCGCCTGGACCAGATGGATATACATCAGCTTTCTTCAAAAGTAATTGGGACATTATCGGGCCAGAGATCGTTGAAGCTGTTAAGGAGTTCTTTGCAACTGGGCAACTCCTTAAAAGATTAAATGCGACCATCATCTCTCTTATTCCAAAGTCTCCCATCAATCCCAAAGCTTGGACTTTAGACCTATCGCATCTTTGTAATGTTTTGTACAAGATCATCACTAAAATCATCTCCAACGACTTGCGCCTATTATGGGGTCAATGGTTATCTGACTCGATCGACTTTGTACAAGGAAGGAGCATCATGGATAACATACATCCGCACAAGAGCTTATGAGAGGCTACACAAGAAAGCTGCCCACCGAGATGTCTTGTCAAAATTGATCTCGTGAAAGCTTACGACACGATCTCATGGGACTTTCTACCACAAGTACTTAATGGTCCGAATTTTCATCCGATATTCACTAATTGGGTAATGCAATGCGTCACATCTCCCCAATTTTCCATTGCCATCAATGGCGGTTGCATGGATTCATTCCGGACGTCGAGGACTTAGGCGAGGGATCCAATGTCCCTCTCTTTATCCTCCGTATGGAGTACCTCTCAGCTCCTCGATGTCGAACGTCGACTTGATTTTAACTTCCACGCGAAATATGGTAAATGCAAGATCACCCACCGCATTCGCGACGACGATCTTTGTTTGGGAAAGGCGACTTCACATCAATGAAAATCATTGCCGATACTATCTCAGAATTTTCAGAGGCATTAGGTCTGAAAATTAATAAAGATAAATCCCTTATCTTTGCTGGGGGTTTTCGTGGGACGAATCGGACCGCATTATCGATATATTTGGCTTTAGCCTTGGTGAACTCGGTCAAATATCTTGGGTTCCCTCGCATCCAAGAAGCTAAATCTTACAGATTATGCGCCACTCATCGATCAATTTGCGGCCCTTACCAAAAGATGGTAAGCCATAACCCTTTCATATGCAGGAAGAGCTGAACTTACCAAATCAGTGTTGCAAGGGGTCGAGTGCTATTGGATGCAGGTATTTCCCTTACCTTGTAATGTCATTGATCGTATCTCAAGCATAGCTCGAAGGTTTCTTTGGGGCTCCAAAAAATCCCCGGTTGCATGGACCGATTGTTGTAAACCAAAGGAGGAATGGGGATTAGGTTTCCGGGATCTTATATCATGGAACTCTGCCTTGCTCTCAAAAAATCTTAGGAATATCCACAGTAAGGCAGACTCGATGTGGATACGTTGGATCCATGCGTAATATATCCAACAGCAATATATGGGATTGGAAATGGAAGAAAGGCATGTCCCCTCCTTAAAAGATTCACGTAAATCGTGGACCAATCTTGCTTTCATCCAATGATAATCTGAAGCGCAACAAAACTCCTCGATGAATGGCATGCGTCTAAAGGCGCTCGAGATGCATATGAGTGGTTTAGCCTAAACCGAAAAGAAATTCGCACCGCTTTATCTCGAAAAACTTCATCCTCCAAAGTTTTCGTTTATAACATGGATGGCACTTAGAGGACGACTTGCCTCACGAGATAGACTTGCGTTTAAATATTGATGATAGGTGCCCTTATGCAATGACAATAGCAGAGTCTATGGACCATCTATTCTTCGACTGCCAAGTCACTAATGATGTTTGGAGCAACATCAAAGTTTGGCTAAACCTGACGAGACGTCTTTCCACCATTGCTAGCACTATCAGTGGCTAGATCGAGAAGCGGCCCGACAATCCTTCAAAAAGCACGCCGGATTGCGCTTATGGCAACCGTCAATCACGTTTGGAAGCTGCGCAATGCTAAGGTTTTCGAGAATCTCCCTTTGTTGTGAGTCAGTAATTGCTAAAATTAAGACCGATGTCTACTCGTTTTACTCGCCTATCCGATTGATGCCGTCATCTCGTTTATCTTGTTGATAGATTTTAGTTTGTATCATTTGTGCTATCGACCTTTCTGTTGTATTTTCTAGGGGCTGGACTTTCTTGTTTTATCCGGCGGCCAAGTTCTGTACTGAAAGCTCTATATTAAATCTTGGGTGCGTGAGTTGGCGTCAATAGGGACTCTATCCCTGTTGGGCAGTCGTGGGCATGTTTCCGGTCTTTGCATGATTTCTTGCATGATTTACGGTCTCTTCATACTGTGTGATACATAATTACTTCATGAACATCATATAAATGATTGGGTATCTGCATATATGCGCTATGATTCATATGTCACGGTTTTCGTTCTTGATCTTTAGTATATTGATAATCAATTCATGCGTTAAGTGATATATGCGCGATGGGTGACCTCCCCCGGTAGGCATAAACGTATGGTGTGATAGGTGGCCTCCCTTGGTAGGCATAATGTGCTTTTTACCCCATCTGTTCCACCCCCTCTTCGTGCCATCACTTTCTTGCTCTTTACTGTTATTTTCGTGATTGTATGCGTATATATGATCATTTACTGCTTTATGCCCTCAGTATGCCCATCCTGGGGAGTTTTCTTGGCTGTCGTGGACATTTATGTTTATTTACTGTCGTACAAGCCACACCACTCCCCCTCGTGTCAGTTTGAGTGATTTGTAAGGAGGGTACTCTTTTACTTGTATGGTGTTTTTTCCCACTGGGTTTTCGCCATACAAGGTTTTAACGAGGCCCGCCCATTCCGTGCAATGGGTTGCGATGTAATATGTTGGACATTTATCTATCACTTAGGAGTTTGTTCTCATCCTTCTCTTTTCGGCCACCTGTTTGGCCTTGCTTTCGTTGGACCCCTCCTAGAGTGCGGTCCTATCCCCACCCCTGCTGCCTTCCAGCTGTTTTCCCTCGGGTATGCCTGAGTATTTGTACATGACATATTTTAATTAATGAAATTTAATTCACCCAAAAAAAAAAATTGGATCCACGAGTCATGCTTTACCGGTGATTACTAAGTGGTTTTCTTCGCCACATTGTACCAAACAACATACAATTGGTTTTGATCCAAAAAGAGCCCAAGTTTGGTGCAAGTTCATTAGGAAGAGCCATGTCCATTCCAAGTTTTCTTTTATAACTTGGTTAGCTTATAAGGAGAGACTTAGAGGGTGTTTGGCTAAGCTTATTTTAAAGAGATTATAAGCTCCAGGAGCTTATAAGTTATTTCAAGAGCTTATAAGACATAATGTTTGAAAAGCTTTTAAGTTGTCAAAGTGTTTGGATAATTGAGCTTATAAGCTAGAGAAAGAATCGTGAGTTAGATCTAGAGAGAAAATCATAGTCAGAGAGAGAAAATTGACGAGAGGTGAAGTTGATAGTGTTAGTGTATATGTAGAAAATAACGAACAATAGTAATGTTATTTTGGTAAATTCACTGTTACTTATAAGCTTATGAAAAAATAACTTGTGGTTGAACTACTTATTTTTCGAGGAGCTTATAAGTTGTTGGAGTTTTTTTTACAGCTTATAAACTATTTATGAACGTATTTTACCAAACACTTTGCATGAGCTTATAAGTTCATAAACAACTTATAAGTAGTTTTGAAGAGCTTATAAGCTTAGTCAAACACGTTGTTAATACAAAGGACAAGCTCTATTTTCTTTTCTTTTTTGTATCCCTGTTGTCCTCTTGTTCTTCGGATTTTGAATCTGCTAGTCACATTTTCTTTATTACTACAGGCGTAGTTGCGAAAGAATCGGAAAAGGAATGGGGGCATAATTAATATAAAATCGATAGTTCAAAATTTAATAAATATGTTTAATGATTCAAGATATAATTGATAGTATCAAAATAATTTGAAAATTAAAAAATATTTACCATAAATAAAAATAATACTTTTAGACTAATTAAATCGGTGATATTTTTCAATGAGAAAATAATAATTTAACTCAAATATCATGTTTCATTGAATAAAGTAAGATTATTGAGATGCATGTGCTCGCGGATGATGCATCCCGCAAAAAGATTATGGAATTTTATTTCACGTAAGCTTTTTATCATACTAGTCTTTGCCTAACTTTTCAGCCTCTCAAGTCTTGATAATCTTTTATCAACAAAAGGAGAAAACAAAAAAAAAGGTCTTAGTAGCCTAGTAAAAGTATTCTTACTTATCCACGTGAAAATTATTCTCCGAGAAAGAATGAATGTCACGTCCCCACTCCGGATAACCCGGACTAGAGGGTGACTAATACTAGGAATAGTATTTTAGGGCCAAACGGCTAAGATAAAGATGCGTATCAATTGTAAACTAGCATGCTTGACATGACATAAGATGATACCTTAACAATTCAAATGGTTTAGGCCATCAGACCCAAAGATTTAACACTGATCTGATGGACCTCAATAGTTCATAACATCATAGATAACATAAAAGAGTTCAGAGATTGCAGCGGAAAGTGTGTGAATACATATATGAATATATGTATTCAAGGTGAAACCACAAATTCTTAATAAAACTGGTCAAGGACACTGGACTCCTCAACACTTCCTCCATCACCATCAACAGAGCTCAACCTACACATTTAAAAACAAATATGCAGGGCTAAGTACAAATAATGCACTCAGTGGACTCATGCCGAAAATATTTGATGATTTAATTACGCTGCCAATATCATGGTAAGTCACAAGGGTTTTAGTTGAAATGCCTTGTGCTCACTAAAACATTTTCAGTTTGTAAACATCGTTCGGCCGAGTATTTTCCTTGGTGTGTATGATCCATATCCCATAATCATATCTCATCACATTGTCAAAGATCAAACGTCGAGAGGGAGGCCTCCTTCACGACGTCGTAACGCCGTTTACCCATACAAACACACGCGTTCGGTGTACACGTTAGCCCTAGCCAGGCATTTATCCTCCGGCATAGGACCCGATATCGATTTCATAAAAAGGTTGGGCGCGACCCAACAAATGACAGATCATATCATGTCATCCAACCATCACGACATGCATAACAGATAGGATCCATACACAAAACAGAAATATTTTGGCAGGTAATGTTGTAAACATTTATCAACAGTTGAGGAATAAGCATTGTAAATAAATTCATTTTGGAAAGATAGCGGAGTCACATTTTGTTTGAAAAGAAAGCCCACCTGGACTATGATTCGTCGTAAATTGAGTCCTAGGTTCGTTTGCTTGTCAGTGTCCAATCGTCTCGTTCACGTCCACACCTTTACGTAAAAGCGACATTTTAGTACGTCGTTCACGCTTATCGAGACTCTCAAAGTCTAAGACAAATTCGATATTCTATATCGATGTAAACTGAATTCCTTAATGAATTCAATACGCTTTCAAATACGTAATTCAATTGAACTGTTCTCGTTCCTCGAGATACGTTCAACTATTTCGGTTTAACCTTTCCGGTTTAAACGTTCAACGTATAAGCACGTTTCTCGTTATAAGGATTTCATTTGTGAAATCTTTTCTTAATAATGAGGTATCATACTCAATTAGTACGTCTTACGCGTATTAGCGTATTTATCGATCGTATTTTCGTACGTTTGACTTTAAAAGTCAACGAAGTCACAAAGGTCAACAAAGTCAACAATTTTGACTTTCAAATAGTAATTTCTTCCCATTTCATTTTATAAATCGAATTTCGATCGATTTAGAATCGTAAAGTCCTATTTCTCGATTTGTCACGTAAATCAAAGGACTTATAAATCATTTTCGCAATTAATCCTTTTAATAATTAAAACGTATATTTTCGTTTTAAAAACGTTATTGAATAAACGTTTGTCTCAAACATAGTAATCTATGTTTATAAAACTTTATAAAATCAAAATATGTCTAAAATAATTATTAGACATATAATTTATTATTAAACTGAATTAATAAGGATTTAAAATCCTTATTATTAATCAAAATTTCTCGATAATTAATTAAAAATTACCAAATGACTTTCGAAAATTTTTCTAAATTAATGTAGTGTATTATTATACACTATGGTCCAGAATAAGGACTTATATCATCCATATGATATTGTTTGTCATTTATTAATATATATACACATACATATCTCACGGTAGTTTCATAAATTAGGAAATAATTGTCCAAAAATTCCCAAAATTGATGTACACTTAGTATAATGTCCCAATATTAACATATATCACAATTATAACCTATAGTCCATCATAACCATTCATCAAGAAATAACTTCACAATACTCACGGTATTTTCGAAATAAATACCAAACAATTATCAAACAATTCCCAAAAATTATAATTAAAATATAACATGCTCAAACATTATATTATAACATTGTAACATCATAACATCAACCAAAACCATTTGAAATCATCACCATATGGAGCTCAATGCTCTCGGCTTTTTTGATAAATTTTGGTTTTTGGTTTTCAAAAATTCCAACAATTATATACTATGATTATATACTACAGTACAATAATATAACATCATTTAATCATCAAAAACAAATTAAATCATCACCATTCTCAAGCCATAGCTTTCGGTTTATTTGATTTAAATAGGTATTTGATTTCCAAAAATTCCAACAATTATATACTATGATTATATACTATAGTACAATAATATAACATCATTTAATCATCAAAAACCAATTAAATCATCACCATTCTCAAGCCATAGCTTTCGGTTTATTTGATTTAAATAGGTATTTGATTTCCAAAAATTCCAACAAAATCATACATCACATAATCAATATACTAAAGCATTTATATACCATTGGATGTTCAAAATAAAAATCATACATCAAGGTATCAAACCATATAGCTCACGGTATTCTCAAAATTTCAAGCATTTGGTTTCCAAAAATTCTAGATAAATCATAGAACATATAAACAAGGTCCTAAAGCATTAATATGACATTACATGCTTCAAATAAAAATTATACATCAAGGTATAATACAATAAGCTCTCGGTAATATTAAAATTTCAAGCTAGGGTTTTCCAAAAAATTTTAAATAAATTCCTATGAACTCTAAACACATCATAGAACATTAATCAATCCTTAAAATATTTTTACAAGCATTCGGTCCTCACTAAGCATTTTGTAAAGTTTTCGAAAATTTATTTAAACATGCTCAAGTTTTCGAAAACATCATATACATGTTAGATCCATTAAAAAAAATAATATACAATACCATATGATTATTCTAAACATATATTCACATATTTTTGATATACAAATCATCCAAAAATAATATATAACCATAGATCATTCATAAGGACATTAAACATACAAATATACATATATGATATTCGAAACACATACATACACATATATAACCAAGCTCTCGATTTTTATTGAACAAGGGATGTAAAAATCGAACTATGGTCCTTAGTTTTACCTTTGATAATAGTATGGAATCCAAAGACAAGGAAAGGCACTAGGGTTTTCGAATGGGGGAAGAGAAGAAGGAAGAAAATTTTAGAAATGGGGGAGGGAGCTCTCTCGGTTTTTTTGGCTGAAATGAGAGAAAATGGAGAGAATTTTTGTGAGTGTTGTAGTGTTGAGGTGTGTTATGAGTGAAAATGAAGTGAATGGGAAGAGTTTCCCCTATGTATCCCTCTCTCTCTCTTCGGCGCACACACACATCACAAAATAGAAATTATGGCTGAAGTGTGTAGAGTGTTGTGATGATTAGAGTAGGCTAGAAAGGCTCCTCATGCATTGGCCCATAGAAAGGTGCACATCATGCCTTGTTGGAGCATGATGACCGACGGCTAGGGGGCTCCAAATAGGTGGGATTAATTTTTATTTTACTCATTAATACATTATATATATCATACATGATCATAGATATAAAATACAAGCCATTAAAAATAATTAAAACATCACATAGTGATAAATTCGAAATTATCGTGAATTAGCGTGAAAATAAGAATAAAAATATAAATCACACCTATTATTGATACTCATGTCAATTTCAATCCAAATATACTCATATATAACATAATATATGATTTAGATAATAAATAATAGCTTAGGATAAAATAATGGTATCATTTTATGTGAAAAACCCTAGTTTAGGTAATTAGGGTTTTCGAAAAACCCACTTCAAAATTATCGAGTTTTAATAACTCAAAATTTGATTTTAATACTTAATAATACAGTAATTATATAAAATAATAATAGGAAATTAATTATTATAATTTCCTGAGCATTAAAATCATTTTTCAAAACGTCGCTAGACGTTGACGTTCAAAACGTCTCAAAACGTTCAAAATCGACTCATCTCAAAATGGTCGTAGTAAGTTCGTACTTACTTCATAAATAATATACTATTAATATAGGAATTAATACGGAAATTAATTCCAAGCTTCGCTGCTCAGAAAATTTCATAATTACTAACGTTCGGTACGCGTTCGACGTTAAAATATATTGACGAACCATTTCGTAATATTTCAATTCCTTAATTCACAATCCTTAGTGAATATAAAAAGGAATTCGTTATAATAATACTGAATCGAAATCAATATTTGATGACGTACTGAAATAAAATACGGCAGAAACCCTAATTTACGGGTTTAAAATACCGTAATTAGACGTTCGTTTCTTTGGAATATTACAATGAACTATGTAATAACATTATGAGAAAAATATATTTTAATATCTAAATTATTGATCTTGTTTTAAAATATTTCTTTATCTAAAAGAAATAACAATTAAATTTCTGAATCATTAAACTTTTAATAATCACATCATATATTATGTGTCACATCAAAAGCTAAGTTGATTTTAATAAAAAATATTTAAATATATATTGACATCAAAATGACGTCGTTTTAATCGAAAAAAATTATATAAACTTTAAATTCGAATCAAGCCAATGAGATCTGATTATTGCTAATCAAAATTTATTGGCACCAAAATGATAATATCAATATTAAATAGTATTATATAATATTTTTCTAATATTATTGCTAATCATACCTACATTAGTGGGCGCTGACATCCATAGGGCAATATTATTAGCAATATAATTGTGATAACTGCCGTTTGATCACTCTCCAGCAACAATAACCTAGATTCCCAGCAACAATAACCTATACATTGTTTGACTGTATAAACTAATAAATGTTACATATGGTACAAATTTAGACAGACTCACTTTTTCTTAATTCTTGCCAATAATTCTTTTAGAAAATTACACCGTTTGAAAATTGCGGCAGCGAAATCAATAAGTTGGAACAGGTACTGTTGTTATTTCATATTTGCATTATTTGGCCAAAAGTACAAATAAATTTACGCTTATTTGAACTATCGTGAATAATCATTTTTAATTTGTGGTTTTTGCGATGTATATATATAGATAGGAATAAAAAGTCTGATCTTTTTAACTCTATGGGCTTGTTTGGTATGGAAGATTAGATAAGTGTAGATAGCACAAGCCCTAGATATGTATTCTATCTTGTTGTTATACGTGGTGTTTGGTAGGCAAGATATATAATATAGATAACTTTGTGCCGCTTGTTTGGTAGCTTAGTTTAATAGCTAGATTAGTCAACAAATTACTATTATAACCTTATTACCATTTGTAAAGGACAAATATATCCAGGACTCTTCTCTCTTCCTCTACCTTATTCCATCGTAGGTGCAGTAATAATTCCTTCTTTCCCCAAGAGCTCGCATGCCTTGCTTCATTTTGGTTTGTCCATGAATGTGAGTATATGGTGCAGCAAGAATGCCATAAGCAATACCAATTTGAAGTCAGTTTGATAAATGTTTGTTTGCTGTTGTGATTTGTAATCCTCTGAAAATTCGGACTCTTCAATCTAAACCTAAGCAAAGCAGATAGCTCTTGTTCGAGGTTTTCGACATCGAATTGGGAGTCGAGGAGGGAGTGAAGAGTGCGCTCACCTAGAGAAGAGAGGCGGCGGTTGAGCCAGGGCTTGCCCTTGTTGGGGTCACGGTGCTTCCCAATTCGACGTGGTGGATGCTGGACGGGGAAGGGGTTGTGGGAAGAGGAGGTGGCGGGGTTTTGATGGTGGGAATTGAGGAAGTCGTGGAAGAGAGGGGATAAATTGGGCGGAGGAGGGAGAGAAGGTGCGGCGGTGGAAGGGGAGTGGTCGTGGAAGAGAGGTGTAGGGGGAGGTGGGTTTGGGAGGATAAGAGGAAGAGCTAGTTTTCCGCCATGGATGTTGTGAGTAGAGTGTACCCGGCGGGGTTTTAGAATGTGTGGATTGGCTGCGTCGAGTTTTGGATGAAGGTTAACGAAATCTGTTCTAGCTCAAAAGGGCATTTTTGAATGTGTAAAAATTATTTGTACTCCTGTTCTAATTAGTCAAGGAATCAGACGCACATTTCGGGTTCTGTAATGGACATGGAACAGTGAATTAATCTCGGGCCTCGTCTCTAATACGGGCCTCCGAGTTTAGTTAACTATGATACCAAACAAGATATTCGACAAGATATCTTAGCTATCCAGACCTTATCTAGGCTACCAAACACGCCCTATATATATAGGTGAAGATTATCCTACAAACCATCTTAACATAGGTAATACAAACCTATCTCCACCTTCTTTACCATTACTTAATAACCAGATTCAATGTTGCAATTTTGTGGGTTTCACAAATAATCAACTTTTTCAATTAAGAGGGTGTTTGGCTCAGCTTATAAGCTCCCAAAACAGCTTATAAACTGTTTTTCAAGCTTAAAAAACAGTTTATAAGCTGTTTTTGGGGAACTTATAAGCTCAGCCAAACACCCTCTAAATAAACTCGAAAAGGGCATATAGGTCAATTGTAAAATCAGCATATCCTCAAATCAAGCAATAAATCCCTAATTGTTTGTATTTCTCAAAGATCACTCATCACTTCTGCTTATCACGCAGCAATACGGGCGATCGTAAACAATTATCTTGCGGATGCAAATGCACATATTAGTAATTTCAAAGTAATAAATTTGCATAAGCCAAATCATATATTTGCAATTAGAAACTGAGTAATTTGCAGTTATACCAAAGTATTGTACTTGCAGGAGCTAGAGCATATCTTGATAAATCAATATAGACGCTTCAAATTCAATGCACAAATTATGAATCATATGCATAAATGCAAATTTATATATAGAAATATGCATATAACTAATTCAAATGCACACTTAAAAATAACCATTAGATTTTCAAATTTAATAGATATATGTATGTTCTCATTTATGTATGTTAATGACTGCATGTACATGAATCAATTTATATATATATATATATATATATATATATATATATATATATATATATATATATAGGGATGGTTCTGTGAAAATGGAAATAAGTGTAAGAAATAAGAATAGATATGTAAGTCTAGCATATCTTTCATATTTGTGTGTGAAATCGTAATTACTATGTTGCACATATTAGTTTAGCACATATTTCATCTTTTAAGTAGCACATATGCTAAATATATTGTTTAGCATATCTTTCATTCTAGCAACGTAGCACATAAGGGTTCTAGTGTTGCACAATAATCCGCGTAGCACACTCAACACAAAACTGTAGCACAATTGAAATTAAATCTCAACCATTGATCCAGCGAATCAAAGGCCCAGATTCATTCCTATTTCCTATCAAATTATCCATTCCTACCTGATCCATCTCCTATATATATATATAGAGAGAGAGAGACAGAGAGAAAGAGAAGAGGAGAGAGAGTGTGTGAAGTTCAAATAATAACCATTTTTAACATGAGAAATAAGAATCATAAAATTTCGTTATAAACAAAATGAATTCACTGTGAAAGTTGATGCAAAATTATTGAATCCAAAATTTAGAATTTTTCACCCAGGTTCGAATTTCATAAGTGGCAAAATTTTATTTTTTTAATAATTTTTCCGATGGATTCATCAACTTCCACAGCGAATTCATCATTTTTTTATTCTCACGACAAAATAATTTTTACATTAACAACTGAGACTGGTTATTGTAAAACCTTCATTAACGTATAAACTACGAACTCATTAAATCGTATGAATTCGCCGTAAAAATGTGTGAATTTAAAAAAAAAAATTCACTTCTCATAGGATTCGAACTCATGTATTTGAATTCATCAA
This sequence comes from Salvia rosmarinus, assembly GCA_036937905.1. NCBI lineage: Eukaryota > Viridiplantae > Streptophyta > Magnoliopsida > Lamiales > Lamiaceae > Salvia > Salvia rosmarinus. The sequence goes on from CM072822.1 coordinate 9,144,545, forward strand.
GTAAAATGATAAATTTACTGTAAATCTTCACGGGTCAATGACTAAAAATAATTCTTATTTTATATTTTAAAATTAATTTATATTTGATCAAATTCTTCCAGACAAATAATTCTAGAAACTGAATAATATATATCAATTCATGATCCCTATAAAAGCGGGAAATCTTTATCTTTGAGCGGACGATCAACTCGGATAAATTTTTAGGCATACGTGGAGGATAAGCACCATTTTACGGCTCAATAATATGAGGAAAGTGGAGACTACATATTACATATGGTGGGCCTAATTTTTCATGTGAAAAAGTTGTCATATAAAATTATGCCTGTTTCACATGCAAGAGTTGCTATCAACATATTTACCTTCACCATATTTCTCAATATACTACTTTCATCATAGGGTTTTTTGTTTTCACCGAAATTTATTACAACTTCGAATTTGAGCAGACACTTTTCGATATTGTCTCGTCAGTCAACACCCCATTCCTAATTTGATATAATATATATTATAGTTTAATAATATTATATGTTATATATACATAAAGAATAATAGAGTCAGAGGCGGACCCAAGGTTGGGGATGGGACTAAGGATGTCAATAAGTGGATTTTACCCGGATCAGAATCAATAAATAAGTAATTGTTCTGGTTCTGGAACCGAACCCATTAGACACTGGATCCGGACCGGACTCGGACCATCAACTATGGTCTTAAGCGGTCCTGATCTGAGCGGATCTGGCCAGAATCGGATCAAAATCGAATAAGAACCAGAACTAGAACCGAAATCGTTGCTTTATAATTTAATGTGTTATGAGTGATTTTGAATCGATATGGATAAAACTAACTCATTGACAAGCCTATTTAAACTTAGGTTTGTCAATAGACGTGTTTTACTCGGACCAAAACCAATTTTCTAGACCATAAATCCTATGATTCTTCTCAAGTTTATGTTTGTCAATAAATAGTTTTGTTTTTTACAATTGTTGTGGTTCATTCGTAAATTATATTATTATACATATTTACTTGTTTTGTATATATCTATCATGAATTTATGTGGTTATGTTCAGAGTTTTATTATAAAATTGTTTGTTTTAGAAAACTTCAACATTCGAGATGCATAACATTTATATTTCCTATTAAGTTTTATTTATTGATATATGCATTCTTCTTTGCAGTTATATATATAGTAATATTATAAAATTATATGGTTTGTTTTCTAACATTCTTCTCTGATAGAGATTATTTCTAGCATTTTTCTACTTCTAATTCATGGAATCGATCTCACCGAATCTTATCATTCGGTGAATGATGAAATCTCTTGCGGTCTGGAACCGATGTCACCTTTGTTGTTCTTCCAGTGAACAACGAAATTTCTAGCAACCGGAGGAAGAGCATCATTTATGATGCTCGTGGAATAGTTCAAATCAGATTAAGTGATGATTATCTACTTCAAATCGACATTTAGTTCAATTTTTATTATTATGAAGAGAACTTTGTTGTGTTACAATACTTATATTTTGATGTCCCGACACAAGAGATCCGAAGGATTTATCATTTTGGGACTTAATTAGATCTTTTGTAGTTACTAGCGGAGGCTACTTGAGCTTGCACGTAGAAAAAAATGACTGAAATATTGATGAACTCTTCATTTTATTTTTATTGTAATATTTTTTTAATACATTTTCTGACTCGGTAGTTATACAATTTATTTAAAATATATTTGTTCACTAATAAGTGTCAAATATTAGGAATGGCCAAAGTATGTAATTATTCTGTTTACTTTTTGCTTTGAGGTTGTGAGAAGTACAATAATTGTATGTAAGAGTATTGATATATATGTCTTATTTTGGTAAGTATAATTTACAGTATAATCCAATATTTTTTCTTCTTACGTGCCATTATAAAAAGTAGTATAAGAGTCTCCTAAAAAAATGAATATAATTTTATAATGTTTCACACAGAACCTTTACGAGAGAATTATGTTTCTGGGTTTATTTCAAAATTCCTAAACAAACAAATCCTAAAATTGACGGTCGAAAGTTGCATTTTTCAGTTCTCTGTTTGTACCTTTTTCCGGCTCTTATATTGGAAATCTGCAAACATTTTATAGGGTTGGATCCAATGAGAACTTGAGAACCATGATAAGGCGTTGAAGATGATGCACAAAACGTTATAAAATTGTGTATATCGAAAACTTTCTAAAATTATTTTGTTGTTCAATAATTTTAGAAAGTTTTAGATTATACACAACTTTATACCGTTTTGTGCATCATCTTCAACGCCTTATCATAGTTCGCAGATTCATAAAAGATGCGATTCATTTGATCCATTCCTATATATATATATATATATATATATATATATATATAAAGTTAGGTTCAAATGAGAACCATTTTTATTCTAAAAACCAAGAACCAAATGAATTCATTGTAAAGTTGATTAATCCGTTGAGAAAGTTCTTGAATTCAAAATTGAATTTTCACCGAGTTCGAATCCCATGGAGGACGAAAATTTTATTTTTTTTGGATTCAGTAAATTTCTCAGCGGATTCGTCAACTTTTACAGTGAATTCATCATTTTTTGGTTCTCACGTTCTCACGATAAAAGTGGTTCTCACGTTAACCCTCCCCTATATATAATGAGGTTCAAATAAGAACCAATTTTAACGTGAGAACTAAAAACCACGAAAATTCTTTACGAACAAAATGAATATGCTATGGAAGTTAATGAATCCGCTGGGAAAGTTACTCAATCCAAAAATTCAGAATTTTCACCCAAGGTTCGAATCCCATGAGAGGCGAAAATTCTTTTTTTTTTTTGATTCAGTAACTTTTCTCACGGATTCATCAAGTTTCACACCAAATATGTGTGCGTGTGTGCGCGTGTTTTTTGCCGATTTCTATTGCAAATTTCAATATAAGAATTGTTGCAAACATAAATGAAATGGGACGGACCACTAGGATAATTAACTCTAATATATTATTACTAAAGACAAAAGATGAATAATTTATAACATATATTGGCAATCTTTATTCATAATAATTCATAATGAAAAACCTAATATAAATTGTTGAAACATAAATGAAAAGGACGGACCACTAACATAATTACCTTCAATCGATCATTACTAAAGGCAAAAGAAGAATATTTTATTACGAGAGGTCAAAGTAGACCCATTAGTGAGCGTTTTAGAATTTTACTCTCTGAACCCTTGATACAAACGACAATTTTAATTTTTTTTTAATGTAGTCATCATATCAGTTTCAATTTAGAATTTATAAGAAATTTAAAAGAAAGTAAAATTGGTATATTATATTCGGAACAAGTTTAAAAGTTTATATACTTTCAAAAGAAATAAATAGATTTTAAAATTCACATATCAGATCAAAAATGGTCCAAAGTATATATACTTAAATATATTATCCTGAAAAAACAGAAAAAGAAAATAGATAAAAAAACACTAAAAGAACCGCAATGAAGCTCTAATTTCCTGAGTGGGCGCTGGATGTGGAGAAAAAGTAACATCTACAATAATTTGAGCTAAATTCGAATCTAATTTCTTGAGTGGGGGACTGAGCTTCAGCCCAACTAGAGGTCCCTGTTAAATTGTGTAGAACTCAACATAGAACAAAATAAAATGTATTAACTCCATATCGTTACTTCGTTAGAGTCAATCACGATAACTCGGTGATTAAAAAGTTATGAAGACTTTTTCTAGTGCTTACAAAGAGTCACCTTAAAATGATAAAACTCACACACAGTGATATTGGAAATCATTGTTTTTTTTTTGTTAAATACAGAAATTTAAAGGTCACGTCACGATAGATTTGAACCCGAGACATTTGGCTTCGTGTATTAACCAATCTACCATTAGGCCATCACACAAAAATATGTATATCAGTATATGTCATATATTATATAAGATGATGTCTTACGCACGCATTAACGTAATAAAATATAATCCATACTAGTTACTATGTACATATAACTGTTATAACGGGTATCTGCACCTGTTATGTACAGGCATGTTTTTAGGTTTAGTTTTTATATAAATAAATATTAGTTCAATTATCATATAGAAAATTTAAAATTACAAATGAAAAATATAATTCCATTATAGATATTTAATTAAAATCTCAAAATCACGTACTTTAATGGAAGAATCAATTGCAAATGTTGCTATATGTATTCTTATTTCTTACGGTAACGTTTCTTATAGTTATATTTTGGGCACATTTGTGTATTTCAATTTTCAACAATGATGCTTTAAAACTTATTGTTTTTTTTCAAGCAAAAAAAAATCAGTTACATATTAAAAGTAAATGACATCAACAATATCTACGAACCTAAAATTATAGAAGAAAAATAATTGATCATAATCATATGTATTTACTATGAGGTCATTAACGACTAGCCCTATATATTTTATGTGATGATTTTTTAACGAATTCTTTTAGGATTCTTAACAATCTCATGGTAATCTTCAAAATCAGAATTAATTATGACTAGTTGAGATCATAAACATCGAGACATATTTCGGTGCATCCATCCTAATTAAATCAAATTAAGATTAATAAAATTCTAACAGAGATTATTAAATTCTTATTGAGAATTAATAAATCCTATGAAAATTGGTGAACCCTAATTGGGATGGATGCACAATACATGCAAATGTACATAATTTTTTGTCTAACATCTTTATAGTCATCTTGGCTGTGGGAAGAAGATTGAGATTTAATAAGAGGCACACTCTCGCGCACTCGAATTCATTTTAACTAAATCATAAGTATGATTAATAAATAAAATAATACATTTCAAAATTAAAAATTAATGAATCTTAATTGAAATAGATGCACTATACATTCAAACGTACACATATTTTTATCTTTCAAGAATGATGAGAATGACAGGAATATGGGACCGCTATTAGGGGTGAGCAAAATGTCCAATAATCGAATAACCGAATCAAGAAACCGAAATATCTAATTTGGTTCGGGTAAATCGGTTATTTGGACAATCGATTATAACCAAATATATTTTAGTAGTATGGTTTTCGGTCGGTATGAGTTTTTACCCGAATATCCGATACCGAAATTTATATTTATATACTACTCAGTCCCCCATATTCCTTCCTAGGAATATGGGGTGCGGGTTTTAATAAAAGTTGTTGAGTTATTGTGAGTGGAATAGGGGTCCCACATTAATATAATATTAAATTAGTTAGTGGTGGGCCATAGGTGGTAAAAGGTGTAAATAAATAGGTTGTTGAGGGTAGAAAAGAGAAATAGTGGTGGGCCATAGGTGGTAAAAGGTGTAATTAAAGAAGATTATTGAGGGTAAAGTTGGAAAGATAGTTTCCATAAATAGAATAGGAAGAATTTTGGGGGACGTCCCAAAATGGAATACTAGGAAGGAATATGGGGGACGGAGGGAGTATAATATAGTAATATGATAATTAAAATAAATAGTTGCCCTAAATTTGAACTTTAAATTTGGTGTTTTGAGAAGATTGTAGCATTTTTATGAATTATTCGTATTTGGTAATGTTTTTTGAACTTTGAACTTGTGAAGATTGTTGGTAATGAGTTGTTTACCATTTGACAATGTTATTTATGAATATTGCAAATTAGTTATTTGTTGAGTATTAGAATATTTTTGTATGTTTTGTTTAAAATTAATTAAGGCAAAAACTAGGTTTTATCCGAATTATCCGAAATAATTTTCGGTTATTTTGGTTTAGTAACCAAATTATTTGGTTTGGTTGGATATCATTTCTAAAATTTCGGTTATTTTAATTCGGATATTTTTTTGACCATACCCGACCAAATACCCGAATACTCACCCCTAACCGCTATGGTTGAATTTTTTACTCAATAATGAGATCAGAAGGGTGAAGCATTACATGGCAAAATAGAACACACTAAATTAATAACTTTTTATTGATTTTACTTGAAAGAAACTAGAATCTTTCATGAAATTTTCCATCTTAAAAGCCCATAAACAAAATAAGGCATGGGCCAATATGTTGGGGTTGGGCTGAGTCAGACTTCTAAATTTTCTATGATACTCATTTGACTGCTGATGTAAATCATGTAATTCATTTAAGCCCTTTATTCTTTATTTCTTTTACCTCCATAGCCTCGTTTATTTTCATTTTTTTTTTTTTTTGAGTTGGATATTCTCGCTAATATTTTTGAACTCACTTTCTCTGGATTCAAAGTTCCAATTGAGTAAACCCCAAATCTGGAAAAGTAACTTTGAACTGCCACTGATTGCAACTAATTGATTGAAGATTCACAATGTTTGAGAATGATGGATTATGCCAAAAGGCGAGAGCATCTTGTCTTGTTCAAAGGCATATTTGTGTATATATAGGAAATAACGAGCTATAATAAGGTTATTTTGGTAAATTCTTGGTTGCTTATAAGTTTATGAAAAAATAAGTTAAGAATGACCAACTTATTTTCAGGAGAGCTTATAAGTTGTTGGAACTTATTTTCACAGCTTATAAATTGTTTATGAACTTATTTTACCAAACACTTTGCAAGATCTTATAAGCTCCTAAACAGTTTATAAACTATTTTACAAAGCTTATAAGCTCAGCCAAACACCCTCTTAATCTCTACTAAGCGATGCATATATCTTCAAAATAACGTCCTTAAATACTCGTAACATGAAAACGACTACTGTAACACAGATATGAAACTAATAACGCCACAAATTAGATATAAAGAACACAACTAACGATTCCACTAAGAATATCCACTTTTGGAGAGAGAGAGAGAGAGAGTTGGAAAGAGGAGGCGACGACAACATGAGCATCATCAATTCCTAAAAATATGCCAAAAGCAACTCACCTTACAGATCAGTTCTGTCAGGTTGCTTTTCATTCCACCTCATTTTCTCAGAAGAAGAAAAAAAATACTCAAAACCTAAATTTTGTATAGTTAATTTCATTACATTGCAGCCCAAGTTGTATTAAACAAGATTGATACCAAAGGTACTCATCAAATTCATATCTGCACAAAACAAGGTTTCATCTTTATGCAATCCTTAAATTAATCATTCTGCAACATTTTGTTAAAAAACAAGACAACAATCTATACATTTCCAACACTAAAAGTAGAAAGTCTTAACCGAGTTCCAAACCTCAACACATTGGTGATCCTTCCTCGTCACAAACATCTTGTTCCCTCCAAAACACAACTTCCCAATCCTATTCCCTCCCAAATCCTTCACTCTCCCCATCAAATTCTTCCTAAAAACCCTCTTCGACGAATCAACCAACACTTCAGACCACAGCTGCAAATCCCCTCCCTTAGCACAGAACACTTGGCTCCCATGGCTCTCCACACGACATCCCAAACCTTCCTTCTTCCCATTCACCACCTTCCTCCCATCACCGAGGCAAAGCCATGGATCCTCAGCCCCCAAATTCCTCAAATCCGCCATGAACACCTCGCCCGTGCTCACACCAACTTTGAACATCGATGTCAGCGCATCCGAGGCTGTTACATCCGCGAAGCAATCGACTTTTTCCTTCACCTCCCAAGCTACATTGCCTGACCTGATGTCCCAAAATTTGATGTTGCCGGAAACTCCAGAAGGTCCGCTGTGAGAGCCAGATGCCATTAGCAGATTAAGGCTTGGAATCCACTGCAATTTAGTGGCAGGAATGGCGGAATCGAGATCAGCTCCGAAAATCTCGTAATGGCCGATTGTGGCCACGGGGCGAAGATCATCTCTAAGATCGTAAACCATGATGCAATTGGAATTTCTCCTGCTCGACTCGAAGCTCGTGAACAGATGCTCATTTGATGCGCCAATGGCTTGGACTGTGGAGCCAGACCTAGTCACATTCTCCCAGTTTAAAGTTTCTGTCACTGTACCTTTGTCGAGATCGAGAATCTGCAGGCCGGAGAAGTCGGTGGCGCCGGCGGCTGCGACGGCGGGGGAGAGCGCGAGCAGCGAATCGACGGCCATGAATTGGGTCAAAATTGTGGATTTCCTCTGCAGCGACCAATCGAAGGAGGTGATTTTGCTTCCGTGGGCGACGTGGAGCGAGCCGTACGGCGTGGTGGCCATTGCCGAAGGCGAATCGCGGCCGCTGAGCGGGAGGATTAGGGATTTCTCGAGGTTGAAGGCGTCGAATTGGGAAGGGTTTGATTGGGAGTTGATGAGGAGATTCTCGATGCCGTAGAAGCGGGACTCGAAGATCAGGTCCTGCATATCGAAGGATTTGGCCTTGGAGGGGAGGTTACCGGTGCGGAGGAGAGAGAGGAAGAGAGAGAAGAGCTCCGGGTCCCTGTCGATGAAGGGGATGGCGCCATTGGAATCGGAAATTATCTTGGAGAAGAAGGATTTGGGGCCGACTGAAGATAGGGTTTGTTTGGTTGTCTGGAAATGCCGGCCGCCAACATCGATTGTGACAACGTTGGAATTGGAATCGCGATGAGCGCCGTTCAAATGCGCCTTCGATCCTTCAGAAGGCGGCATGATTTTTCGCAGAAATTTTGCAGTAGGGAAAAAAGTTTAAATCTTTGAAGCTACAGCAGAGAATCTAAGATAACTTGGCGAGATATAGAAAGGGATGATTGCTGATTGAGCAAAAGGCAGGAATCTGGGAAGCCTTGAAACGATTTCTTGAAAAGAAAAGCTCTAATTTGGGGAAACTATTTAAGGTTGAAGTAAATAAGAGTAGAAGTCGGGGTTTGTGAAGTGGAAATGTGTGAGAAGAGTAAGAGGAGAAAACAGAAAACAGTGATTGATATGAATAGGAGGGGAGGATGGAAGCCAGGTTTTGTAGAGAGGGAGGTTGAAAAGAATAGGAAAGGGAATATCTGGAAAACGAAGGCTCTTTAGGAAGTTAGGACAAACGACCAATCTTATAGTATATACTTCCACATTTTGAAGAATCAAATGTAACGTTTTATATAATGTATAAACTAGAGAAATAAAAACAACAATAATAATACAGCAGTCAAAATTGGACCATCAGTTTTGACGGTTTGAGTTTGCGAAATGATGGGAACGGTAATTTGGGTTTTTTGCCTATAGTTAAAAGGGTTGTCAAGTTCATATTGGACTGGTATTTGGTCGGTGTCAATGTTGGTTTCCATTTTATTGAATCTATTTTATCTTCTATTTTTTCATTAAAAAGGGTAATGATTCTTATGTTAATTTAAAATAAAGAAGTAATTAAGAAAAATAGACTATTTGAAATACAACAGAGTAATTGTATCAGTCGTTATAAAGAAACATGCTATTCTAGTCATTTTTTATAAAAATTTACTATTATACCCATAGTAAATTAACTTAAACTAACCAAAAAAAAACACAAGTCCCGTCCCCCATTTCCCCCGCCCCCACCGCGGCACACAGTACACGCACAACACACCTCCTCTCTCTCTATCTCTCTGACTCTATCTCTCCCTGTCGAGATTCACCGCCTCCACCAGATCTGTCACTTCCACCGCAGTCTCTCTCTCATCCCTTAGCCCTCTCTCTGTCGCCCTCCACTGCCACCTCTACCCCTCTCTCTCTAGCTCCCTCTCCTCATCGCCCGCATCAAATACACGATTTCATTCGATGAAACTGTGATCGTGATTTTTGCATGTTTCGTGAACGACGAACCCAGATTTTCAAAGCATCATCCTTGTCGTTGTTTTTATTGTTTGATTCAAAGTTTTGATCCATGTGAACGGTTGTGGTTCTCGGTTTAATCGTTCCATTTCAACCAACAGATAGGGATGGGGATGGTGGTGGCTCTGACAGTAGGCTTTGGTCGCCCTCCGCTGCCCTCTCTCCATAACCCTCCCAATCCTAGTCTCTCAACCGCCGCCCGCCACCTTCCAGATTCTCCATAAAGTTTACATGATTTGTGTCAAATACACGGTTTTATTTGATGAAACATGTAACAATTTAAAATACACTGTTACACGATTTGACAATTGAAATTGTGTAATAATGTAAAATACCCCATCGACTAGAAATCGTGATCGTGATTTATGTATGTTTCATGAATGAGAAATCCATATTTTCAAAGTACCGTTCTCGTCGTTGCTTCTATTGTCTGATTCGATGTCGTCGTCCATGTTGATGGTCGTGGTTCTTAGTTTAATCGTTCCATTGCGGATAGGAATGGTGATGGTGGTTGCTCTAGTAGCGGCGCGGTTTGGGGAGGGGGTAGGCGGGCAACATTCGCTACTCAGTCGTCAAGTTTGGATGGAGGCAGCACAAATTCATATATGACAAGGGTTTTCCAGTAGGGGTTACTTTTGGGGTGTAAAACTAGATTTTTTTTAAAAAAAAAATGAAGAGTCTTTTGATAAGTATGGTGCTATTATATTCTTTTTCCATTTCAAATTATCTGATTTTGAAGTGGCCTCTTTAACAAATCACATATCTTAATTTGATTTTATAATAATTCATATGAAATTCGATAGTGCATAAATGTTAAGTATATTAGATAAAGAGCGCGGGCGTTATATAGTCATCCAAGTTAAGGAATGTCAAATTATAACCACGAACATAAAAATGTCAAATTATAGCCAAATAGTACCAATAGTACCAAATGGTCATATCGGTCTTATTTGGTGATAATAATCCCAATAGGACCAACAACTTAGTTATAATTTGACATTTTATGTTCGTGGTATAATTGACATTCCTAACTGATAATTATATTTCCACTTAGATAAATAACTATAGCATATACTCATACACGTCATTTTTTAGAATCAGCTGAAATATTACGGTTGTGGAATCTCTCTTAACACTAGGGTGAAGAAGGAAGGTCTACGAAATAAAGTTATTCACTTTATATTTATTTCCCCTCTCCCCAACAACAACGGTAAGTTCCATTGAGAGTGATAGTGCAATACATGTTCTATTAATCTTTTGATAAGTATAGTTCACGTATATTTGTCTCCCACTCTCCCAAAACAAAATCATATTATTTTAATATGCTTCTTTATATTATCTTAAAAACATCTAATATCAAAATTAAGTAAAGTACATGTGATCACAATAATGACCTAAGTATATAACTATTCGGGTAATGAAACCGTTCTGTGTCCCCTTTTTCCTTTAAAATAGATAAAATGCAGGGTCAAAGACTAGGACAGGAAGGACAAATCTTGTTTAAATTCTTTAGTCAGCAAGCAAGATGACAATTTATAGGCAATAACAGTTGAAATGTGTTTGAATTTTATTAATTAAGGTAATCTCTTATATTAAAATATGCTTCAACAAGGGGATTTTGGCTCAAATGCGAATGTAGATCTATGTTCAACATTAATATTAGATATTGGAATATTTTGTTTCAAAGTTAAGAAACTGTATTATTTTTTATTTGACATTAATAATCCAACTTAGATGTAATCTTAATTTAATATGAAAGATTAGTTGTTCATTTGACACTACTAATATATTTGATCAATAATTGCCTATTTAATATCATGTTAGAGTCCACTACGAAATTATTGGTGTCAAAGTTACTAGAACAATCGGTTTGATCTTAATTAGAATTGAGCTGTTCGAAAAGAAAGAAAGAAAAAATTGAATTGAATGTAATGTTGTCAAATGAATAATTATAGTTTGATGTAAAGTTTCGTAGTCAAAGTTTCATACCAACCTACTCGGAAAAATGTTTATAAATTACTTGCTTGAAGAAAATGTAGAAGTCACAAAAACTCTAGTATTATTTAGTTTGCTTATTTCTCATCATTATTTCACTACTAAAATCATTCTTTCTTTATTTAATTTTAGAGATAATAACCTTTAAATACATAAACTTTTGACTTTTTTTTGATTTTATATATGATTCTTTTATTGGATTTAAATACACTAACTTACAAGTTTTATGAAATTTTCCATAAAATAAAATTTGCCCAAAATCGATTCAGACATGGCAGATACAAAATTGATGTGGCAATTAAGTATATGTTTTTAAAAAAAAAGAGTAAATACTAGAAAACAAAATCTCTCTCTCTTGGCGATTTCACCAAGTCTGCCTAATTCACCGTCCTTCCCGCCGACTTTCCTCACCGAAATCAAAATCGAGACGCTCATCTCCACCACCATGCCCGGGTGACTCGATCGAGTCAAATGCTTTGAAGTACTGGAACTAGTCGATGTCTCTAGGTATTAGATTTTTATTGTAACTGTTTGTAACAGCTTCACGTGTGCATGCATGTGCCGTGGCTGAAGTAGTTAGTTTGTTTTCAGTGTTGTTAGCTCAACGTCTTTCTGTTGATTTCTGTTATTCTGTTCTCATTTGATTAGAGGATGATAGGTAAGTTAATCTTGTATCTCTTGTCTATAAAAGGGGAAACTCATACATCAATAAACGAGTTTAGTTTTCCTTCTATATTCTGTGCATGCTGCGTCTAGTTCCTCTCTTAGCATGGTATCAGAGCTAGGCTCTTAACCTTCTTCTTCGATATTCCTCCCAAAATATGGCCACCATTTTCAACTCCAACCTTCCTTCTATTCATCCTATCAGCACAAAGCTAGATAGATCAATTTACATGTTTTGGAAAACTCAAGTTTTAGCTACTGCAAAAGCTTACAGGTTCGACGACGTTCTTCTACAAAGTTCAACTCCGCCGCAGTATGTGGATGAAATCACTCAAAATCCTGAGTATCTAGATTGGATCCAGCGTGATCAATTTGTCTTCAGTTTGATACTTTCATCAATTTCAACATCCATGATCGGTTATGTTGGAAGATGCACCACTGCCTCTCAGCTATGGCATGCGTTCGAAACGTTGTTTCAATCCCAATCCAAGGCGAGATCAGCACAACTTCGTTTTCAGCTCCAAACGATGAAGAAGGAAGATGCTTCCATAGATGATTACATACTCATATTTCGTGGTATTGTCGATCAATTGTTTAGCATTGGCCAACAAATACCTGAATCTGATCTTGTCAACCTTGTTCTCGGTGGCCTTGGTCCAGAATTTGAAAACGTTTGTGTTTTTCTTCAGTCTAAATCTAAAGAGTTGAGCCTTGATGAAGTTCAATTTGCTTTGCAAACACATGAGATAAGGCTGCTAAATCATGCAGCTCCTGTTATCTCATCTGCTACAGGAATGAATGTTTTCACTCAGCCTTCTTCGCCGCAGGCTCATGCTGCCTTTCATCAGAGTTTCGCAAGTCGGGGACATGCTAGGCCAAGCTTTCGTGGAAATCGTGGAAGAGGTGCAGGCAGGTATCACACCAGTAATACTAGCAAGATTATCTGTCAAATTTGTGGAAAAACTAATCACATTGCTCTCAAGTGTTTTAAAAGGTTTGATGTGAGCTTTACAGGCATAGAGTCTGGGTCTGGTTCCTCTTTTCCCCAAGCTCATTTCATAAACACCTCATCACACTCTGAAAACTGTATTACTCCTACTACTCATTGTGTGTCACATGTACCTGATAAGCCTTCACCTACGTCTTTCAATATCTCCACAAATACTCCCTCGAATGATTCAGATTGGTATTTAGACTCTGGAGTCACTGCTCATGTCACTACCGACATGGCCAAGCTGCAAACTCATTCTCCCTACTATGGCTCAGAGACTCTTACCGTAGGTAACGGATCTAAACTCATAATTACTCACGTTGGCACAGCCAGTCTCCCTACCATTTCATCTAATTCTTTAATTCTGAAAAGTGTTCTTCTTGTACCGAGCACAACTAAGAATCTCCTTAGCATTTCAAAGTTCACCAATGATAATAATGTGTATATTGAATTTCACTCTTCGTGTTGTTATGTCAAGGACAAGTTGACCAACACAATCCTGTTGGAGGGCATTCTTAAAGGAGGTTTATACCACTTGAATATCTCGAAACACAGTGCTCCTCCACATCCCGTGTGTTACAAAATCTGCAATTCTGATGCTGCCTCTTCATCAAATAATAAAGATCAAGTTCTTCGGCTGTGGCACAATAGACTAGGCCATCCTTGCTCTCAAGTGCTTCTCACTGCATTACAAGGACTTCCCATCAGCTTTAAGAAAACTCAACTTAGCTTCTGTGATGCTTGTGCAAAGGTAAAATTCATAGTTTTTCTTTTCCTTCTGTCCATGTAAAAACTAATGCTCCATTCCAAATTGTACACACCGACCTATGGGGTCCAAGCTCTACTACGTCTTTAAATGGATTCAAGTACTACGTACACTTCGTTGATGATTTTTCTAGGTTTACATGGTTGTTTCCCTTACACGCTAAATCTGAAGTTTATAATGTGTTTGTAAACTTCAAGTCCTACGTGGAGAAGCAGTTCAATACTCAGATCAAATGCCTCCAATCCGATTGGGGTGAGGAATATCGTAGCCTTCAGCCACTCCTTCAAAAACTAGGAATCATTTTTAGACATCCTTGCCCTCATACTCATCAACAAAACGGGAGGGTCGAGTGCAAGCATCAACACATCACCCAAATGGGCCTCACATTACTAGCCGCGTCTCAGCTTCCCTATAAATTTTGGTGGGATGCCTTTTCCACTGCAGTTCACATTATAAACAGGTTACCCTCTCCATCTCTTAGCAACATTTCTCCCTTTCAATGTCTGCATAAACACTCTCCGGATTACTCAATGTTGCGCACTTTTGGGTGTACATGTTTTCCATATCTACGACCTTATAATAATACCAAGCTGCAGTTTAGATCTGAAAAGTGTATGTTTTAGGATATAGTAGTTCTCATAAAGGGTACAAATGCTTACATCCCTCAGGTCGTGTGTACATAGCTCGTACTGTCCTTTTTAATGAAAATGAATTTCCATATCAATACTTGTTTAACTCATCTGCATCAGTGAGTTCATATCTATAGATAACTCTATTATACCTATTCATCCTCTCCCTTCCTGCCTACTGACACCCTCTCTTCTCCTCACTTAGGAGTATTGCCTTCTCCCATTTGCTCTTCATAGTCTACTTCATCCCACATAAATTCTACTCAACATAATCACACGTCTCTCATCAATAATTCTAGTCACACCTCTCCTTCACCTCTCGTTTCATCTCCTAGGAGTTCTTCGTCTTCTCATAGTAGTATGTCACGTACCGTCTCTTCCTCTACTCAAAATCCTCCTGCTCGTTCTATAGCACCTCCTTCTCTACCATCACAGTCCCAGCATTCTATGCTTACTCGGGCGAAAAATGGCGTTTTTAAACCAAAACTGTTTTTGACACAAACTGAAAAATCTGGTTTTACCACTTTCACTGTCGTGGAACCTGCCTCCACCTCCGATGCGTTGGAACAGCCTGAATGGCAACAAGCTATGGCCAAAGAGTTCGAAGCCATTATTGCCAAGTCTACTTGGGAACTTGTACCATACACTCAAGACATGAACCTTATTTAATGCCGATGGGTTTTCGAGTTAAAACCCATGCAGATGGCTCGCTCGACCGGCTTAAAGCTCGCCTCGTTGCCAAAGGTTTCCAACCGGGCTGGAATTGACTTCTTGGATACATTCAGCCCCGTTGTTAAGCCAATCTCTATTCGGCTGATGTTCTCCCTCGCAGCTACTTTTCAGTGGGATGTGCAGCATATTGATATCAAAAACGCCTTCTTGAATGGAGACCTTGAGAAGCCTGTTTTTATGGAACAACCAGAGGGCTTTGAGGATCCTACGCATCCTAGCCATGTGTGCAAACTTCGTAAATCTCTCTATGGTTTACGACAGGCTCCTCGAGCTTGGTATGACAAGCTCAAGAACTTTCTTCTTCAAAGTGGCTTCAAGTTCTCTGCATCCGATCACTCATTTTTTCATATGAGGAAAAATGGTAAGCTCATTCTTATTCTAGTGTACGTGGATGACATACTGGTTACTGGTGAAGATTCTTGTCTCATAGCTCAACTCATTCAAAATCTCTCCACTCATTTTACCCTTAAGACTCTAGGAACTGTCAGTTTTTTTCTTGGTATTCAAGTCACCAAAACTCAATCCAACTCCTATCTCTTAAACCAATCCAAATATATTCGAGACTTGCTTGTTAAAATTAAGCTTCTCGAGTGTAAGTCACAACCGTCTCCTTATGATCTTGGAACTAAACTTCACTCCAATGACAGTCCCCTATTTTCCGATCCTACTCTCTTTCGCAGCACCATTGGTGCGCTTCAATACCTTACTCTCACTCGTCCCGATATATGTTTTATGGTCAATAAGCTTAGCCAATTTCTGCAGAACCCTACTTCCCTTCAATGGAAAGCCTGTCGTCGCCTGTTACGGTATCTAAAAGGCACTATACACTTTCAACTCTCCTTTCATTCGTCTCTTCATCTTCGTATCACAGCCTTTTCTGATGCCGATTGGGCTGGTTCTCTTGATGATCGAAAGTCTACAGGAGGTTTCTGTGTGTTCCTTGGTTCGAACTTGTTATCTTGGAGTTCCAAAAAGCAACGGGTCGTCTCTCGCAGCTCCACGGAGTCTGAATACCGCGCCTTGGCTGACTCAGTCGTGGAGGTTATGTGGATCAAGTCTTTACTTCGGGAGATTGGTCTCTCGGTTTCCAATCAACCAACCATTTGGTGTGACAATAAAAGTGCAGCGGCGATTGCCTCTAATCCGGTACATCATGCTCGAACCAAGCACATTGACATCGACACACACTTTGTTCGTGATCAAGTTGTCAAAAAGGAATTAGATGTTGGCTACGTTTCTACCGAGGATCAACTTGCAGACGTCTTCACCAAACCTATTACTGTGGTTCGTTTGACTGCACTTCTGCAGCAATTCTCGGTTGAAAAAGGGTAGTCTAGTTTCAGTAGGGGTTGTATTAGATTTTTACTGTAACTGTTTGTAACAGCTTCACGTGTGCATGCATTTGCCGTGGATGAAGTAGTTAGTTTGTTTTCAGTGTTTGTTAGCTCAACGTCTTTCTGTTGATTTCTGTTATTCTGTTCTCATTTGATTAGAGGATGATAGGTAAGTTAATCTTGTATCTCTTGTCTATAAAAGGGGAAACTCATACATCAATAAACGAGTTTAGTTTTCCTTCTATATTCTGTGCATGCTGCGTCTAGTTCCTCTCTTAGCATGGTATCAGAGCTAGGCTCTTAACCTTCTTCAATAAACGAGTTTAGTTTTCCTACTAGATCCCGCCTCATACTTGAAACCAACTTTACAAACTTTAGCATTAGGATGGGGTGTTGCAGCAGATAGAAGGGCCACTTTTCTTCTTCTTTTGTTTGTGCATATGTTTTCTTGATTTTGACAAATTGATGCAGAATAGACGAGAGACATAGGATTTGTCGTTAGTTGGTGATGGTGGAGATGAGTGTTTCGGTTTTGGTGTCGGCGGGGTGGTTGGCAGAGGGAGGAGGAGGAGGTCGACGGCGGCGGGGAGGGCGGTGAAGATGGCAGACTTGGCGAAGTGATCTTGCCACATCAAATATTAATGTGCCAGATCAGAATCAATTTTGGGAATATTTGACTTCATGGAAAATATGAGACAACTTATAAATTGGTGCACTTGAATTAAAAAAAATCGCATGCAAAATAAGAAAATGACCAAAAATGAGGTATTTAGATGTTATTATCCCTAAATTTTATTCCCATGTAAACCACCACCTTATACCTTTTGGCCTTTTAAAGTTAAAAGACTATAACATTTTATATTCTAAAACCAGTCCTATTTATGTATATATATACACACATATACCACCACAAGGTAATGACAAAAACAATTTTCGAACAAGACACTATATGAAAATTATATGATTTTATCCTTTTTACCATCTGTGAAAATATTAAACCTTTTATAATAATTTATTCAAATTTATATTTTATAAGATTAACAATGTGAAATTACACTATTTATGTGTGTGAGGACAGGTGCTTTAATCTACAAATAAATTAATAGAACAGTAAAAAGTCAAAACCAACATAAGACACATTAAGATTGGACGTCACAATTTTTAAAGCCACCTCAAAAAAAAATCCGCTAGACCCGTCCAAAGTTGATGACTTTTAAATTTTAATATCCTAGTTAGCTAGCCCAACCAAATTCATAACACGTTTACAGAGTATGGAGAATACGTGTGCAGCATCCAACTAAAATCGAGAAATCGAAAACTGATCAAAATTTGATACCCATCAATCAAAATCGTAATTTACTTGGTTCAATTTTTAATAAACCGAGCTGAATATCCTCTTGAAACCACTACTTTAATTCGGCTCGATATCAAAACCGAACTAATTTGGTACCCTACTTTAGTTTGATTCAGGTAGAAATTCGAACCTACCAAGCTGCATACCTACTTACACCAAACCTAATCAAGGGTATTCATTTTATGATGAGTAGCAGCAGCCATGTATATTATTTATATTACATATACAAGAAAATGTAAGCAGCTAAACGTGCGAGACAGAGACAGACAGTTCCATCTCTATGAATAACTGTCTGCTATTGCTATATTCTGGTGGTCAGCTAATTCTTGCAAAACCAGTATAGTATATATTGAGTCAGTCCTAAACGTAAATTGACTTCAATGTCCATGCTGCTACTTAGCTCACCCCCGTCTGCATCATCGGGAAGAACGACCATTTCTCATTATGACCGCCTCCCTCCTCCCCGACGAACCACTCCGACGACCCCATACTCGCCTCGTCCACATTCTCGAAGTTGAACTCCTTGCTCGATCCTAGAGTGATCGTCCGCTTCTTTGGATGCCCTCGTTCCATTTCCCCCTCCTCCGACTCCCGTCTCCTACTCGAGCTTTCTTCCGCATTTGCCTTTTCTAACCAGCTTTCTCGACCACTCGTATTCGACTGCAACTCCACCGGCTTCTTTTCCACGCATCTTATCATTTCTTCATCCGTTATCTCGAACGAAACTCTATGACTCACTGTGGTCTCCTCATTTCGCATTCTGTTGCCGGTATCTGAAACTGGAGAAACATCTAAATCCTGATGGTTCAGTAGGCGATTATTGCACGATATGGGGCCCACAGCATCCGGAGTGACCGCGCCAGATGCTTGACGCGAATCCCATTCGTGAAGCACAATCTTGTCGAGTTCCAGAAGTTTAGGGGGATTACCAGTTCTGAACTCGAGGAAAAAGGGATGTCCGGCAGCTGCAAATTCGCGGTCGAGGAACGGTGACGAAGTGCCTGAACCGGAGATGCCCGAGCTAGGTGAGATCAGATGACTGACCGGACTGCCGGGTTGAAGCTGATAGGACTGAAATTCATACTGAGAAAAGGGGTACCTCTGACCGTTCTGGAGGTTGGGTTCGAGAAGTCGAGCAAACGGCACCTCAGGAGAGGATGGTGTGGTCATGTGCACCGACTCCGGGGGAGGCGTGTAGGGGGCAGTAGATGGCTCTGTGGTGAATGTAGAGAAGACCGGTGGAGAAACTAACTGTGTCTCGTGAGCATAAGGACCGATAGCAAACATTGAGGCAGGACCACTGGGAGAGTACATGTTTGCAGATACAGATGTCATTGAAAATATGCCACTCGGTGACTGAGTAGCAGAAGGAGTTTCGGAAGGAAGGAAGGATGCAGGAGAGGAAGGAGGCGCGACAAAAGGAAATACTACTGAATGTGGTTGGGATGAAGGTTCAGCTGTGGTGGAATCGGCCCCTGAGGCACTATTTTCGGGAACAAGAATCGCATGCCCGATTCTCTTAGTCTTGGGAGAACCAAAACACCAGTAAAGGCTCCAGAAGCTTCCCCACCTTCTTTTCTGCACAACCGTTAGCAATACTTCAATATCGTATCATTCAGATAATAGAATGCTGGCATTAACTGAGAAGTACTTAAACCATGTACAGGAACAATAAAGTTGGAAATAAGAACAATAATACCTTTGAAGCTCAAAGCTTATCAGTCACTAGAAAGATAAGTTAAATAAAATATCTATTAAATAGCAGAACAAGATTATTCTGGTCAAAATCAAAATAGCAAAACAAGATGCAAGCTTGCAAGGCATCATGATGTATTTTCCAGGGATCAGGCTTGTCTCCTCATATTTTATTGGACACCTGAGATTTTACCTATCGTCCTAAAATAATAAATACCATAATTTCTTGTTGCCATAGGAAAGAATATGATTATGTTTTTCAGATTTCAAGTTGGACCTATTAGCTTTACAAGTATAATTCAAAATCACCATATAATTTATAGAGCTTCTTCGGTGCCCTAGAATGAGAGGGGGGGTAAACAAATACCAATGCAACTATCGGGCCTTGATCTAGCAGTATGCAAATTATTTTAACATTCAAACTACAAAAATTTATTTACTCAGATTCTGCAGCTAATTATCAGTATTGCCTGAACTTAAGGATCCTGATGAGCAATCTTATTTCAATTAGTCATAATTCTGTTTTGCAATAATTAGCAGCAGAGAAATAACAAGGGCTTTCTGCTATCCTATTTATGTGATGCTTTCACTTACCGATGCCCGTGCATTGCAAATAAAAGGAGCTATTAATACAACTATGTTTGATTTGCTCATTTTTCCAATTACCAATTAATCACCCCTTCTGTGACCAAAATCTTCAACTAATTTACATTTAGACAGTAACTGGAAAGTTTCATAAAATTTGATTGTCACAGGAAATCTGTAAAATATGGAATTATTTCTCTGCTCCTCTTGCGTAAAGAAGTGAAGGTGAAATGTCCTAAACACAATAAAATAAAGGATTTACCTAAAGCACTTTAAAAATAGTTTCATGCCATCAGATTATGTTAAAATATCAAAAAGTAATATGATGCTGTAACTACACATCATTATGCATATCTGAATGAAAAAATTTATATATAAGAACAAATCTTTAGGCAAAAGCACACATACATCTGATAATTGCTGGCATTTCTAAATGGTAATTTCTTGGATGCAAATTCATTAAGATTTAATGCTTATAAACTCCTTACTCCTTAAGAGTGTTCAAGACATCAAAGTATAGAAGGTTTATTCATAATCAAGGTTGTTCAAATACTAAACTGCAATTCTAAAGCCAACAGGAGAAGAAAGAAGTATGACAGGCATTGCTAGGAAATATTTGCTTAATTAGGATCTTTATAACAATAAGATGAGGTTTATGAAGGACATTGAAAACGAAACAGTGAGCTACCTGTCAAAATTTCTAACAAAACTGAAGCCCAGCCTAGCGAATTGTATGCATTGCAAGCATATCACTATGTTTTGATTTCCACTAGACATACTTTACGACTAAAAAGAAAAAAAAATTCGGGTATTTATCTTCAGCACCCATCTTTGATAGTTAAAAATTGGAATCTATGTCAGAATTTTACACATGATGTATGTTGAAGGCCAGTAAACAGGGGAATAGGACAAGACGATTCTTGAACACTGTCAACTTACTAGCTGTGTTTAACGGTGGTTTACGTCTAACAGATGATATATATCATCATAGAAGAAAAACTTTGGGATGAACATGAGTTTTTGAGTATATTGTAGCACATCTTGTGCAGAACATCATTCTTCCAACCTCCCAAGTGAAGTTAATCATTGCACCCACAAAATCTTCCAAAAGTCGTCGCCATATGTCGTTATGGACTAGTAGGAACATGATAGATTAACAGAGCTGCATCATAATATGTAACTGAAAAATTACATCATAAAAGGCAGTTAAAAAGTCATGATTAACTAAAAAAACTTTTTCTTTTTTTATATGATTGTTAGTATTTTCAACAACTCTCTCTAGCCTCTCATGGATGCTCTTTTCCGTTTATTGAACATAAACTCCAAAAATTGATTTTAACCACTTAAAAACAATTCTAAAATTTCCGAAATTCTAAAATAGCTCCAAAAGTCTATAGAAACCAAATCGAAGTAAATCCAAGGGGAAAAAATGGATGAACCTCAAGTGGTATATTTCTATCAGTACACCAAAAAAAAAATCATACGACATCCAAAGTCTTACCGATCAAAACTGAAGAAAATATATATAGAAAAGACATAATCAAACAGTGACATCATCAGATCTCCAATCTGTCACAAATCTCTAAACGAGGAAGAGAAGAGAAAAAGAAAGCAATTTTCGCAACAAAATCTCGAACAACAACGAGTCGACAACAACGGAGCACGAACTAATCAACTCCAGCACAAACAACACGTAAATCACCAAAATCACACAGTAGAAGACACAAAAACTCAATCTAAAATGAAATCTTCATTTCCAATACCTGACTAGAAGAAGCATGATCACCGCGCGTCCCCCCCGATACGATCGCCGAGGCGGCGGCGGTAATGGTCTCCGTCGCGTCGGGTCCACTCGCTCCTCTTCTCATTGTTCACGCAATCAAATCAAGCCAAATCGAACTCAAAAACATGCTCAGAGGCAAAATCACGCAGCTAAAAGGCAAAAATCAATGCCAATTCGTTTGCGAGAAACGGAAATGGAAAGACGGTGCCCAGACACAGCAGCAAATTGTGTTTGTACGTAAACGCGGTGAAAAAAATGCATACATATATATAGAGAGAGAGAGAGTTTGGTTAGTGATTCAGAGGTCAAACACGGCAGTGACTGAAAAGTGATTAATTTAATTTAATGATATGATGATTATTATGGGAGTGAGGGTTTATATTTTGGATAAATAATTAATTAAAATCAGGCAAATTACTGAAAAGGGCTTGAGGTGCATTTACATTTTTAACGCGTATACATCCGTAGCATACCGTTGTTGTGAAACATGATAATCAGTTTTCACGCGGAATTCATTTTGAGGTTCTTTTCAAATTTAATTCTGTCATGTCACCCCCCACCACAAAAAAAAAAAAGACAGAAAAGAAGAATATTGTCATGTTCGACCAACTCAAAAAATAACTCTAAAAATTTACATGAGCCTCGTTTTTACTAAGCAAAATTTATAATTCGAATCATGATACGAATTCAATTCATATTTAATTGTAAGTTTATAATTTTTTTAATTACTTTTAAATTTGAATCTTAAACATCTTACAAAATTTGATTTATAAGACAATCATACACAAAACTCTCCAAAAAATGGACAAATTTGAAATTGTGAAACCCTCTATCACCTCATAAGATAACTTATATAAGATAACTTTTGTTTTATATAAGAACGTATGATGGACCAAAATTCATTAGATGGGGTAAGATTCATATCCAAAAACTAAGATAATTTATATAAGATAACTTTTGTTTTATATAACGACGTCGGATGGATCAAAATTCATTAGATGGGGTAAGATTCATATCCAAAAACTTTTAAAATAGGAATAAATTACAAATATGTCGTTGAACATGACCACTTTTCATCTATACTTTGTCAAAATAGTTAATTAAAATTGTTAAAATTTCATTATAGCAATTTATAGTTTTTACTTTTATTTTATATCTGTTTTGGAATATTACACGTACTTCTTTGGGGACTTGTTCGGTTTCTTTTTTTTTCTGAATGGCAATTCATTAATAAAACTGCAAATTTTACATGTGATGGATTTGAAATATATGGTGGGAAAAGGATGAACAAGAAGCAATAAATTGTTTATTTAATTGGGGGTCATGATTTTGCTACTGATGAAGTAATGGTAATGGACGAAATTGCGCAGATTGAACCTGTGAACCGCATAAAGACATCTAACAAAATGAGTTGCAATATTAATTGTATCAAAGTGTTACATTTATTTCATTTATTAGCATGCAACAATTACATATATTGTATGCGTTTCAACTGCTAGGCTGCTGGCTGGAAATTTCGTCAAACACATAATGATACCATATTTTATAAATTCTATTCTATCCATATTGAAAGAAATATTCTATTTTGGATTATAAAAGATGAACTTAGAATTATACTCAAACTATCAAAAAGGATATTACTTGTATCAAATTGGTTACTAAATTTTAAATGTTTAAAAATGTATACTAAACTTTGTAGTTTGTATGCTAAATTTTAAATGTTTCAAAATTTATACTAAACTTTGTATTTTGTATCACTAAATATTTTAATTCTATTTTTCTATTAATTTTATTCCACGTGACAACCAAAGCACCACATAAACATTCTCATTTAAGTTGATTCATCAAAATCTTCTTCGACCATTATGTTGATAATGTTGTAGTTTAAGGGGTTGTTTACTTTATATAATTATATAATTAGGTTGGATAGATAAAATTAATCCAACTTAATTTAGTATTTATTTAGCAGTTGAGGATATCCTAAAATGTGGAATTATTTTAATTGTTTTGGTTGTTCTACATTGATTTTAATCCAACCAATATAGGTGAGATGTGAGCCAATCCTCAAAATAAAATGAGATTTATTTATCTCAATTGTAATCTTCCAATAATCTCTTGTAGTAAACAAATGATTGATAAACAAAAATTATCTTATCATACATTTAATCCATCAAATATTCAAACATTCAAAATGTTAATCACGAAAAGTAAACGCTCCCTAAAATGATAAAATATAGAGAATTTAGAGATGTCGATGAAATGATGAGTAGCGTATAGGGATACGAAGCATCCTAAACTGACGCAAAGCACTCCCATAATATGGTACTCCCTTCGTCCCACCCAAGATGGTTTGTATTCCTTTTGGGGATGTCCCACCCAAAATTGTATATTTCCTTTTTAGGAAATAAGTATCTTTTCAAAAGTTGTGGGATTTACATACTTTTTATCACTTTAATCACTTTATAGTATTCTCCTAACTGTACCTAAAAGAAATAGGTCGTCTTTGATGAGACGGATGGAGTAATTGATAAGGATAAATATCAACAAGGCTCAATCCCCATAATTGATTAATTTGCCCAAGGACTAATAACTAAGTAATTAAAGGTGTCAGACCCATCATCGCCATTATTGATAGAGCTGAAAAGAAAGGTGTCTTGCAAAGTCTAGACCTTAACCCACATCCATCGTTGACGCAAAGATCTGCAAGCTTTCTCTTTTCCATCTCACGACTAACTGACATGCATATAAACTTAGAGAATTCGCCAGACCACTCCCCCAGAACCTACTATTATATGATAGGAACACATTTCGCACGATCTAACCCATGATCAGGTATCACTACGTGGTTTCTCTCTATAAGTATCTCACACACATCAGTTACTTCACACGCACAAATTCACACACACATTTACAAGCAATACTATTTCTCTCTTGCAACTAGCTCGCATACAAAACATTTGCTACACGTTGTAACTTGAGCTTCGGATAAGAACCTTCTCCGGGCTAGGTTTGTAGACCAATCATATTGTTATTGACGCATCTCTCACGAGGACCTCTTATTAATCGACGATCCATGCATTCTGTAAAATGCAATATTTATTGTAGAATTTGACCTGATTCTATCAAAGCATTCTCCATTCTACTCTCCTTCCCCACCCAAGCTTTGAATCTACAACGAGAATATACATTTAGAAAATATATATTTCTATATAATCAATTCTTTCTGAACTCGAACAAATAATTTATGCAGGGTTCAGCTACAAATTTATTAGATCAATATTTTTCAAGAGTGAAAAGAAAGTATGGATTCAATAGGCCAGATATAGAGAGTGTTTGGCTGTATTTGGGGAGCTTAAAAACAACTTATAATCTGTATTTGGGGAGCTTATAAGCTCAGCCAAACGCCCTCTCATAGTTTCATCCCGTTATTTCAAATGGAAAACTAATAGCTAATGTTTGGATATCCAACTTCTTGTTGTTCAAGAATGCTAGAATAGGCCACGCCACCCAAGGATGAAGGAAATATGATTTTTCATTTCTCAAGATCAATCTTGGATGTTTAATTCATTATATATTGATCATATTTCTATTATGCTCTTAAATAATTAATTGCAATATATGTGAGCTTTTTCGTATTTACCTTAGAATATATGACATAGTTGATCAATGGTAAAATCCAACTTTAATTTTCTG
This sequence comes from Salvia rosmarinus, assembly GCA_036937905.1. Taxonomy (NCBI): domain Eukaryota; kingdom Viridiplantae; phylum Streptophyta; class Magnoliopsida; order Lamiales; family Lamiaceae; genus Salvia; species Salvia rosmarinus. The sequence continues at coordinate 9,170,401 of CM072822.1, forward strand.
AACTATATTCCAGTTTTTTTAACTTCAATGCTTAGTGAGAGCAATTTATGAAGAACATCAAATTTTTTTTCTTCCATATGGTATTTTCAAAAATCACATAAGTAGATAGGTATTATTATTGCCTCATACCTTGTATTTATAGTGCTCTCTTAGAATTCTAATCAGATCAGGGTTCTAACATATCTAATAAATAAAATAATCATCTTATAATAATTTCTTTTAGAATAATTATCTCTTGATATTTTTTTATATTAGATAATTATATTGAGACTATAAGATATATTAAATTAATAATACAATTAACAAACTAGGACTCTATAGGATAGGACAAAAATTACAGGTAATAGGCTTTATTTAACCAGTCTAAGGATCAAATACAAAGAATAAAGATGAATCTTAAATGAATTAATTCTCTTATGTTCAGCTCATAACATAAATTAATTCATAAGCATTTATTCGTTAGAATAATACACTGACTTATCCCTTTATTACCGAAGTTGAGTCGGTCTCGTACTTAGACTTACAAATCCTTGTATTTAAGATATCGAATTTTCTTTAATTATTTATATCACTCTGATTGTTTAAAATAATTAATCTCTTAATTAATTCATTAAGTAATATCATTCAACCTTATTATCGTATCTGAACTAACTCAACTTACAGGATTTAGTACGATAAACCTTTTGAATTTCTTAAAGGGATGTCATCATCCTAAACGGATACAGTTACTCGATACAGATAACCAGCATGACATACAAATACTACCACCACCCAAGATTCGGAGAATATTAGTTTATCATATGTAACCTCCACCTATGACAAGTCAAAATGATGGTCAACAATTTATACTCCCTTGAAACCTTGTCAGTTAAGATCATCGTTAAGTCACTGAGACCTAAGTTATTAACGACGGTCAGATAGAAGAACTCGTCTCACTGTGATTCATCAATACGTCAAGACGTATCGGTATAGACAAGCAACCAAGTTAAGCTTCTTCTTATTTATACTGCAGCTTATACCAACAACTTGTCATACATGTTTATATCGCAATAAGCTTAACTAATCATACAGACTTTCTTGATCTTCTATACACTATATAATCTAACTTTTGTATGAGATAGATGGACAATATATATAATTATAAATAATTCAGATATGAACTCAAAATAATGATAACAGAAAATATTATATACAAGCTCAACCAATAAACTGTTTTCTAGTATATAAATTCAACATATATAACGGTAGGAACAAATAAATGTTGCTTCTATGATCTATCCATACTAGATATGATATTTAAGTTAACCCATCAAGTATTTTGATCAATTTAAATAAGAATATGTGGTATTTTGGTTGTTATGTGGAATAAAATTAATAAGAAAAATGAATTAAAATATTAAATGATTCTAAATATGTACAAGTTTAGTTCATTTTGAAACAAATTAATATTTAATAATCAATTTAATACCAGTATCATAGTTCAACGATATTTAGAAAACCCTGAATTTAGTTAACTCTAGAATTTTCTAGCCCTAGTCATTTTTCTCAATTCATAGATTTTGAGGTGAACTAGCAACCCAAAATTCATGCACAATGAAATGACGTCACCCTCTAAACTATCCACATAGTCTAGGGGTGAGCATTCGGGCGGTTCGGTTCAAACCGAACCGAACCCGAAAAACCGAAAAAAATCGATTTTTTTTAAAAACCCAAATCGAACCGAATTATATATCCAAATCGAACCAAAATATTCGGTTTCGATTCGGTTTGCTTCAGTTTTAACGAATTAAATTATAATTAATATAAATATTATAATATTTATAATTATATATATATACATATATATATATATATATAAACAAAGTTAAATATTAATAATAAAATAACATATATATATATATATATATAAATAAATAAATAAAATTCGGGCGATTCGGTTTGAAAACCAAAATTTTTTCCCCAAACCAAAACCGAACCGAATTAATTTTGGTTTCAAATTTTGAAACCGAATCGAATCGTTTTATTGTACAAACCGAACCAAACTACTAATTTCGATTCGATTCGATTCGATTCGATTTTCTCACCCCTACCACATACACGTCTACTAGGGGATCCCAAAATATGAAAGAAACTTATAAAGAAAACATTACATAACAAGAGTTATACGAATTATACAAAAATTGATGAGAAATTGTTCCGCCGATCAAAAATCGTAAAATAATATCTATATCCAAATCTAAACTAATTGCCGATCTCACGAAGCTATCGCTATGAATTTACTCTCTCTTTTTTTCCTTTGAAAACCGTACCAAGAGTTCTCCTGAAAAAGAGAATGTGATATTATAGGAAAGGGGTAGGTTGGTACTTTCGCACAAAAGTGGGGCAACCCACAAAGTAGAATTAAAATAGTTGGGGAAGTAGTAATTACGCCTTTTTGTTGTAAAGAATTAATGCGCACACGTGCGGGCGTCCACTTCTACATGGAATGGCTTTCCGTGCGCGCCACCAGCGTAGTCTACCGGGACCCACCGTGTAAAATTCTTCCCCTTTACTTGCACGGTTGATGCATCTTTTCAACGCGTTTCAAATCCTTCTCATCAAATTACGCCCTTCGTATTCATTATATCTTCCTATAATATACTCCCTCCGCCCCTTCTATTCCTAGTAGGAATATGAGTCATGATTTTAATAAAAGTTGTTGTTTATTATAGGAATAGGGTTCCATTAATATAATATTAAAATAATTAGTGGTGGGCCATAAATGGTAAAAGATGTAAATAAATAGGTTGTTGATGGTAGAAAAGAGAAATAGTGATGGGCCATAGGTGGTAAAAGGCGTAATTAAAGAATATTATTGAGGGTAAAATTGGAAAGGTAGTTTCCATAAATAGAATAGGAAGAATTTTGGGGGACGTCCCAAAATGGAATATTATGAAGGAATATGGGGAAGAGAGTATATTTTTCTTGTCAAATCTTTATACTATTTTTCTTGACAAATCTTATAACTATTTTTCTTATGCTATTTTTAGCCTTTCTCTGAATTATGTTTCTCTACTTTTCTTATTCTTTTTTATGAGAACTAATATGGTTCTATGGACATTAATTAAAAAAAACTCTTATTATGAAAATCAAGTTATTACTTTCAATTATTGAAAAAGGAACTAATCTTCTATACATTTACTTGCACTGTGTGTGCATATGAGACAATGCAATTAATCAGCAGTGATTTTTATTAGTCATCGGTGAGTTTCAGTATAAACAACGATGGTTTATAATGTCTACTATGTATGGACGGATGTAGAAGAGTTTTTGTGTTGAAAAAGTTGTATAAGTAATAGAATCATAGGAGCACTGTTGCTTGAATTTATTTTTCCAGAAATATTAAATACGTTCTTTACAAGGATGAGATCATTTAAAAGTGATAAGGAATAAAAATACCATAGATGTTTATTAAGAATCACATATATTTTAAGATTATTTAAACCAAAAATATATATATAAAATAAAAAGTCCCAATTTAATGTTGTAATTACACGAACTAACAAAACATATTTTAACTATCACATTCCTAACAAGATCTCGTTCTTGTTGGGAGTCTTTGGTTATAAATGGATCTCACTGTCAGAAAGCAAATACTCTGGACTTTTAAGTCGCCTATCAGCTTAAATTGATGTTGAAATTTAAATCACAGACTATGAGGGTGTTTGGCTGAGCTTATAAACTTCCCAAAATAGCTTATAAATTGTTGAAAAACATTTAATAAGCTATTTTTGGAAGCTTATAAGCTCAACCAAACACCATCTATGTAAAGGTTAATACACAAAAAACATGCTACACATCTTCTATATCGAATGACTTTATCTGTCTATATCCTATCATTAAATTAGAAACTAAAAGAAAATTCAATTTTCCACGAAATTTTAATTCAAATATACCATTTAATTGGAATACGAGGACTGTAAAGTCTTCAAATAATAATAATTTTTATGCCTATGATATTGGAAAACAGAGTGCCTTTCTTCTAACGTCTCTTATTGCGACTTCTTGCCTGCCTTTTGGGAAACTTAGAATGACTTTTGTAAATATTGGAACTTATTAATAGTCAATAAAATTCTAAAATTCTAAAAGTGTATATATATATATTACAAGAAAATAGAATATAAACATCTATCTCATTTTAAGCTAGTCATTTTCTTTCATTTTTCTATGGTGCATGACTATTTACTTTATCACAAAAACTCAAGTTACGACGTCATATGTAAGGGCATTTTAAAAGTACCATTTATTTTGTAAAAAAAATTATTTATTATTTACTCTATAACTCAAAAATATCATTTATAATAAAAATATATATCATATGCTAGTAAAAGAGCGCGGGCGTTATATAGCCATCCAAGTTAAGGAATGTCAAATTATAGCCACGAACATAAAAATGTCAAAATTATAGCCAAGTCGTTGGTCCTATTGGGACTATTATCACCAAATAGTACTAATAGGACCAACAGACCAACAATTTGTTGGTCCTATTGGTACTATTTGGTGATAATAGTCCCAATAGGGCCAACGACTTGACTATAATTTGACATTTTTATGTTCGTGGTTATAATTTGACATTCCTTAACTTGGATGACTATATATATGTATTTTCACCTAGTAAAAAGTGCCAATATCTACTTCTGCAAACATAAGCAGACCTAGAAAGAAGGGGGCATTGCCACGGTGGCATCCCTAGAATTTTAAGAAATTAATAAGGAATACATTAGTCTTTTCATATTAAATAATAAAAAATTAAACTTTCTGTCGTGGTGTAGTGTTGTTTTTTGTTTCATAGGGAGATGAAGCTTGTTTTCCTTTTATCGTTGTTGGTATTAAGTTTACTAGTAAGATGATCTAGTACGTTGGGGGGGTTTAAGGGGCCTTTACTTTTGAGGTTTAGTCTATTTTAATGGATTAGAATCTTGAAATATCTGATTTTTATCATTTCAGTTAATTTAATTTGATTTATATTCCATTGGAAATATAGGATTGGAGAAATCATAGTAATGATGGTAAAAATATTCAAGTATATATTCTACCAATCATAAAAATAAACATCCCTAAAAAAAAGTTTATTTACAGTCAACTTTTTATTATGTTTCAAGTTTGAGTATGCAAATGCCATAATTTTTTAATTTTCAATGAGAAATTTGATATCCTGAAGTAATATTCATAGGGTTAGTATGTCATTAATTGTATTTGATCCCTGTGTATTGTGGGGTGTGTGTGTGTCATGAATTAAAATTACATTTTAGTTTTTATATCATCTAAACTATGACGAATTAAAGTTCAAATGGAGCAAAACTTTGTTCATAGCTCTTTCCTCCCAATTTAAAAGATAGGAAATTAGGACACACTCTGAATTTTGTTATTAAGTTTTGGATTAATAGAATAATTTTATACGAAAGCATCTCCAACTGTGGATATTTCATTTCATCAGTTAATTGATCCATCATTTTCCAACCTCAAAGAACACAAAAAAAAAGTTATGAGATGATCATGTTTAATATATATATATATATATATATATAGGGGATGGTTCCGGTGAGAATGGAAATAAGAGTAAGAAATAGGAATAGATATGTAAGTCCAGCATATCTTTCATATTTGTGTAGCACAATTAGAATTACTATGTTGCATATGTTAGTTTTAGACATATTTCATATATTCGTAGACATATCTAAATATATTAGTTTAGACATCTTTCATTGCAACAGAAGACAAGAAGGGTTCTAGTCTTTTGCATAAGAATCCACGTAGAACACAAAACACAAAACTATAGCACAACCAAAATTAAATCTCAATCATCGATCCAGCAAATCAAAGACTCAGATTCATTCTCATTTCCTACTAAATTATCATTTCCTACCTGATCATCTCCTATATATCTATATATATATATATATTAGTTCATATACATATAATGTTTAATATACATAAATGACTACAAATCATATTCATTAGATTTAGAAATCTAATGGTTATATTTAACTGTACATCTGAATTAGTTATATATATATTTTTGCATATAATTATGCATTAAATCTGAAGCTTCCATATTGATTTATCAAGGATTGAAGTGTACATATTCCTCACATTACACTATAAGTAGTGTCAACACGATTATCACTTTATATATATATATATATATATATATATATATATATATATATATAATGATTATATGAAAATTGTTACTTATTTCAATTTTAAATTTAAATAATTCTTAAGAATTTATAAAACTATAATTAATCGGCCCAAAAATAAAAAATCTATTACCGCCATTACATGCGGACGTCCTAGTAAGATTCCACTTCTTACTTTATTATCTTCCAAAATACTTGAAAAAAATTCAAATCTGATGGTCTGTATGGCTTGACTCTTGAGTACCTACTTCGATTGAATACTTTTCCAACTCTAGAGATGTAGGTGCGTCATGCCCACTACATCTAAATCTTAATTAAATTAACTGCAACCAAAACTTCGGTTGCAAATAAACAATAGTAAAATGAAAGTTGTTTGTATTTTCATACCACAATAGTATTTCATACATCTTAAGTCACGATTCCATATATAATATGAAAAATCGGATGATATAATTTTGTCGTGGTTTTAGCTCTAAAAATCAGTAATACACTATTCAAGATTAATTAATCAAATCAATTTTAGATTAAAAGTGATCTTTGGCATTAGAAAACACATTTGGCAACTAAAGATGACACATTGCTACAAACGTGGACGAATCAACGTCGTTTTATATTTGAGGTTATATATAATATACAGATTTAGCCCAATAATATCATTCTATGATAATTTTAGCTCAATGATTTATTAATATATTTTTTAATTTAACAAAATCATATTATCATACTAAACTTGTGTATTTACCTCAAACGTGAACAACGTCGTTTCATCCACGATGGCAGCCGCATGTCATCTTTGATTGTCAATTGTGCTTTTCAAAAGTTGAAAATCGCTTTCAAACCTCTTACAAATCCAATTTATTGGGTTTGAATAATGTATTAATTATTTATTAGGCTAAAACCATCATAAAATAATTAAACCAATAAATTTCCTCAATGTTATACTCACTCCGTCCTTTTAAGACGATCATTTCTTTTCGGCACGATTATTTAGGAGAATGGATAAAATGGTTAAAGTGATAAAAAGTAGGTAGGATCCACAACTTTTGAAAAAGATAATTATTTCCTAAAAATGAAACAAGACATCTTGGGTGAGATAATTCAAAATAGAATACATATCATCTTGGGTGGGACGGAAGGAATACATTATATGCTGATTCTCAAACACATAAGACCAACTAACAGAAGATCTCATATCACAAATGGGTGCATCATCGTCGTAAATTAGTATTTCATTGTGTTGAAATTATGCTTGTGAAATTCATTTAGGTCAATTGGAAAAAGATGGAACAAAAGGAATTCAAACTCCAAATTTAGTAACAGACAATATATACTGTTTATGGTACTGAAAATTAAAAAATAAATAAAAATTACTAGTGTCCCATTGAACAGGTCTTTGCGAGATCGCCTCACGATTACAAATGACAATATGTGAAATGGAAAGTAATATTTATACAGAATTTTATATTTATGACATCTGACAATGTTCAAATAAAAATCTTATTTAAAATATGAACGTGAGAATCATTTTCAATCATTCGATCACGAAAATCCACAATAATGTATTACTTTGTTAGATGAGTGCACCATCTAGATTCGAATATCATGAGGAGCGAAAATTTAATATTTTTTAGTGCATTAGCTTTCATGAAAAAACATTATTCTCACGTTGACAAGATAACAATTTTTTTTAAAATAATCCACCCCTATGACCTACAAAAGTTAAATATCTATCGATAAAGAATCTGAAAATTTAAAATAATGATTTAAACTACCAATCTATGAGTCAATTAAATAACTTAAAATATTACATTTGTTTATGTGTTTAAATGATGAGGACGTTATGCATTCCTCTACTAGGCTTGGTCCAATCGAACCAGGAGAAAAGGTTTAAAGGCCCAATGCCCACTTATCTTTCATAATGTATAATAATTCCTTTTACTACAACACTTTTGTTGACGTGGCAGGATCAGAGCACGCGACAGATCTGACACCGTCATGAAGCACGGCCAAAGAGTCTATCTCTTAGGGTTGAGGTCCCGCTCGACATATGGCCTAGATTTTCACATAAGGGTCTAGAGGGCTAGAGGCTCACGACCAGTTCTGAAGGGCATTCTTGCCGAGGCTCGACAAATCAGAACATGCTTCTAGCAGAGCCAAAACGCTAGTGGCAGTTCTGGAGGTCAAATCCAGATTTGGAGGTTACAAGACAAAGCAATCGATATCAATCTTTCCACGTGGTCGCACGTCATTCGCCTACAAAGGAATATGCTAACTGAATTCAATTAACGAAAGATCATCAAAGATAGGTCACTAGTTGGCGTATGTGAAGTATGTAATGATTAGTCTACCATCAGAGGCAAAGCAAGACAGACATGAAAGGACAAAATTACATTTTCGCGTTCAGTTCTTTACTAAATTACCCTCATCGTTGTAATCTTAATTCTCATAAACTAGTACCCTGTTAATTCAATACTAAAAGTCATAACACATAAAATTCATTGCCTTCTTCATTGTTGTGGTTAATTATTTCCGTTGGTTTGTTGATCGCTCGTCTTGTTTGTGTTATCTCGACTATTAATTATTTCCATTGGTTTGTTGATCGCTTGTCTTGTTTTTGTTATCTCAAATGTTAAGTTTGGACATCCACAAGTCTCACCCATTTTCTCTCATTTCTCGGTTCAATCCCCTTTAATTACCAGATTTTTATCCTTTTTCCTAATTTGTTTTATAATTTAGTTATTGAGGCACAAAATAAGGAATCAATATTTAAAATATGGAAAATGCTAGATGTACATAATATGTATGTACATAATTGGATTTTTTGATCATTTTAAAAAATTAAGAGAATGTTTAATTTATATTGAATTTTATTTTACATAGTTACCCCCTTCAAGATAATTAAGGAATGGATACAAGTATTTTCTATTCCATTTTAAAGAAGTAAAATGCTCAGTCTTTCCTTAATAATATTTCAACGGATTAGTGCATTAATTATGACTATCGTAATTCTCTAATTCCTATACATTCTTGTGTTCCTTTTTGAATATTTGACCCCAAAAAAATCAAGTAAAGATATTAAAATAAAAATAAACATAAAATAAGATGTTTTATTTGGATAATGAGGGATTAATCAGACAATTTTTTTTGGATATTCCTATTCTCTATGAGTGTTTTTTTATTTGGATATTCCTATTCTCTAGGAGATTTTTTTTATAATGGGGGATTAATTCGACAAATAAATTAATGAATTAATTATGGGAATGAATTGAACGCTTTTCTTTATGGAATGAAAGCAATAGTTATTTATTAAATTAATTAATTTTATTTTGTAAAAGAAATAAAATCATAAGTCAACTCATACCAATTACAATAGAAGGGGTTAATCATGCAATATAATAATTAATACTAGAATCACCCCAAAAATATCTTACTAATTTGATCAAAATTTTAGGGCTATTATATATGTATATATTACGTACATTTAACATTACACCTAAAATATTATCAACTTGGTCCATGAAAAGTTTCCATGAGGAAGAGTTTCATAGAAATTTCATAGAAGATACTAGTATTAAATAGGAAAGTAGGTGTTGTTTGGATAAGCACTAGGACCTAACTTTAGACTGCTATATGCTAATTCTGACTTTCTTCTCTATGATTTCATATATTTCAACCACATCCAATTTTGGAGGCCTATGCAAATTCGATTCAAACGATTCAACACCACCTTCTGTAATCTCATTTCCCTGATTCGATTCTATTTCGATTTTAATTGCTTCATGTTTGACCAAAAGTAACTTGTAAGAATATTATTTCACATGTGGGCTTATAAGTAATATGGCCTACTTTAACTTTGGTGTTCTTTTATTTTATTTATTTATTTTATTTAATGTGAGAGAACGATACAATTTGAGCTTAAAATCTAACCTTCATAACTGGAAGTTTCACCACTCATGTTCCTCTCTAGGAATATAAACAATGTTGCACTTTTTATTTAGTTTTATAAGGATAAAACTCGATTGAATAAAGGATATGCTTATCTACAAAAGGATTACATTGATGATGAACACATGGAGATTTTAATGAACAAAAGGATTACATTGATGTGAACACATGTATTACGTTCTGAAAGTATCATTGATACTGAATAAAAAAGCATATTTATTTTTACCCTGTAATAAAAGGTGAAATTTACACTGAAATAATATATCATTTATATTGAAGAAAAGTGTAGATCCACCTATGGGGTAAACTAGTTTGATTCAATTCATTTACATATGTCAAGCACATTTCAGTAACATGATAAAGAAAATTTGTCATTTATAGTACATGCACAACGAACCAATTAAATTTTACATTTAACTTGTGTTCATTAAGCTATCTCTTCTGATAAAGATAGATACTTTCTTGTATCAATAAATAATAGGTGTTTCTTTAGTTTGAGTGGTGTTGCTAATTAGATTAGGTAGATTCATTCTTAAAAGGATTAATTAATTAGATCGATGTTTCTTATTCAATTGCTAACCTCTCGTTATTTTTTTGGTGTTTGTGTACGCGTTTGCACTAAATTGTATTTAGTGAACATTGACAATTATGTCGCCAAAAGTGATCGTGGTACGTATATTTGTTCACCAAAATGTTCAATTCAGTATGCAAATTGACGAGATAAATTTATTGAAACTAGTCAATTTGCTTAATTTAGGAAAAATATCACTTTTTATTCATACGTATGGACCTTTTTATATCTTTATTCCGAATTTTAATGTCCAATAGTCGGAATCCAACCCAACCTACTTAGTTGGCAGCCAAAAATTTACGTGAATTATTTAAATTGATTTCTTTTTTTTTTTGAAAAATCCACATGATCCAACAAAATGACGTCTGTCGCACTAAATTAGCAGTCAATAAGCCATGGAAGCAAATGACGTCGTTCTACTCTAAATTAAACAGAGCCCCAAATTTGTAATCAACCTTATGTCGGGACACAGACATAAAAAAATTCATATGATAGAGTGACAAGTGATATTTTTTGTTTTGATTTATGTTCTACTTGGTGTTACATCTTTGTTCTAACAGTTTTAGTGTTTGAGAGAAATGAGATAATATATTAAAAAAGAAAGAAAAACCTAGAACTCTGTTACGCACAAGGCCTTGAGCTAGGCCTCGTTAAAACCTACTTGGAGAAAATATTGCAGGAAAGACACTTTTTATTGTTTGAATGTTTAAACACTTAGTTTTGACAAACTATTCATGAGACTAAGAGGGTGTTTGGTTGAGCTTATAAGCTCTTTAAAACGCTTATAAGCTGTTTAGGAGCTTATAAATTGTTACAAAATGTTTGACAAAATAAGCTCCTAAACAAACTTAATTTGTGAAAATAAGTTCAACAAACATATAAGCTCCCCTAAAAATAAGTTGGTCAATCTTAACTTATTTTTTCATAAACTTATAAGCAATCATGAATTTACCAAAATAACCTTATTATATTTCGTTATTTCCTACACATACACTATCAACTTCACCTCTCGTCAATTTTATCTCTATGACTATGATTTTCTTTCTAACTCACGATTTTTTCTCTATCTTATAAGATCAATTATCCAAACACTTTAACAACTTATAAACACTTGAGACATTACCTCTTATAAGCTCTTGAAATATCTTATAAGCTCTTGGAACATATAAGCTCTGTAAAATAAGCTTAGCCAAACACCCCCTTAGTAGGAAGCAAATTGCAACTCGACTGTGAAAGTTATTTTTAACAAACTATTCCTGATATGTATCCCCCCCAAAAAAGGTGTGGAATTCGAAATAAAGGAAAAGATGAAATATAATTTATATTCACTTCGTCTCATCCAAGATAATGTTTATTTTTGGAATGTCTCATCTAAAATGACCTATTTACATTTTATAAAATAAATATCTCTACAAAAGTTATGAGACCTATCTACTTTTTATTATTTTAACAATTTTATATAATTTTCTAAATAACTATACCGAAAAGAAATGAATCGTTTTGAATGGACGAAAGGATATTAGATACATGAAAAGTTTGATGAATAAAATATTGCATGAGAAATGTGGAACACTTGTTTCCTTTTCAAAGGCTCCCAACAACCAAACCAAACATAATTTCCACCTTTCCTTTTCCCATGAGAACGCCTCATCATCTCTCGATTCTCAAGCATAAAGCATGTCAACAGATGTGTTAAGGATAACTAAATAATATCAAAAGCAATTTATATAGGTGGGTCCACTAATATAATTTATTGTCTTCTCTTTTTTATAAATTATGGAGAAAAAAAACACTCATTTATATGCACTTTCAGTTAAAGTCATCAGTAACAAATTATTTGTTTCAGCAGATCTTTTTTCGTTTGTTTCAGCAGATCTTTTTTCGTTTATAAGCTCCCCAACTGTTTTCTCATATTCAAATTACTTTGTTCCTTTAACTTTGGAGGATGAGAATTTATATAGGTGGGTCCACTAATAGGACTTATCTAATCTATTTGATTATACATTTCATGTTATACTATTGTTTGGGGAGCTTATAAGCTGAGTCAAACACCCTCTTAGTTAGATGTCATCAGATCCAGATGGTACGAAATCCAATACATTGATACTAAAATATCAAAAATATTACAGTTAAAAACATGATCTTCCAAAAATAGTGACTACCTTACTTTCCCACCCTTAGTTTCCATTTTGGTATTTTTATTCACTCTTGATTACAGGTGTAATCAAACCCAATATTATTATTCTTAAATTTGGTTCTTTTAGTATAGAACTCAATTGAACAGTGTTGTACTCAACTTTAGATCAATTAGTATTGAGCCAAATCTCGAATTTTGCTTTGAGGTCACAAGCTTATTCAAGTCTAAACGAACTTTCTAAATTTAGATGTATGTTTAATATAGTTCAATTATTACTAATTAAAATATAAAAACATAAATATACTAGTTAATAATTTTATATTTTCGAGCTAAATTATTTAACGAGCCATATACTATCATGTCTAGCTTAACTTGTTTAGCTAACAAATTTCACCACAACTTTATTTAATCAAATTCCTAATAGCTCATGAGTAGTTATGTTCATTTGCCGTCCTACTTTAGTTGGATGTACTAGCAAGTTGTTATATAGCTCTTTTTATTGTTCAGTTTTCCACCGTGCAAGCATGTCCATCAACATTATTTTCATTTTAATATGTTTTACATTAATCATGCGTCAATACCAGTAGTATCATTTTTTATACATCATTGGTTTTCTATACCTTTTCTAGTACTTTTGATATTTTACCTTTTTTGTATACGATTTTTTAATCCACAAGTGTCTCATATGATTCTAAATAAATTTCTAGTTATTAATGTAGTCCATGTCGTTCTTGCACATAAATATATAATATAAATGGTGTTTTGCAAAGTTTTAAGCACAACTTTATAAACATACGTATTGCAAAGTTAATTAATTTAATTAAATTAATTCTAATTAAAATTAATTAATTTAATAAACTTTAATTGTAAATTAATAAATATAATTTTAAATTAATATAAGATTAAGCCCCTGATGATTTTTCTATTTGAATTCAGTTATATAAACAAACGTACAAGTCAGTACACTCAATACAATAACCACACAGCCTCCTAATACTTTAAATAAATCACAAGTTTTAAACATGTATTTATTATTTAAAGAAATATTAACTACTCCGAATCTCCACAGATCAAAGATGCGAGAATCGACGTAAGAGAAAACGTTTTTATCATAGAAAATACTATACTTCATCGTCACTGTGAATCCAAATCCAGCTTATATTGCAGAAAATAGACAATAAACATGTAAGCAACAAATTTTTAATGCCAGAAATCACACTGATCCGCAAGGAATATGGCGTTCGTTACCTCAAGCAGCTAAACTCTTGGATGCAATCTCAAACACATTTTCGGAGAGCCCGTTTGCAGCCAGTATCATTTCCAGTTGAGCCTACCAGAGATCAACAAGCAGCAAGATTTAGCATAACGCGAAATCAGAACCACAAATCAAAGATCTCAAATCGCGTTAGGGCATACTACCTTTGCAAGATTCTGCCTGGTCTCATCATAACGCTTCCATCTAGAGAAGGCTGATACCATGCGTGAAGCCACCTAGAAGACATGATATAAATTTTATGATAATTGTTGAAAGAGAGCAACATGGCATAAAAAATAAATATAATTAAATAAAAAAAATTAGGGAGGAAAGTTTATCTTAATCAGACCTGAGGATTTATCTTGTCGAGCTGTACGACCATTTCGCCCAAAAATTTGTAGCCGGACCCATCTTTGGCGTGGAAGTTGACCGGTGATCCACAGAATCCTCCAATAAGTGAGTACACCTATTTACAATTTTACATATTATTAAAAGAAACATGTTATGATTTTATAATGGAATTGTCGTAAGCCAAAGGAATACGCTTGGGTGTCACTTACCTTATTGGGATTACGCATGTCAAAAGCAGGGTGGTCCAGCAGTTTACGAACATTTTCGACATTCCCGGGTACATTCGACATGGCTTGGAGGGCAAACCACTTGTTTATAACCTGTAAAGGGAAAATTTTGAACTCAGATGCGTATGTATATATTGTATGAGAGGAAGTGAATCAATTCTTGTAACTTATGGCAAAAGTAAAACTAAAATGAAACTTGCCCAATCACGTTATAATAATTAACTTTCGTAAACATCCTCAGTAAATAATAAAAAATTAACGTTAGTAGATATCAGTGACTTTTAATTAGGGCTCGGGTTATATTTAAGTTTTTCCATTTTGTCATGTGTTTACTCTTTTCCACATATTACTGAAAAAGAAATAGACAGGCAAAACAAGATTGTATGAGATGCAAATATACCAAGTACTCGTGTTGCCACTTGTTGTAGAAATCAGCCAAAACTTCGTCTCGCACTTCACTGGGTTTCTGATCAAGGGCTACCAGTGCTGCAAATTGTTCAGTCAAATTCGTAGCAATTTTATATTCGTGCAAAGCAAGCTCCGTCATTTCAGCATCATCAAGTGAGCCGAGATATGCTGCAGAAAAGTAGCAGAGATACAAGTAATCAGATGAAGACAAGAAAAAAGAAGACAAAAACCGTAGGTCCGTATCAGGTGATAAGATAAGGCCAAAAAAGGCTCACCAAGGGCAGTATTTTTAAGAGCACGCCTTGACAAATTTTGATGGTCGAACTCATATTTCTCAGAGCTCCTGTTGTTTTTCACCTGTAAAACGTATACAAAAATACGTAGTTATTTCAACAGCAATATCAAGAAAGCAACAACAGCAAAAAATGATCCGTGCCGTGTTATGTAACTCTTCTTTCAACTCGGAAGCGAGCTGCTTTCTGATGAAAGATCGAACAGCGTGGACGGCATCGGGGTCGGCAACTTCCATCATGTCCATGATTTCCCCTTCACCAGGTAGAGTTATCGCCTTTGCAATAAATTCCTGAATAACATAGCGGATCAAAAGAATAATTAGTGAATGTATCTTCTCTTCATCTGTTAGATAGATTTATACGTACCTTATCCAAGCTCGAGTCACAAAGTATGCTTTTGACTCCATTTAAGAACTGTCGGTTAAGAACCAGCGGTTTGTTGTGTTGAAAATCCGATACCAAGTTGAGCATCAATTTCCTCGCCAGTACCTGTCCCGCCTCCCAACTAACGCAGCAAGAGAGGTGTTATGGATTTTGCTGATACGTAAAAGGTAACACATACTCTATTTTTCATGATGCATACCGGTTGAACTCGTCGGAATCATTAGCAAGAAGAAAATAGAGATCAGCATCGGTGAGATCAGAATCCATGCGAATGGGAGCACTGTAACCCCTTAGTATAGATGGTATGGGGCGTTCTGGAATGTCATTTAACACAAATTCTTCTTCTTTCTGCTCACAGAAGACAACAGTACAAAATTGAAGAAGAATAAACAGTCACTTCAGTCAGTCTGATATTGAACTCGAAATAACAAGTGACTCTAAAACAGAAAATTAGTTACAGCCTTGGTGATCAATCACTATATAAGATGGAAGTGTGATGCACACATATTAAGGATAGATACTAGAATAAAGAAATATTTAAATTTGTGTTCTCATTCATTTTAAAATAAGATCCCTATTTTTGTGTACGAGGATGTAATCTCAAAATCAATTTTATAATAATTCTAATTACATTTTACAAGAACCCTGTGAAGAGCAATCCAAATTTAACATTAATAAAAGCACAAGCACTTCATTTCAAATATATATACATAAATACATTAACATACAGAGACCTAAATATTCGTTTTCCATAGAAATTACACTCTAATACATGGAAGCACCAAGATGCTTAACACAAAATTAAACAAGAAATAGACATTGAATGAGTAGAGATGGGAAAATCTGTGGGAAATAACGTCAAGGTACATATAGCAGTTTGTTTTCGTGGGTTTCTCTCCACTTTCTCATACAAAAAAATCATAATAGTAATGGGAAATGTTGCAATGCGAAGACGCTAGTAACTCAATCCTGTGGCCTTAATGCTGCTTTGACAAACCCAAACATCATAAGAATCATTGGTAGTAATTCTCACAAGAACCTAATACATACATATTCATTAAGAGTTTCATGCAACGGAATGGTAGTTTTGACTAACCTTTGTCACTCTGAGGACCATAGTGTGAACTGGCTGACCATTGTTTGAAATACTCTCCAACATCCCATCATGGTAAACTGAGGAAAGAGGCATATCTTTGCCGTCGGATCCAAGCAGGCC
This sequence comes from Salvia rosmarinus, assembly GCA_036937905.1. Taxonomy (NCBI): domain Eukaryota; kingdom Viridiplantae; phylum Streptophyta; class Magnoliopsida; order Lamiales; family Lamiaceae; genus Salvia; species Salvia rosmarinus. The sequence goes on from CM072822.1 coordinate 9,187,370, forward strand.
CAAAGCCACGGGAATAAACATCGCCTCTTTGACAGGTTGTCCCGGGGTCGGGGGGACCTCTTGACTGCAGGGTAAATCACGTTAGGTCACTCATCCAGTAGCAAAAGATAGAATTTCCAGAGAAAATCACAAGACAAGACCATACCTGAACTTGAGAGAGTAAGTTTTTGCCTCAGCATTATAGCTAGAAACGACATTTAGGCGAGGAGTCCCAGCTTGGGAGTACCTGAAATATTCATTTGAATAATGTAACCAGCAAAAAGAAGTGTTTATTGAAAATCAGAGCAGCTCCCTTGTGGCATACCATAGCAAGAAATTGGACAAGTCTGCACCATTTGCATCTCTCATAGCAGCAAAGAAATCTTCACACGTCACAGCTTGTCCATCATGTCTCTTGAAATATAGATCCATACCCTAAAAAGGTAAAAAAAAAAAAGACATACCAGTGTTATTAATTTTATAAAATATGCCGAGTGGAAAGAAAGTTAATTTATTGCGTGTTAGTCAAGCATCAGTGGTTTCCTACTTTTCTAAATCCTGCAGCTCCCAACAAGGTTTTGTACATCCTCACCACTTCCGCTCCCTGGATATAAAGATGAGATTAGTCATGAATAAGATAGCAACAGTTTAGTACTCTGAAAGCAGAATGCTCAAAAAGCACATGTAATTAGGAGGCGTTTACTTTTGAGGATTAGCTTATATAGATTAAACTAGTATAGGCTAATCCATTGTTTTACTTGGATGAATTGGAACTTTGGAATATCTCAAAGCCCTCTATAATTCCTATCATTTAAATTAATTTTGCTTGATTCATATACCATTGAAAGGGTAGGATAGTAGATTTCCTAGCAATGAGGAAAAAAACTCGATCATGTAACGCCACCTAGCCTAGATAGATAAAAAATAGTAGAGGCTAATCCATTGTTTGGTTAGATGGATTGGAACTTTTGGATATTCCGAGACTCTTGATAATTTCTATCACTTGAGCTAATTTAACTTGACTCATATCATATCCCATTGAAAGAGTAGGATTGGAGAAATCTTGATATGAGGATAAAAATACTCAATCATGTATCTTATCAATCATGATTCATGACAAGTAAACGCCCCCTTAGAGTATTAGACCAATCTAGCCCATAATAAACTCGTCAGCAAGGGTAAAAACCAACCTTCTCGTATACCTGTCAGTTGAGAAATCAAGAAAGAAAAAATCAGTACTTTATAAGATTGCAAGGAAATTTAGAGGGAAACAAGGGGAGAAGTGATAAAAGACATACCGTTACTGCGAGTTATGGAATAAAGCCACCAATCAGATCCAGAGCATCAGTAAAGTAACAGCCAAAACGAGAAGAAATCAGACATCCGAAAAAATAGCATAATTATAAATTGAAACAATGTGCCAAGGAAAAACTAAAAATTATCAAATGATGAAACATAATAGCACTTACGACTTACCTGTATAGAAGTTATCCATCTGTCCAAATAAAATTGAAAAAGGAAAAAAGTATATTAACATAATTTGCATACAAATGGGGCTAGCAGCCTAGCACAAGCTTCACTGAACAATATTATCCAATGGGAGAATTCAGTGAGAGACAGGGACAAAGAGAAAGAACTTAACCTTAATATAAGAGTGAGGACGCACAGGATGAGCCATGGGCCCAGCATCCTGGAAAATTGAGATAATCGTTTGTGAATACGAGGATAAGATTAATTCAACATCCAAAGTTCAAGTGAAAATTATCCAGATCACAAGGCCTCATAGGAACGTAGTCGAGATGTATGTAACTATGATAATACTGAATGAGTGACATTTAACAAGATTGCACTCCATACCTGCGGGAACTGATAGGACCGAAGCTTTGAAACATCAGCTATCCGTTTTACTGGACGGCTTCCCATATCAGATGAAAATTCCTGGAATAGAGACAAGAACATACAAATATTTAAGGATAAGATACCAAGAAAACGTTAACTGTCTTCTCCAACATGAAATGTACCACACCTGATCCCGGAACACAGTGAGGCCTTCCTTTAAACTAAGCTGGAACCAATCCCGGCAGGTCACTCTGAAATTTACGTGAATATCAATTTGAGTTTTGGTTTGCATATCCATTCAGCACAACATAAACACTATAGTATAAGATTTCCAACACAAATATCATACCATACAATTGAACATAGTAAAAATAAAATCCACTACATCGGCATCAACTGGAATAGTAAATCACATGTAAATGCAATAAATTAGTAGCCAAATTGAAACATAATCTATATAAGACTTGTTGGAAACATTTGCTGGATAAGTGCTAAATTGTATGAGAAGTTTTTTGATAACAAACAAAATATTTTATTAAAATATTGATCAAAAGTTATGAATTGTATCCACACTAAAACGAAAGAGAAAGCATATAGAAAAATATAACAACAAAACCATATAGCTAAACTCAAGTCTCTAACAATGTCTGACACAAACAAAATGCCTAAATCCTAAGATTGCAAAAGTTTAGTCAGCTATCTGAGAAGCATAATTTGAGATTGCGCAAAAACAACTAAAACCAGGAAAACTCAAACTTCCTTTTTACTGTGTATTTCCAAATTTTCGAAATAGCAAATAGTAAGTTACATTTTAGATTTTTGGTAGGATCTTTTGATGCGTCATCAAGATGTATTTGTAGCAATTATTGGTGCATAGGTTGGAGAAAGCTTGACTAGAAGCTATTCATTTTGACTGTGTTTGTTAACTTATTTCGTACGAAAGTGAGCACTTGCCTTCAAGAACACATGTTTTACAAGATTGAAATAGCTAGAAAATGGAAGGGGAAAATAGATGAGGAAGAACCTTAAGTTTGCTGTTTGCAAGAACAGCAGCCATAACGCATGGCCACAATAAAGAACTATGCAGAAAATAACAACATTAATAATTTAATAGAGAACATGAAATGTAAGCTTACCGGTTTCCTGTCCAGTTATGAAAATACTGCAGATACAAGCACATGATTAGTACAAGTAAAACTTCAAATATAGGGACAGAGAACTGAATCCAAAAAAAGTTTAATCAACTACTTATGAAAAAAGATGGCACACCTCATGCCCAATCACACCCAATATGGCAGCATAGTCTGCATCTGTGGCAGTTTCTGGGGATGCCAAGACAAGTTTGGAATTGAAAATCTGGCCAAAGAATAATATAATTTAGAAGTGACATGAATAATATGAAATGATCAAGTAATGTCATAGCTTTATACATACATTCAAACTCTTATTTTCCATGGCACCCCTGTCAATCAGAACAGTGAAACAACTTTAGTAATACGAAAAAAATACATATCTAAAGCATGAAAGATCGAGCAACAAAGAGATGAACTAACATATTAAAATCTGGAACGGCTATAACGTTAAAGAGGTCCAGGTCATATTCAAGCCCAAAAACCTGGTATAGAAGAAAAAGAAAAAGCATTAAATTCTGAAGCTTATTATTCCAGCCAATGAGAAACCGCTAAAACACTGCACTAAGTTGAGATCTTTACATCTTCATCCCACTTCATAGCCGCTTTCAATGAATACATGGCATGAGCTGTCTTTGGTAGATCTTGTGCAGGGGTCCAGATCCTGAGTAAGACTTTACGGCCAGAACGAGTTATGAAAGTATCATCTCTGCTCTCCAACTGTCCTGCAACTAATGCGAAAAGATAGCATGGTTTTACAAAAGGATCCTCCCATACAGCATAATGCTTGCCTCCCTGCATCAATGCATCTAGAGCTTTAGATGAAATAGTTTTTATGAGAAAAAACATTTCCAAACCACGAGGAAGAAAAAAAACATTTACCTCCAGTTCTCCTTGCTCTATCAGGTTCCCATTAGACAATAAGACAGGGTACAATGACTTGTCACCCTCAATTCGACAAGTGTACTTCGCCATAATATCAGGACGATCCTAAAGTTTTAGCTACATATCAGATGGATGCTTGCGAAAAGTCGAATAAACACCAAAGCTGCACAAATTGTTAGATACAAACCTGATAGAATGTAATTTTGCGGAAACCTTCCGCCTCACATTGGGTGCAGAAGTTCCCTGATGACTTGTAGAGCCCCTTCATCAAGCATAATTCATCAGAGTGGAATTAGAAATCAAAGCAACTATGTATGCCTGCGAGACATATTAATATATTGTTTAGTTGAACAAAATAGTCGATATAAAATCCAGGTACCAACCTCTAGAGACGTGTTCTTCTGTGGGCAGATTTCAGTGACAATCTCGAGAATAAATTTACCACTCGGAGGAGAGGAAAGCGTAAGATGGCGTGAATCAACATGAAAACCATCTCCCTGAAACAAATGGAATTCATTCATAAGTGATAGAGATACATGGGAGAGGAAATAAGTTATGGTCAATAATAACATGTAAGAGTTGTTGGAAATAAATATATCTACCACATACCTTCAGCTCCTCCCCGTTCACCTTCAAAGAAATCAGTTTCAGATCTACCCCATCCAAGACTAGAGGTGAAGAACAACCTGTAGGATCAGATGAAGAAGCAACTTATTTCTGAAGGATTCAAGGTACTCACAGTAAGGACAGATTCAAGCACCAGAACTGAATATAGATTTAATTGATACATATTTCCGAGTTGTTCAGATAAGACAAATAGTCAAATACTTTGAAAAAGAGACTTGGAATACATACCATCTATGTGGTAATTGGTTGCGATAAGTGAGCAAATGACTAGGTTTTCGACCTTCACATTTTAAGTTTTGACCTTATAACAGTGCTTCATATATGTTATGTTACATATCAAGATTGATACCAGAGAAACATTAACCCAATCGGGATTCATTCAGTAAATAATAACTAATAATATGACCAATCTCTTTTTGTTATAGCAATTAATAGACATTTTCGGTTCTTAGGGAGTATGATGGTATGATCTCAAGAACAATTTCCATATATTCTGGTCACGGTAATCCTAATCCATGAAAAGTTTCCACATATTCTGGTCACGGTAATCCTAATCCATGAAAAGTTTCCACATATTCTGATCACTCTTCCTGGAAGTGATCAGGAAAGGACAGCTTGAAACACCTAGGAGGCTTAAAGTTTATGCTCTTGAGTCACATGTAAATTTGCTAGAAAGATCGTAATATATCTGAACCCTGATTCTTCAAAATCGTTTGTAGAAAATTCTAAGGTACTGATCAGACAAGGAGAATAATTTCACCTTGACAGAAATTTGCTTCAACCAAATTCTGACATCAATTCCCACCCAACAAACAGTCCCCAGAAGAAATAAAATTAACAAAAAGAGACAGAAAGTACCTTCAACCCTGGGAGACACAAAATTTTGGAAAAAACAAAGGTTCTTTCCTCGCCCAGCTGAAAATTCAAATCCACCTACGACACAATATGTCATTAATTAGAGGAAAGCTCACAGAAATTATATTCTGTAAATTAGGAATCTTTTATCCAGAAACCAAGAAATGAATGTATTTACCTTTTCAAAGAAATAATCAGGTTGTTTGTAATCCTTCAGAAATATCTCTTTTGGTGCATCCATATTAGTTTCTTCAGCTTGCTTCGGTAATGGTTCTGTTGCCACGGAGCAGATAAACCTCCTTCCGATATTTCTAGCCCTCTATCAAAAGGAATTAGAAGCTCATTTATAAAATTCAGCAGTTACTAAAGAAACCATGAGATATTCTAGGGAAGATGATAAGCTTTAATAAGAAGTGATCTTACAGGCAGTGAGTAATATGGTTTGTGACAATTCCTCCGATTGGTATTCTATTGGCAACAGAAGATTGAGAAATTTACTTTAAAAAAAATCATGCCATAAACTTTAGAAGAGAAAATAAAGTATATAGAAACGGTTATAAGAGTGATATGATATTTGAAGATATACAAACCTCAGAGCACAGGAATGTCCTATATCGACAAACTTTCTTTACCGAATTGCCACTTACACAGTAACTTCGTCGCAGCTGAAACCAAAGATCTCAAATAAGAGGCTTTGTAAAGCTACAGTTATTGCGGAGGCATCATACTTATTGGTGATAAGGAAAAAAACAGAACTAGATGGATAAAGCTGTAGACAAAATCCACAAGAAAGGTAAAAACACGGGACGAGTGCAATGCATTTTTCACACATAAACTACAAAGGAACAACATATGCATTTATCCCTGATGAATTTAAAAAACAAAACTTCCAGAAAACATAAAGAAAATAGGCTTTAATAAACACAATATAGTCGACGAATTATTGTTCAAGTTGATTAATAGTTGTTAATTTATTAATTATTCATATCATTAAGATTTTTAAGTTCCACCTAGCTCGATTTTGAAAATTTATGCCCAAACAGATTCAACAATTCCATAACGTTTTGTACAGCGTCACACGCATACACACACAGAATAAGGGAGAAGGTAGTCACAGGTGCGGAGGAGACCAAACCCATGAGGCATGTCTTGGACAAGCTCGAAGCTTTGCAGGGTAGAATCAATCGTGACATCTTACAATCACACAACGCTGACTCCTAAACAATCTAGAATTAATAAAGATAGCAAAAGTATCAATTTCACAGTCAAATTTGTATAAACCTTTCGAAAAGTTACAATTCTTTTTGACAAATAATGCGTGTCTATGATTTACGAGAAAGATTCAATCTTCCACCCATATAAAAACGACGGCTTAAAACTACAAAACGTGCAAAATCAGCTAAAGAGACTGAAACCCGTATGAGAAAACTTGAGTGAAGAGAGTGAGCTTGTGTCCTTATCTGGCTCATATATGTTGAGGTTATAAAATGTTCAAATTATCGGACATATAAACTCCAAAGGCAAATAATAATATATGAGATCCAGAACTAAGTGAATTTGAGTCGAAACTGAGGATGTTCTCTTTTACCTTGTAGTTTGTGGATGAGACTAATGATCAGAGATGACACATAACACAACAGAAGATCTCCAAGAAAAAAAAACCTAATGTGTTGGAGACGTAATGTCTTGACGTTTATTGACAACAATAATAAATAAATAAGGGAAATATATGTGATGATGCTATTTTAAGATTTTTTTTTTCAAAAAAATAGCTAGATTTTTTTTACCAGATGAGATTTGCTCGATTGTCGATTCCTTATTTTTTTTCAGATAAAACTCGGGCTAATGGGCTTGGAGAGCTGTAAGGCCGAAAATAAATATAAAATGAAAATTCTCAAAATGTTAAAGCCCGTGTACATTCTTTTATGAGGAAAAAGGCCCATTTACATTTATCATCAGTAAGATTTTGAAATTTAATCAAAACTTAATTTTATAAATCCAACAACATATAAAAAACTTTATAAATTCTGGAAAATGAGCTTCATTTATATTTACAAAAGGTATGCACTTGAGAATCTGAGATTCCAGTTCATGCACTAGGCATCAAGGCATTTCTCATGTATCTCAAAAAAAGGCATCATTAAAGTAGAGAGAAAACACGTATACGTCGGTTCAGTAGCGTATAAATATACATATACATTTATTATACACCCGATCATATATGCATACATAGTCAAGCCAAATTTAAGACAAGAACTCCGTGTATATCCGTCACCATGCGCGTTAAAATGCTTTAATATAATATTAATTAGATAATTAAGGATAATTTAGTTTATTAATTATTAATTAGGATGTATTAATTATCAATTATAATTATTATTTTAGTTAAAATTTATTATTTTCAATTAGGTTTTATTAATTCAAAATTGATATTTATTAATTCAAAATTAAAGTTTACTAATTCTAATTAGATTTATTAATTTCAATTAGAATTTATTAATTCATAATTATGGTTTATTAATTCATAATTGAGATTTATTAATTCATAATTGAGATTTATTAATATTATATTAGGATGTATTAATTATCAATTATAATTATTATTTTTAGTTAAAATTTATTATTTTCAATTAGGTTTTATTAATTCAAAATTGATATTTATTAATTCAAAATTAAAGTTTACTAATTCTAATTAGATTTATTAATTTCAATTAGAATTTATTAATTCATAATTATGGTTTATTAATTCATAATTGAGATTTATTAATTCATAATTGAGATTTATTAATATTATATTAGGATGTATTAATTATCAATTATAATTATTATTTTTAGTTAAAATTTATTATTTTCAATTAGGTTTTATTAATTCAAAATTGATATTTATTAATTCAAAATTAAAGTTTACTAATTCTAATTAGGATTTATTAATTTCAATTAGAATTTATTAATTCATAATTATGGTTTATTAATTCATAATTGAGATTTATTAATTCATAATTAGGCTTTATTAATTCATACTTAGGGTTTATTAATTCAAAGTTAGGGTTTATTAATCCACAATTAGGGTTTATTATTCAAAATTAGGGTTTATTATTTCCAATTAGGGTTTATTAATTCCCAATTAGGGTTTATTATTCAAAATTAGGGTTTATTAATTCAAAATTATGGTTTATTAACTCATATTATAGTTTATTATTCAAAATTAGGGATTATTAATTCACAATTATAGTTTATTAATTCAAAATTATTATTTATTAATTTATAATTAAAGCCTATTAAACTAATTAATTTTAATTAGAATCAATTAATTAATTAAGATTAATTAATTAAACTTAATTAAACTTAATTAACTAATATATAGTCAAGCCAAATTTAAATGTTTCCTTCAACCTGAAGATATATTACTGAAGAAAAAAAGGATTTATGTGTGTATTGGTTAAATAGAATTATTAATATTTGATGTCGAAGACTTCAAATTCGAATTAACCATCACATTATTTTAAAAATTGAATGTTTACCCATAAAAAAAGACTTGGTGGGTTTAACCTACATCAAATTAGTTGTATAAAACTCAAAATTAGATAAAATTTATCTCCTTAGATTGTGTACACGTGCGTCTGTATATTTGATTCCTATATATACAAAATATAGTGTTTCCAAGTCTTATAAATCATATATTAGTCCAGTGTTCAAAACCATTTCCCTTTCCTGAGAATCATCCAAACACCGACGTTCCATATCTTGATTCACTGAATTAAAATAAAAATAAATGTAGGGTCAGTTTTTTTATTGGTGTGCACAAGGGACCACGATAAATAAATAGATAAAAATATAAATTGTCTTAAAAGTTGTGGATTTTATATGATTTATTGACTTGTTCTCTTAAGTAGGCCAATCTGCAACCCTTAATTGATCTAATCAGAGCCGTCCATTCTGTTTGGAATTTCACATGGAGGCATGTGGGGAAAGGTAGCACCAAATTATTTAAAATAGTGTTTTGGACTGTTGTTGAAAGATCCAAATTCGTTGCTATACAAAAGTCAACTCATCTCTTACTATAGTCTAAACCGTCAAAATTATTCAACTGTTGTTTCAATGAATGTGTGATATTTCAAGTTCGAAGCTTTATATTGTTAGCATTATTTATTACAATTTCTTCATTTTGTGTGGTTTAATTTGAGGATTATTCCACATGATATAATACGAAATGGGAAATTATTTAATACAGAATATATAGGCTATGGCAGCACCTATAAAAAATCTCATCAAGACTAAACAAACCCAATCAAATCAAAAATATTATGTTAATTACTAAAATATTGATTAGTTTATATAAAAAAAATTACCTTTTTATTTTCTTATACTTCATTGATTTATAGAAATATAGGGAGTAATACTAATCAAAGTATACTAACGCAAAACTCTTCTTCAAGCGTTTACTATTAAGGATTGACAATATGATATTTTTATTTTGATAAGGATTTATGCAATTCTAGCTCTTTTAACTGGATATAAATTAAATAAATTATCTTAAATTGTAAAAATAATCAAGAACTTAGAATATATCACAAAGTTTATAATCCATTTTAGTATGCAATAGTATACTCCTAGATAATCTATATAAACTAATCCTAGTTTATAATTTATATTATTTTTAATGAATACTCCGTAAAAATTAGTGATCGGCCGGGATTCAGTTCCCAAATCCTTTCCCACTTTATGAGAATGGTCCTTGACTTAATTAGTAATAAATAAAAGGATCCATTAATTGGTAATTAAGTTGCGTAGGTAGAGAATCTAAAGCATCTTATTGCGTACTGTTAACGAACCATAAATTGTTATGAATGATATGAACTAAATCGCATGAAATGAATACTAGGAGGTTTTGGTTAAGCTTGTTTTAGAAAATTAATAAAATATAATGTTTCAATAGTTTATAAGTTATCAAAGCATTTGGATAGTTGAGTTTATAAGTTAGATAAAAATCGTGAATCACTACAAAAATTTAGCCGAACACCGACAAAAAGTCTATCGTTAAATCGTAAAATTTTATCGGTGATTGGAATCATGGATGGATCTCCTACGAAAAAATACGACGGACTAGTCCATCGGTATACAAGTTTTATGTATTCTTAAAAATAAAATAATCACCAATGGATTGAATGTCTTCAGTAACACAATTCATCGATAGTCCGTCGGTACCTGATAGGATACGGCCCAACTCCCAGGCCCAACATAAATAAGCCTGATATGAAGCTCGCCCATACGAGTCCGGCCGAAGAGCTTGGAACCGGTAGAGAACGCAGAAGATTCGATCATATCTATGAGAATCCTAATTAGAGAGAGATAGGATTCAAATCCTATCTTAGAATAGATCTCGGATTCGAGATCTAGGTTTTCATAATCGTGTATAAATAGAGGATAGATTAGACGGAAAGATCATCTACACTTCATAATCACTCTCATATTTTCAATACACAAATACTATCTCCCCGTGGACGTAGATCTTATTCATAGATCGAACCACGTAAATCTCAGTGTTCTTGCGTGCATTTATTTCCTTACGAAATTAAGATCGATCATCGCGCCGTCGTGGGAACGAAAATTTTGTGTTTTCGATCAACTTTCATTTACAGAAATCAATCATGACGATGTATACCGAAGTCACGCATCTGAGTCACCGTTGGCAACAACAAAGAACAACGGCGGTCGGACACGCCGAGCTCGACTGGAAAAAGCCCGGTCTGGAATCGACCCAGAAGGGTGTCCAAAGCCTCGACGAACGAGGGAATCTCATCCCGCATGAAGCGGGATACCAAAGCGAAGGAGATCGCGATGCAACCAAGGAGAACCTCGGCTCCCAGATTAACCTTGACGACGCCGTCGAGGGTTTCTTCGAAAAAGCAAGGAGAGTTTCTCCAATACCTCGCCAAGCACAAGGTCGTACATCCCGAAGAAAGGAACGCCGAAGCCTCGTCTAAACACGAGGCACCGCGACGAGGTGGATCCCCTAGCATCCAAATCATGGGCGCTCACACCTCCGCACAAGTCGGGGCCCAAACCGACCGCGGGAGGGACGAACAGCGCGGGAAAGGACGTCGCGACCGCCGCGAGGTCAGCCCTCACTACCAAAACGAGTTCGGTCGACGAACTCCGCCTCACTCTCCAGAAGGCGGTTTCGACGGGTACGGGAGGATAGTCACCCCGTTCTCAAACGAAATACTCGACACCCCGCTCCCAGACAAATATCGGGTGCCGAGCATCACCCCTATGACGAACCGGGGACCCGCGAACTTTCTCTCGCAGTTCGACAATATGATCAACCAACGTCTCGGCACAATTCATATGTGCAAGCTCTTCCGGAATTACTAGTCGACAACGCCCACGGTGGTTCGGCGATCTACCTCCGGGAGCATTGGTTCCATGCGATCTAATGAAGGCCTTCCATCGAAGGTTCTTCCGTAGGCCGAGTCAAAATGACTTCGCACATCTCTCACTTTGAGGCAAGACCAAACAAGTCCATCAGCGACTTTATGACCAGGTTCAATAAAGAAAGCCTGAAGGTCGCAGACGTGAACGACCTCCTCATCATCTCAGCCTTCCAGAACGGCATCCAGCCCGGGGCTTTATATAAAGAGATCGTCAAGTACGAACCCCGTACTGCCACGGAGCTATGGCGCATAGCCGATCGGTTCGCCAAGGCGGACGAGGCTGATAGAATGAAGCGCGAGGCAGAAAAAGGCGGATCCTCTGAGAAAGGAAGAAGAGAAGAAGGACGAGGAGATCGTAGCGGCCGACGGCGCTTGGAAAGAATACCGCCCATGAGTCCGTGCTCGGACCGCGCAACACCTCTGAACGACCTCAATACACCCTTCGACGAAGCGAGGCGAAATCTCTGAACTCTACATGGATAAGTTCGAGAAATCTCGACCAATGACAGGTGGATCAAAACGCCGAACAAAGGACAAGTACTGCTCCTTCCATGAAGATTACGGGCACGACACGGAGGAGTGCCGAGACCTCATGGAGGATATCGAGGTGTTAGTACAGGACGGGGTCCTGAGAAAATACAAAGGTCATGACCGACGAGCCGACGATGCGAGGCCCCTCAGCGAAGCGAGAAAAGGAGGAAGCGGCGAAGGGGTTGTGCCCCTAATAAGAAGGCGGCGGTGAAGGCGAAGAAGGAGACGACGAACCGCAATATGACGGAGTCATCTCCACCATTACGGGCTTCCCGGGAGTCACGAAGTCCTCCTGGCCGGCCCGAAGTCCACATACCGCGAACCGGTCAATAAGAGGCTCGAGAAGGACGGCGATCACCTTCTCCGAAGGCGACCCGTACCTACGATAGTGCCCCACCGGATCTTGTTGGTAATCCAGGAAGTGGTCGCAAACAAGTTGGTGAAGCGTGTATACATCGACAGTGGCGCATCGGTAAGCATCCTTTTTAAGGAATGCTTCGATAAGTTAGGAGTAGAAGGCGCCTCATGCAGCACAGCTGCCACTCCAAGCTTCGTTCGAGAGGCTGCGCCGGAAGGGATAATCGAGCTACATCGTCACGGTGGGAAAGCTCAAAAGCTCCACCAAGGTGGTACACTTCGTAGTGAAGGCCTACTCGCCATATAACATCATCTTGGGCGAGATTGGTGAGCGGCTGTAAGGCGGTATGCTCAACATACCACCTGACGATGAAGATCCCCACAAAAGGGGGTGTAGCCGTGATCCGAGGGGATCAGAAGCAGGCCAAGGAATGCTTACAAGTCGCCCTACGAGGTGCAAGGGCTCCAACCCAGCACCCACAGGCATAGCAACTAAAGAAACCCGAGGAGTTGGAAGTAAAAGAGACAACGCCTATCTCTGGCAGCCCGGTGGAAGAGGTCACGCTATACAAAGACGAGCCACTCAAGGTCGTCAAGATTGGCTTTACCGAGGCATCTGAATTGAGAGAACAGGTTATCCAACTCCTGAGGGAATTTCGAGACGTGTTTGCTTGGTCGCCCCTCGACATGATCGGGGTCTCCCCGGGTATCATCACCCATAAGCTTAACATCGACCCGAGCACAAAACCAGTTCGGCAGAAGCAACGAATTTTTGCAGCCGAACGGAACCAAGTCATCCATGACGAGGTAAATCAATTATTAAAAGCTAGCATATTGTTCGAAGTTAAATATCCGACATGGATAGCCAACCCGGTGATGGTGAAGAAAGGAGGAGGGGGATGGCGAATGTGCATTGACTACACTGATCTCAACAAACATTGCCCAAAAGATTGCTATCCCCTTCCCAATATCGATAAGAAGGTCGACGCATTGGTCGGGTTCGAAGTCTTCAGTTTCTTGGACCTATATAAAGGGTATCATCAAGTCTTGATGGACGACGAAGATACGGCCAAGACAGCCTTCATTACAGACTTCGGAATCTTCACATACAGGAAGATGTCATTCGGACTTAAGAATGCAGGAGCTACCTATCAAAGAATGGTAGACAAAATATTTCAGCCCTACATAGGTCGGAATGTAGAAGTGTCGTCGACGACATCGTAGTAAAAGCATGGAGGAAGCCGCGTGTGTCGCCGACCTCCGGATCATCCTCGACTTGCTACGGAAAGTCAACCTCAAACCGAACCCCGTATGCACGTTTGAGGTTCGGTCCAAAATTCTTAGGATGTTGGGTTTCACAAGAAGGGTTAAAAGCCAACCCATCCAAGGTTCAAACTATTCTAGAAATGAAGATGCGAAGACCATTCACGACGTGCACAAACCGACCGGGCTGCATAGCCGCACTAAGCCGCTTTCTTTCAAAGGCATGGACAAGCGCCTACCCTTCTTCAAGGTACTCAAAAGGCTCGGAGTTCTCACGGAATGATACACATAAGTCCGCTTTGAAGATCTCAAAACTACCTCGCCAAACTTCCTACTCGTCTGCTTCGAGAAAGAAGGAGGTCCTTTCTCTATACCTCGCCGCTTGGACGAAACAATAAGTCTTGATCTTGATGCGAGAGGAAGGACGTCGACTCCGGTATACTTCATCACCGAGCATTAAAAGGCCCAGAAACAAGGTATCAACCTTTGGAGAAGCTCGCCCTAGCATTAGTAAATGCTGCAAGGAGACTACGTCCATACTTCCATGTACATCCCATACAAGTCCTCACTGACCATCCACTTCGGCAAGTGTTGATGAAACCGAAGCTTGGGGAGAATGCGAGTGGGCAATTGAACTGAGCAAACATGATATATCTTTCGCCTTGTCAAGCCATCAAAGGTCAAGCCTTAGCGGACTTTCTTGCCGAGGCTCACTTCGCCGAGAAACCGAAGCCCCCCGAGTCCGTATCAGACAAAGCCGAAGCCGAACCAGTGGAGAAAACACCGGAGGATTGCTGGCAAGTCTACGTTGACGGGGCTTCGGGAAAAACGGGTAGCGGAGCTGACATCTTGCTCCTTGGACCGAATGGCCAAGAGATCACATACGCACTTCGGTTCTCGTTTAAAAATACGAACAACGAAGTAGAGTATGAGGCCTTGATCGCAGGACTTCGCCTAGCTCAAAGTCTTCAAATACGAGCAGTAAAAGTTCATAGTGACTCTCAAGTCGTCGTAAGCCACATGTTGGGGAAGTATGAGGCAAAAGGCAGTAGGATGAAGAAATACCTCGAGAAAGCCAAAAGCCTACAACAAACTTTCTCCCACTTCAGATAATTCGCATCCCAGGGAGCAAAGCAGGCGGTGACATCTTAAGCAAATTGGCCTCGTCCTCAACAAGCCCGCCAAGAGAGAAGTTCAAAACCGAAGCATAGATGATTCTAATGAAGGGCGAAGTCAACGTAGTCTCGCACGAAGAGCCTAATGGATGATTCCTATTCAAGAATACACGGAGAAAGCGAACCGCCCCATGATAAACTCGAGGCCGGGAGGATCTGAACAAATCTTTGCGATATGTCTTGGGCGGGGAGTTCTCTACAAAATCATACCTCCAGCCTCTCCTAAGATGCTTGGGTCCGAACCGAGCTGATTACGTACTACGGGAAGTGCACGAAGGATCATGCGGAAGTCACATCGGACCGAGCCTTGTCAAAGAAGGTCATGCGATGGGGTACTATTGGCCGACAATGTTCAAGACTCACTCAACCTTGTGAAAGGTGTCCAAGTGTCAAATCCACGGGGCGTGCCAAGGCTACCGCAGACCGACCTCGCCTCCGTACAAAGCCCGTTGCCATTTATGCGGTGGGGATCGACATCGTAGGCCCTTCGCAAAGCACGGGCAACTCCAATTCACGATTGTCGCGATTGACTACTTCACGAAGTGGGTAGAGTCGAACCTCGCAAAGATCACAAGCAAAACGCCTCAACTTCGTGCGGAAGAACATAGTATGTCGATTCGGCATCCTCATATCCTTCTTTCGGATAAGGGACACAATTCATCGATAAGATATTCAAAGATTGGTGTCAAGAGCTGGATCCAACAAAAGTTCACCTCGTCGCCCATCCTCAAGCAAATGGTCGGATGAAGTCACCAACAGACGATTGTGAAGGGTCTCAAACCCGTCTTGACCGAGCTAAGGGTCTGGGTGGAAAATTTACCACAAGTCTTATGGTTATACCGAACAACACCTTGGATGGCGAACGGAGAAACGCCTACGCCCGGCATATGGAACCGGGCGGTGATCCTGCAAAATCGAATCCGAGCCCCGCACCATTCACTTCTCCGCCAAGCAAATGGGAAAATCTACAAACCGATCTAGATCTGCCGAAGAAAAGAGACCTCGCCACATCAAGGAAGCTCGGTCAAGCAACAAGTAGCTCGGTACTACAACCGCGTGTCAAGTCCCGACAGCCCGAGTAGGCGACCTCGTGCTCAAATAATGAAGTCGATAAAAGCTCTCGGCAAACTGGAAGCCACATGGGAAGGACCTTCTGGATCGAAGAAGTCCTCGGAAAAGGAGCCTATAAGCTCGCCCATTTGTCCGGTGAGCAAATACCCAACACATGGCACATCATTCATTTGAAGAGATATTTTGCATAAGTGTCAAAAGTTGAGTCTTGTTAGCCTCTCGAGTCCTGTTAAGTCGAGTCCGAGTCTTGTCGTCTTGTTCCATTATCTTTATCAATAAAAATCTTTTCTTTTCTATCTATTTTATTGTCTTGGATGTTTTTATTTGTCACTTATGCATATAACTCTTATAAAAATAACTATACCCTCTTCGAGAGGACGAACTATACCCTCGACGGAGGACAGACTACCTTCGTTTAAAACGAAGATGAACTATAAACGCGCGTAAGGGGACCACCCCTCCCGATAAAACTTGGCAAAACAGGAACCCATACCTTCGTACGAGGAAGTATACCTTAGTTTATTTCGAGGACGAATACCTTCGTTCGAGGACGAACTACCCTCGTTTATTTCGAGGAAGCTTCGTATGAGGATGGATACCTTCATACGAGAACAAAATACCCTCGTTTATTTCGAGGAAGCTTCGTACGAGGACGAATACCTTCATTTATTTCGAGGACGGATACCTTCGTACGAAGACAAACTACCTTTGTTTACGGTAAGGACGAACTATCTTCGCCTAAACAAGGACGACCTACCTTCTCGTTGGTTACGGTAATTAAAGACAAATGTTCTCGAAGAGTCAACACAAAGCAAAAATAAATTTTATTTCAAAGTATACAGTTTGTACATCACGAGGACGAAGAGGGTTCAGGATACCGGGAAAAGCTGAGCCAATCCCTAGCAAAATCGGGATTCAACAGAGCATCTATACTAATCCTACCTCTACCTCGTCCCCGATCTACGCTATGAGCCCTGCCTGCTCGACCTCGACCACTTGACGATGCAGCCCTGCTAGATCGACCTCGGTCGCCGATGACGCCCGCCCGGCTCCTGAGGATCCACGCCGCTCTTGGGCCATGCGTCTCTCTTGAGCTCGCCACTCCGGATCGTCAAAATTGAACATTTATTGTAATACGGCAGCGCGTAAGAAGAGACCTCTGTGTCCGGTCGAAACAGTTCTTCGAGTTGTGGTTGACGAGCAATGACAGTCTTGTATATGCCTCCGAGTCTTTTCAATTCGGCGAACTGCTCCGTGAACTGCCAGGATTTCTTGCCATACTCACGCCTGTACCTCGCACAGCGAGCAGCAGCCTCAACAACCTTTGCTTCGACCTCAGGAATGGTCATCCCACCACTTCGGTGGATGACTGCACTCGTACTCAGTGCTCTTCGACTATGGTTCTAGCCTCCTCCTGGCAATCTCGGACTCTCCTCCAACTCCAAGAGGCGAGCTCAAGCTCGTCACAGCTCTCTGGGCAGCACCCTAAGCTTAGTATCGACCTCACCGCACATGGTCTAGCTGCCTCAAACGGAGGAGTTCGATCTCTTTTGATTCAATAGCCCGCCTCAAAGCCGCGATGTGATTTAACCAGGAAGCATCGACATTTCGTGAAAAGATCGACAAAGAGAAAACAAGAAAAGCAAGTCTCTTGGTGAAAAGCAAATTTTATTAAGGCCTCGAGGCGAATATTGTGCTCAAGTACACACAAAAAATAAAAAAATTATAAGGATCAATCGACCCGCCATCGACTCGAGCTTGCATCTCCCGTTACCAACCCTTTGCCTCGGCTTGCCGCCACCCTCGGCCTCCTTATAAGCTTCACGGGCGCCACCTCGACCTCCGACTCCTTACTCACCGGCCGGGATAGCTCCGGAGAGGGGATCTCGATCCATCGAGCAAGCACGGACGGACTCGGCGATCGTAAGAGTCGAGGACGGCCGCACTGAATGACGGGCAGGCTCTTCAGACCGCTAGCAAGGAGACCAACGTAAGACCGCACTAGAGCGTCGGTCTCCACCACCGTATCCATACTTAGTTTTATCTAAGTCGGGATAGTCATCGGCGACATCATCCATTATGCCGGACACCGCCTCTTATTCAAGCCTCGACCATCTTGTTCGCCACCGGAGAACTTCGAGACAAAAAGTTTCTCGGTGTAGCGAGAGCTCCCCTGTGAAGCCGTTGCCTCGGCTTCCTCACCTGGCCGCCCACTTCGCTCTCAATCCGACCTTGACGCCTCGGCGGCCGCCTGACCTTCAAAGGTTATCTCGGCCGACGCCCGTCCGCAGCCTCAACCCCACCGGACCTTCTCCACCACGGCCAAAGCCTTGGCCTCCCTCTCGGCCGCAACCCGAGCCTTCTCCTCCGCCTCGATCACCTCCGCCACAAGAAGGGTCTTCTCCCCCTCCAGCTCCTTGACGTAACGAGCCAAATGCTCAAAATGAGCCACAACATCATTCAGATGCCCGACAACAAGCTCGGACACATTTGTCAATTGAACCTTCGTCCTCGGTCCCCAGTAATAAAGCTAACAACATCAAGCAAAGCCTCAACACGATCGGAAAAAGTACGGCCACGATGCATTACAGGGAAAAGACGGACGTCGACCTCGGTGCCAAGATCGTGCAATCGTCGTCTTCGTCGGCAGGAGGATGACGCTTCTCTTTTCCGAAGCGGGATGTGCGTGGAGGCGACGAAGTCTTCGGCTGAGGCGAGGTCGCAGTCTTCTCAGCCCTCTTCGGGGTGACCTCGGGCAGAGATTGCGCGGCCTCGGACTCCGACCCCTTTCTCTTCCTTGAGGATACGAATTCCACTACAGAAATAACAAATGTCAAGTCAATACAGAGCAACACAAAAATATTATGACACTAAAGCTAAGTGCGGGGCGCCCCCCGCCGGCTCGTCTGCAGCAGCAGGGTCATAGGGGCTCAGCCCCGCAGCCGCTAGTTCGACCTCGGAGAAGACTTCGTCAACCAGGCCAACCCGGTCCAGATACGTCTCCACATCACCGAAGCAATCCCCAACGGCTACATCGCCAACCTCTCACGCTTCAAGCGACCAGTAGAACCATCAAACCGATGTAAAGTACTTTTCTACCGGTTTGATATCTTCGACTGTCTTTATTTTAAATTCTGACGGGTGTTAAGTAATACCACCCGCACTAAATTTAAGGCAAAAATCTAAGGATGAGCCCTAGACTCAACGGGCGCTTATGCTATGTGCATATATACCAAGGCGGTCGGTGTGAAAAGAGTTCGGTGTTATTTGGGCGAAGGGGATAGCAAAAGTGTTGTAACTCAACAAACACGGAAGGATAAGGAAGGCGAAGACCGCACTTAAGGTCGTCCTCGTATCTTCGTTCTGTAACCATGCGGAGGAAGGCTAGCCCTATCCCAGGACGGGCAATTAACCCAACGGATTCGAACAAAAATTTAGAGGCAAGCTCTAATATCGAAGGAATTGTCAAAACAAGAAAGCGAAGAAACTTTTCCTAAATCATAATAAGGAGGATATTCTAATCTACACAAGGTAGGTTGGGGGGAACCAAGATGATAAATTTCAAAATCCACCGGAGAATCCGGTGGTGACATAGACACGATACGGCGTTCAGGGCCGTGAGAATCAGACGAAGGTGACGAAGATGAGGAAGCCATAACTTACTGGTTTTAAATTCGAGGAAGATAGCACTGAAACTCGCGAGGACGATAATGGCGACTGAAGAATCTCTGGAACACAAGAGGTTTCTGAATTTTTTGAATATTGAAATGTGCAAGTGATAGGCGAAAAGGCGTATCACGGAAGTTATTCTCCCAATATGCGCTTTATTGGGAATCCAACCGCTACATTAAATGCTATGAGGCATCCGCGTTCGGTCTCGACTTCACGCCCGTAAAGGCGGCCGACCCAAACACTCAACATAACGCCTCGTCGGCGAAACCGGTCAAAGACCTCGGCATAACGCCTCGTGGCGAAGCGGTCGAACCTCGGCATAACGCCCGTCGGTGAAACCGGTCGAGACCTCGGCATAACGCCTCGTCGGTGGTTATCAAAGACCTCGGCGAAAGCACCGTCGGTGAAGTCGACCCAAACACCTCGGCATAACGCCTCGTCGGGCAAAACCACCAAAGACCTCGGCATAACGCCTCGTCGGCGGTCAATCAATAACCTCGGCATAAAGCCTCCTCAAGTGAAGCCCATCCAAAGATATCGGTAGAAAGGCTAATCAAGTCGGCCGACAAAATACGAAGTCAATATCTGAGGATAACTACTAGATCGACCATGCTCCACTCCGTCAGCAGACACATCTCGGCAAATATCCCCAAACCCATCGCGACCTCGCCTGCGTCTTTTGGGGGATATGATAGGATACTGCCCAACTCCTGCCCAAGCATCGGGCCCAACATAAATAAGCTCGATATGAAGCTCGGCCCATACGAGTCCGACCAAGAGAGCTTCGGAACCAAAGAGGAAGCAGAAGATTCGGTCGTATCTATGAGAATCCTAATTAGAGAGAGATATGATTCAAATCTTATCTTAGAATAGATCTCGGATTCGAGATCTAGGTTTTCATAATCGTGTATAAATAGAGGATAGATTAGACGGAAAAGATCATCTACACTTCTTGTAATCACTCCTCATATTTTCAATACACAAATACTATCTCTCCATGGGCGTAGATCTTATTCATAGATCGAACCACGTAAATCTCTGGTGTTCTTGCGTGCATTTATTTCCCTTACGAAATTAAGATCGATCAGTACCCGAAACGACACAAATGGGTACAACTTTTTCTACTTCAAACCATCGTCGATCACCGACGGACAAGTTGTCGTCGGTGATTCTGTCGGTGTTCGAGAGAGTTTTTTATAGTGAATTAAAGAGAAAAAATTAAAGAAAAATTAAATTGGAATGATATATGTTGGAAAAACAAATCATAGTGTGATTGCTTATGTAAATTCATTGTTCCTTATAAGTTTATAAAAATAAGTTTTTAAGTTAGACAATTTACTTATAAGTTAATAAAAAGTATAGAATGTGCGTGATGTTGTGAAACCCTGCACGAGCTTATGATGATATGAAAATGAGTCGTGATGCTTATATTAATTAAGGGCGGATCTTGTGTCACAATTTTTAATAGATTAGTTTCGCACCATATTATTATCTAAAGCTAAAAGATACAAATCCTCAGAAAAAGCTAAAAATTATAAAAATAACTGAAGTGAAAATGAGGCAAGATATGTAGAAAATATACGAAATAAAATCGAACAACCTGACACTCGAATTTCGATCAAATCAATTCAAGAATTATTCGATCGGATACAATTCGTAGTTTGAACGCAAACCGACGATAAACTGAATAAGCGCTTTGCAATATTTTATAATTGCAAAATAGTCCTCAAATTTCGTAAATTAAATTCTTATAGCTGATACTTTCATAATTATAAGGAATTTTAGATATATAAGGATTCTTATCTTATATGGGAGTATATAACTCTTAAAAAATATTATAGGTATATCAAAATTGTAAAATACACTAGTAATATTCTAAATAGATTACCATATATAAACATCTTTATGGCTAAACAGAAATTAAAAAATTATGTATTTATATTGTATATGTATCGTCTTACATCTAGAAAACACAAAAAATAATGAATAAATATGTTTTCGAAGAATGCGGACCCAGTAATACTCGATATCGATTTGAATTAGGGATAAGAAACAAGCTGTAAATAATATTCAAAAAGTTAGGGGTGAAGGTATATTATGACGTGTAATTTATTTTATTTTGAGGAATATTATTGACGTTTTAATTAATTTTTTATCAAAAAGAAAATTAACGTTTTAATTCAATTGATAATGATGGAATAAATAAATAAATATCCGAGGCAACGAAAATTAACGTTTAATTCAACTGCGTCACCAAGTGTCTGAAATAGAAGAGAGATGATCGGTGAGTACAGAAGAGAAACAGAAAGACAACAACTCTGAGATGATGTAATAAAAGAAGAAAATAAGTGGGCAAAGTAGTGCTATTTTGCTCATATCTTTTTGGTGAGGGAGGGCAGTAGCAGTACTCGTAATAGTACAGTAACTACAGAATTTAAAGAGAGAGGACCCTTTTTGACAGACGGCCATACCTCGTCTCATCCGTCCTCTTTGTTGGGCCCCACCTATTCCCCGCCCCCTCCTTCATGTTTAAATATATCCATGAGACTATGAGAGCGAGAGAGGAAACTTTCCCCTTTCTATTATCTTGGATGGTCTGTCTGTCTTTCAGTTGTGAAGGCCCAGAGAGGTCTGGTGAGCAATAAACTGAAATTTGAGCCGCTTTCGATTTTTCTCATATAAAAGGTAAATTTACACTTTCCATCTATCCTTCCATTCCCCAATCAAATTCTTTCTCACATTTCAAGAACTCTCTCTCTCTCTCTCTCTCTGTGTTTGTAGAATAATTTTCTTCCTTTGCTTCCCTCGCAAAAAGGTTACCTCATTTTCAACTCTTCCCATATATTAATGGCCCTGCAAATGGTTCATGTTTGAATATCTTAGTAATTTCCAAGATTTCAACTTTTGTTGCTGATTATTGTAACATGTTTTCCAACTTGTGATCCGGTTGGTCTATTTGAAGACGTGGGCTTCTGGATTTGAAACCTCTCACGCAATGAAGAAGATAAAGATTGCAACTTTGAGGCAAAACTATCTGTTCTGGATTTGAGTGAGTTGTTCAGATCTGAATTTATTGCAAAAACTCGGTTTTTACATTGAATTAATGGAAATGGAGTTGTAGTTTTAGAGGGCTTTCGTTTTTTGCCTCTGTGATATCCAAGTGATTGTTTGGATCTAAAATGTTCAAACTTTCAAAGTTCAAATCCCAGTTATGAAATTTGAGGTTTTGAAACTAATGGCTTTTATGTCTGAAGGTGGAAATCATGTTGTTATGTCTACAATTTTCAAATGTCTTTTTCTTGCCAGCTGCTGCATTTCTAATTTATTAGTTGTGTCATATTATTTTTCCTGTATATGTCTTTGATTGGTAATAAACGTATTACCGTTTGCAGATTCTCCAAAATAAGTGATATCCATTTGTGGTGTGAGTGCTGCTCGACAACGCGTGGGGCTTCAGCTCAGGAGAGATTGCGCCATGGTTTAAATGGATCTTGGAGAAGAAGATAGTGCTGCGTTTGGCACATTGAGGATTCCTTCATCATCGTCATCAGCTCCATTCTTTTCAGCGAAGCAGTCCCCCTTAACTAATTGGGACAATCTAGGCCATGACAGCAACATAAACATGGATTCCCTCGATGCAGAATGGCAGAATCTGGACTCGGAATCTTTAACTGGTGTTGTTGAAGAAGCATGTACCTCAAGTGATCCTAGGAGGTTTGAGAATGCATCTTCTTCGACTAAGATCTATAACAGTGCATTGTCCGGTTATGCTGCTCATCGTTCGAGTATTAAGCATAAGGGTAGAGGGAAAAGGATAGGAAGATTGCTTGAAATCTCAGCTCCGCCTTCCTCCCTCTCCTCCAATTGGCTGAGGAGCTGCGACGTGTTCATTGGTTTCCATGGCCGTAAGCCCTTGTTGCTTAGGTTTGCAAACTGGCTTCTTGCGGAGTTAGAGGTTCAAGGATTGAGCTGTTTTATAACGGATAGAGGGAGGTGCCAAAATTCACGTAAGCATAGCATTGTTGAGAGAGCCATGGATGCTTGCACATTTGGTGTTGTCATCTTGACTAGAAAGTCATTTAGCAACCCATACACCATTGAAGAGCTTAGGTTTTTCTCGAGCAAGAAGAATTTGATTCCTATATACTTCGATGTGGCTCCCAAAGACTGCCTTGCTAGGGATATAATCGAGAGGCGAGGGGAGATTTGGGAGAAGTATGGTGGCGAGCTTTGGCTGCTTTATGGTGGAGTCGAGAAGGAATGGAGAGAGGCCGTGAGTGCCCTTTCTTGCATCGATGAGTGGAAATTGGAAGCTCATGATGGTAGATGGAGGGATTGCATATTGAGAGGTGTGACTCTCTTGGCTTTGAGGTTGGGAAGGAGAAGTGTGGTGGATAGACTAACCAAGTGGAGAGAGAAAGCAGAGAGAGAAGAGTTCCCTTTCCCTCAAAATGAGAGCTTTATTGGGAGGAAGAAGGAGCTGTCGGAGCTCGAGTTCATGCTGTTTGGTGATGTCTGTGGCGATGCAGAGAGAGACTATTTTGACCTCAAGGCTAGGCTGAGGCGGAAGAAGTTGGCAGCAGAGAGCAAGGGTGGGAAGCCGAAGGGGAAAGAACCAGTGTTGTGGAAGGAATCTGAGAAGGAAATTGAGATGCAAAATACACAAGCTCCTCAGAAGCACAGGAGGCAAAGACGGAGATCGGGAAAAGCTGTGTACGGGAAGGGGATAGCCTGTGTAACAGGGGATCCGGGAATTGGGAAGACGGAGCTGGTGTTGGAGTATGCTTACAGATTCCAGCAGAGATATAAGATGGTGCTGTGGATCGGAGGCGAGAGTAGATACATCCGGCAGAACTATCTCAACTTGTGGTCGTTCTTGGAGGTTGATGTCGGGGTGGAGAGCTCCACAGAGAGAGGCCAGACGAGGAGCTTCGAGGAGCAAGAGGAGGCGGCTGTAGGCAGAGTCAGGAAGGAGCTGATGCGAAACATCCCTTTCCTAGTGATCATAGACAATTTGGAGATGGAGAAAGACTGGTGGGATCACAAGATGGTAATGGATTTGCTGCCTCGTTTTGGTGGGGAGACGCACGTTATCATCACCACTCGCCTCTGCAGCATTATGAACCTTGAGCCGTTGAGAGTTTCCTTTCTGTCGGGGGTGGAGGCGATGACTCTGATGCAGGGAGGAGGGCTCAAAGATGAATCTGTTACTGAGATTGATGCTCTGAGAACTATCGAGGAGAAGCTCGGGAGGCTAACCTTGGGCCTCGCCATTGTCGGAGCAATCCTCTCGGAGCTCCCGATCAACCCTACGAGGCTGTTGGATACCATAAACCGGATGCCGTGGAGGGATATAACGTGGAGTGGCCGCGAAAACCATTCATTGAGGCGAAACACTTTCCTCGTGCAGCTCTTCGAGGTCTGCTTCTCCATCTTCGACCACGCTGATGGCCCAGGAAGCTTGGCGACTAGAATGGTCCTCGCAAGCGGCTGGTTTGCACCGGGGCCGGTCCCGGTCCGCATCCTCGCTCTCGCTGCTCAGAGAATACCGGAAAAGCAGCACGGCCGGAGGCTATGGCGAAAGATCGTCTACCCCTTGACCTGCGGCTTCGCATCGTCTTATGCACGGAGATCGGAAGGCGAGGCATCGCTGCTGCTGCTCAGGTTCAACATGGCAAGGAGCTGCACCAGAGAGGGGTGCATCAAGCTGAGCCAGCTGGTAAAGGTGTATGCTCGGAACCGAGGGGTCACTGGTGCCGCAGACGCCATGGTGCAGGCCGTGATCGGCCGCGCATCGGTTGTCGACCATCCCGACCACGTGTGGGCTGCGTGCTTCCTGCTGCTGGGGTTCGGGAAGGACCCCATCGTGGTCGAGCTCGAGGTGGCGCAGCTGCTGCTCCTCATGAAACGGCTTGTGCTGCCCCTCGCAGTAAGGACATTTGTCACGTTCTCGAGGTGCGGCGCGGCCGCGGAGCTGCTCCCTCCTGCACGGACGCGCTGGAGGCGGCGGATGAGGCGTTCGCAACTCCGGTCGAGAAGTGGATGGACAAGTCCCTGTGCTGGAGGCCTGCGCGCACGAAGGCGCACCTCAACCCATACCTCTGGCAGGAGCTCGCGCTGACGAGGGCAACGGTACTCGAGGTCCGGGCGAAGCTGGTGGCGCGAGGGGGGCAGTTGGATATTGCCGACGATCTGATTAGGAAGGCTATCTTTATCAGAACTTCTATATGCGGCAGAGATCATCCCCACACCATATCTGCTCAAGAAACTCTTACCAAATTCACTAGGCTTAATGCTAATCTTCAACATCATACTTCACCCTAGATCATCATTCTTTATTTTTATTTTATTTGTTCTTTTTGAGAAGATGAGTTCATAGTAGAGTTTATAACACAAAATTTTTAAATAAGCTGCTTTAGAAGTTTGATGAAATATGAGGCAAATAATAAATTAACCTATTTGCTTAAGAAAAGATTGATTGATACATCAAAATAAAAATATATTAAATATAACAATTCCTAGTTATATTTCCTACCCAATTTGCCCTTTTATATTTTTCATTTAAATGATTATCAAATAAAAATAATCTAAAATCTAAAATACAATAAAACTTAAAATTTCAAATCCCATTACACAAACCCATCCTAAAACAAAACCCTCCCCTTTCGTCCCCTGCTCTGCTCCCCCTCCCCCGGTACTCAGAGCCGTCGCTGTTGCCGCTGCGCCGTCGGACGAGCTCTCTGGAGTTGCCATCTCCATCACCGTCGGCTCTACCGGATGCTGCCACCATCTCGCTTCTCCATCTCAGCGGTACTCAGAGCCGTCGCCGCTGCGCCGCCGGACGAGCTGTCTCGAGTTGCCATCTCCATCACCGTCGGCTCTGTAGGACGCTTCCACCATCTCGCTTCTCCATCTCAGCGCTGCAAATCTCCAATCCCGTCTCTTCCTCTACTATCCAGACGCCGCCGCCGCTGCCGGACGAGCATAGCGTCGTCTGCACCTCCGTCTCTGCTGAAAATCGTTTCGCCATTGCTTCTCGAAATCATTGTGAGTGCCGACAACCAGATTTTATTTAACAAAGACATGAACAAACTATCAAATTAAAATTGATTTATTTGATTGTTTTCGCAATAGTGTTTGGTAGAACTCCTTTTGACTCAACTAAGTAGTTTCCTTCCTGCTAAGGAAAAACTCAACTCTAACTTCCACATGAACACCCTAGTATTTTCCGATCAGTAGTTTGCTTCATAGTTCATACTACTAAAAGCTTTTGAGCTATCTAACTAGCCTAAGAGAAAAACCATATGCAGAAAATGTGGTGTACCATTCCAGAAAATTTCTGGATGACAGGGCTAGTTTGTTTTGTTTGTGAATATTTTACTTTTGAAGTTCAAATTCAGAATTGTATTTCTGGTTCCATGGCTTCACTAGAAATAAATTCAGATGTTTATACAAAGCTAGAGAATTTTAGTTTGCTATTGAATTTAGTTTGACACTCAAATCAAGGTTGTTTATTTAAGTCATTTTATGGCACCACATACTGTACCCAAATATGATGTTACCTTATATAATAATGCAAGTAGGAACTCAATGTTTCAAGGTCTAATTTATAAAATTTGGTTGGCGTTTGTACTTTGTCATTTGATTGCTGTTTAAGCTATTCAGAAATTCTATATGCAATTTATATTTTCTTCTGTTGGTCTATCGATTTTATGATGTTTAGTCCCATTTTTTGTGGTTTACCTCTTTGGTGGATGTATTAGCATATCAATACACACGTGTGTATTTGTGTGCATTTCTTCTTACTAAATTCTGTTTGGGACCCTTACACCAGACATTATTGTTCTAACACTGCTTTACAGTATAGCTGGTGTATGTGATGCATCTTTTTCCTATCTTGATTTCTTTATGTGCTGCAGCATTGAGATGAACTCTGATATAAATTATGTTTCTGTGCTTTAGCTGGGCATAGCAATTGTCAATGATTTCAAGAGTGTTGAAGGAGACCGAAAAATGGGACTACAGTTACCTTTTACGGATTAGTTTGATCATTTGCGTGGAACCTTCTTGTATATATTTGCATTCAGAGGAGGCAAATACTTGTAGTCTTACATGATTCCATATTTAGTCACTCCCAGTGGCTTTTGGCTCTGAGACTGCAAAATGGATCTGTGTTGGTGCTATTGACATAACTCAGATATTTGTGGCTGGTAAATGTTTACTACCGACTTGAAAAGATAACTTTCGGCCAAGATATTCTAATGATGACCTTCTGCTGGTTTTCCTTTTGCAGGATATCTTCTAGATTCTGGTAAACCATTGTATGCTTTAGCACTTCTAGGCTTAATTGCCCCCCAAGTCTTTTTCCAGGTAGTGATTGCCGAGATCTGTCTTTATTGCAGATTCATTCCTTGGATACTTCCTAAAACTTAGAGTGGGAATTCATGATCATTCAGAGCTTGGCTTTCTGATCTAAGTCCATCTTCCTCAGTCCTCACATGATGTTTCTGTAAAGAGTCAGGAGAAAGTAAACAAAGTTTGCTTGCCACAACAAGAATTAAATAAGATAGTTAACTAGTAAGCTTGGAATTCGTTGTACTCTGCCATGTTAAATCTTAAAGTATCAGAAGTAAGGAAAACTTATGATTCTTGAAATTATAAAAGTGCTAAAAATAATAATGTTACGTATCAATGCATTTCTTTTTCTTTCTGCTGGACTATCATATGGTGCTCTACCTCGTGAACTCAAACTACCATCTAATGCAGTTCAAGTACTTCCTCAAAGACTCAGTGAAATATGATGTCAAATATCAGGTACATATTATTTCCTTTATATACCAACACAGGCACCGATGGATTCATTCTCATGGTTCATGAATATAATCCAGCAGAAAAATAGGTGAATCTAGAATTTCTTTGTTTCGCATACATGTATTTGAGTGACCCCCATATTCTATTTCAGGCTAGTGCACAACCATTTCTTATACTCGGTCTATTAGTCACTGCATTAGCAACTAGCCATTGATCTTCACGTCGAAGATAAAGTCAGAAACCGAGGGGATGCATACCTCCTGTTAGGCAGTGAGTCAGACTGCCCGTTCTATCTGCTCACCTAGCCGCTGTGTGTCGCCTTCTATAAGAAAGACCATCATTATGCAGCACGGTCAGCTTTCTACTTATTCTTGCTATAGTTTTAGGCTCATCTCTTGATGGACCTTTTGTCAAGTTAGATAAACATTTTTAAGTAGTCTTACAGATCTTTTGTAGCTTAAACTCTATATTTCATAATTGAATTTTGGACATGTGTGAGAATAAGTTAACTCTGCTGGAAAACTAGAAGTTTTAATGAAGTGATAGGGTCACTAAGTGGTATGAACTCCCTTTCATCAAGAAGGCGAGGTCACAAATTTAAACTGTACAATGTGTCATGAATCCGACACTCTCGTGCACAAAGAGAAAAACAATGTTGCCAACCGCTATTAATTTTAATAGAAGCCAATTTGCGAACGTCCATCTTAGAACAGGTAAATGTCACGTAGTATGTTGCAAGAGTTTGAACGAAGACTATGACTGTGAGCAGTGCACTGAGCAGGGATGGAGCTAGAAATATTGCTCAGGAGGGGCCCCAGTTTATTATCATTAAAAAATAAAATAAAAATAAACATGATGACCTCATGAAATTTATGATATTTTTATATTCTTCGTATTCTGAAAGTGCTTCATAATGGTTTTATTACTAACATTCATAAAATCATTATTTAGAAGGAAAAAAATATTCAGAAGCTCATCATTTATCTTCTATTAGAAATTGTTCATAATTAAATTTGTTTATCTCATACCTCTTGATATTTAATAGTCCAAAGAACTAACTGCTCTGTGATTGATATTTCTTGTCGTAAGATTGTATTGATATTTACTAGTTTAGCTTGTAAACAAAATGGTATGTTTTCACTTCATTTTTTTCTTGTGATCATTCAACTCCATTCCCTTGATATCTATTTATTTTTTTATGTATATGTTCTCAAATTCTCCTCACTAATATCCACATTGTTTGATGGTGATGAGTTTGTGATCATATTTTGATAGGTAACGTGTTTGTTTATGTCTGAATTTATATATACTATGTGCTTGATTTTGTCTCTGATTGTGGAAGATGGTGACCAGAAAATTATCTCTGTTAGACCAGGTAATGAGGCAGTCTAATTCTAAATTATGTTTCTTCTCATACTCTAGAATCAACCACACATGCCATGTGTTTGAGATTTCATAAATATGCAGTTGAAATGTGTTTATATTCTTGGTATACGAAATGCAATGCCATTTGGAACATAGGAACCTGCCTGTATCTTGATATCATGTTCTAGTGCTTGCACTTTTGCATATGCATTTCATTGTGGAACAGATGACCAAAGTGGTCAATTTTTAGGTACGAGAAAGAACTTATGCATCCAATTCAGGGTCTTGTGGGTGGGGAACTTGTTCGAGCTCTTCTCATTCAGGTAATATACTTTACTTTAGTGCAATCAACATTTTTTGGTCTTGGTCCTAAATAACTTCTTCCCTACAGGTTCAGAAGCTAAAACTGGATATAGAAGAGAGACTAATCCTGATGTCTAATTATAGCAGTGCTCGGAGACATACATGAGTCATGGGACTGTTTGCACATAGTTAAAAGTATTTATGCTTTTACTAAGGATACAAGATAAAAATTGTTAGTGCTCAAATGATGTAGGATGATTTGTACTACAACTTATATTTTTTTTGGATCATGGCGATATTGTAGGGTGTTTTCTAGTTATGGTATTTTTATTTTATCGGTTTTACTTGGTGTATTTTTCATTTATTTTTTATTTCCACAAGTTTCATAACATCTAATAAATCAAATACACACTCACGCGAAAATTATGGGTAACTCGAAATTATCAATTTCGCATGATAGTTTAATTTACATTGTTACGTGAAAATTATAGGTAACATGAAATGGAGTCAATTTCGCATAACAGTTTAATTTACATTGTCACACGAAAATTATGGGTAACGCGAAATTGAGTCAATTTCGCATAATAATTTAATTTACAATGTCACGCGAAAATTATGGGTAACACGAAATTATCAATTTTATGATTGTAAATTACATTTCATGCAAAATTACAAATTTCGCATTACAATATCTTCTAAGCATCGAGTCACACTATATTTTCAAGAACTTGTTTTTCAAATAGAAATATTGATACAAAAAACTACAGAAGTTCATATTAATCCAAGCAAGCTGTTGCACACTGTCCCGCAAGCTGTTGCATGCACCAAGAAAGAACATTGATCTTTGAATTTACAAATAGCTCCAAATCTTGTCTTTGTTGATCGATCAACAATATATTCCACTTTATTCAATAAGTGATACAATCTCAGTTCAATTCTCAATTTTTCTTTATCAAAAAATGTAGCACCAACAGAAATTGTCTCACGATAGTATTCATAAGATAATCATCGTCCAATACAAAAGATTGAAGCATGATATTGAGCACCCGGAATAATCTATTGTCGTCCGTGATCATGTTTTTCTTGCCAAACACCTTCTTCATTACACCTAGAACTCCCAAGTGGTGGCACATTATGAAATCTCTCATACAACATCTATCAACATTTTCATTATCATCACCATCCTCGTCAACGTCGTCATCATCATCGTCATCATTGACAGCATCATCTCTTCGCTCTTCATCATTATCATCCCAATCACGACCCCAATCATTGTGAAATTCTTCATTTGTTTCCAAAACTTGTGCATCCCCTCTCTCATTTGTAATGTTAACGTCCACTGTGTTGATTGCAACACCACTATCAACATGAGGCCTCAAATGAGAAATTTTACTCATTTGATGTACATTTGTCTGTTGAACATGATGCATTTGAGCATTCAACAAATTTACAAAACTATGATTGTTAGAAGCATTTACCCTATTAGAAAGTGTGATATATAGAATAGGACAATCGAATGATTCCATCACATATCGCAAATCATCGTCATCCATTATCTTCATTTTTATTGATCCACCTAGGGGAGACTCCACAATTGCATATATCACATAAATAAGAACATTCATATCAACTTCCACGGTGCACCCAACCTTTCTCATTAATCCCACATATGTCATCCCATCCGATGACATACGAATAAATTCTTGTTCTCCGCCCACATATGTAGTGCCATTCCATTGACCTCCATGTGTTAGTATTATAAACTTTGCCCTCATCTGCATTGCACAATATTCTATGTTTAGCACAATACTCACAAACACAAGACACTCACGCGAAATTGGGCATGATGAGAAAATTACACAATTTAGCATTTGTGTGTAAACTGCGCTAAGAAACAAAATTATGCAAGAATTACGCATCACTGTGAAAATTATACTAAGACATGAAAATATGAGACTATTGAATTTCGCGTCTTACCCAATTTCGCGATTCGTGAACATAATGCGAAATTATGTAATTTCACGTCATGTCTGCAAATCGCGTCTTAAGTTGAATTTCGCGTCTTTAAGAACACGAAGTCAACATCATAAAATCATAACTACAAAGCACGAAATACAAAAAGAAACAAAAGCTCGTTCATTGTAGTATTAAAATTATCTTGAAAAGATTTAATTGCAATAAACGCTTCAATCCAATGAAATATATTTCGAACCCTAGGCAAGAAGAAGAAGAAGAAGAAGAAGAAGAAGAAGAAGAAGAAGAAGAAGAAGAAGAAAATTGATTGAAAAACAAAGATATATTTCGAAAATTGATTTTCATTTTCTATTATCAATTGATTAATTTTGAAAAGAAAAACTGATTTTTATTTTCTATTATCAATTTTTATATTTATTTCAAAATATATTAATAACTTAATAAAAAGGCAAAGTTGTCTCTTTATTATAAAATTGAATACAATTAATATATTTTTATTTTTATGTCAATTAATCTTTTGTTAAGAAAAATAGTTATTTAGAGGTATTTGCACATGAAATATTTATTGTTATACCAACTTCGTTTTACTTCAAATGATTGTCCTAATTACAGCAATTCTCGTAAATATAACATGGAATTCTCTTTGCTAAGCTAGAAAGAGTGATGTCTTCTTGACTCCTTTTTTTTTTGCGAAAAGTGTACGACGCGATTTCTTTCTCAAAAGTTACTCATCCTAGTATTATTCTCTGAAACAATTAACAAGATCACACTCAGTATTTGAGGGTCATAATCATCTAGAAAGATCCTTAGTATTATTGCGCTAATTATATTGATTAATGCCATTTAAAGAATGTGATACATATTATTGTTTTTGTTAAACAAGATCACGATGACACGTTGTTTCTAATAGAGGAAGTTTTGCAATCATGAAACTTCATGCTGAGAATACTATGTGTTTGGTTGGCAGTTATAACATGTTGGTTGTAGAATTGTAGTCCAGTTTTTTAAGATTAACATATGATGGACTTGGTGCAAAAAGATATTATTGTGTAAAAAGCATATAAGGAAATTCCATTCACCACAACGATTTAGATATTATTGAGACCCCAAGAACTAAACGTATTTAATAAGTTAGTTTAGATATTGAATATGAAATAGTAAATTTGTAACTGATGCAATGATTGAAATACGTATAATATGTAACAATGTAGTGTGTTTGTGTGTGAGCATGTACCTATATACGCAGTTATAATTCTCCTCAAACATACAGGTTATTTACTAATGCTTGATTACTCCACTACAACTGTGTTTTGAAGCTATCCCCCCTCTCTCTAAGGCTTAAACGAAGCCAAATTCAACTCGAACGCAGCCAGGTTCACATGTAACGAAAACAGTGCAACCCCCAAAAGTCGGGCACATCAAACTTGCAAAGCCAAAACTTGCTGATAATCATATGATATATAACCCTCGAACTCCTCTAACCTGGCATTATGTATATCAAGAGGTCAAATAGGGGTAACTGGGTTCACGTCATAGAACACAGACATAAAAGAGAAAATGCAAATGAATCTTTCTTCATAAGCAAATGAGCATCGGCAGGTTTCGAACTTTTTTTTATTATTAATGCAGGTTTCAAACTTTATCATCACACAACAGCATAAAATGTACAAACAGACAAACAACAGGAACCTTGTCTTATTTCCTCTCAAGGGTCTGCTTTTCCAGCAACTTCCTCATCGCTGGATGCATATTCATCTTCAGTCAGTTCCTCGTCACTAGATTTTTCATCAGGCGCAACCCCTGCATCGGTTGGGCTTTGCATATTTTTCGCAATACTCTGAAAAAATGATGCGTGGTAAATCTTCTACAAAGTTATAATCTAATAAGTTGGAACATGAATTATAGCAAGATATTATACTAGCACACTCGTCATAAGTTCCATGCAATGTGTTAGAATAAACTCTTGTATAAGGATGAGCTCAGGTTACAATAGGAGCAAATTATACAAAATAACCTAGACTAGCAATCCAACAAAGAATGTGGTTAACCATGAGAAAACCGTAACTAGACCTAAGCCAGCAAAGTTAGCAACTACAGAAAAACAAGAGAAGATTTAGTATCGAAAGAAGCTACAACCTAGATATTTTGTATTTACCTACTCTTGATGGATAAAGAAAAATCAACATAGACTTAGACCTGTAGATGCAAGAAAGCTTATGAAGGCCACCAACTTTCCAAAAGTATGCAATAGATTGGGGCACAGTGTAAGTTTACACACTTATGGAATGAAGGTAAGTAGGTATGCATGCTTCACCTCAGTAATAGGCCTTTCCCTATTTCCACTAGTTACACAACCACAAACACTGGCCACTGTCCCTGCCATCTCCCATGCTGATCCCCATCTTCCTCATTTCTTACTCCAGCATCAACATTGCATAGTTTCCATGATCGCCAACAATCTTCATTTTAATCAAACTACAGTTTTCTAGATTCTCTCACTCCCTCTGTGTGTGTGTGTTTGTGTGTGTGTACATGTGTGCGTCTGCCTGTATCCCTCTCTCTTTGATTTGGAGCATTTTGTGCTCAGTTGTCCAAGTCAGTTTTCATGATACCTTTATCCTTACTGGTCACAGTTTGGTGTTTTTGATGATCTGCAACCACGGCTTTTACTATTGCATTTAACAGCTTTCAGAAAAAGTTTTGAATGATTTAATTAGCCTGAATGCCTACAAGGTTGACATGAAACATAAATTGGATAACTTTCTTTGGAAAAAATTAGTTACAGAATGCTGGTTTAAATAGCTTATCATGGATGATGGTGTGGTTCTCACGAAAAAGCATGCAATGAATAATAAGGAAAACTAGAGCCAACTATAAGACTTAGATAAACTCGTACATCTAGCTATATGCAAAGTTCTTATAACCATAACTATATGTGCAACATACATGGTGAAGTCCATGAAAATTGACAAATCAAAACTCATTTTAACATATGTAATAGAATCTCCCTTGTCCTACTAAAGTTGTATGGCATCCCTCATATGAAGTAAATAATGACTGATTATCCAGTACGAGAAACACTGACAGCTGTTGTCATGTGGACTTGAATGCTTCACACCCCAACTATCATGCATCTCAAGGGCATTGAATCTTCCAAAAGGCATACACTCATGGCACGAGAGAAATCCAGCACAATCATTTTTTGAATATCACTAGTAATATGCATGATGCATGGGGTGCTTAATCAAAATCCTGAAAGGTGATGGCAATGGGTTTGATCAAGGGAGTAAGGTAGTTAAAGAAAATGGGGTAATAGTTAACTTCAGTGCTTTATTCTAGACCCCTTGGTTAATTTATGTTCACTCAGTTCAGAAAAGTAGCCTCATCAGGTGTGTCATTTTGGAGGAACATATTACACATCTAGTCAAAAGTATGCTTACAAATTCTCTTACTAAAGAAATTCTACCTTTGACTCTCTGATCGTATGCATCGTGGTCACGCATAATTAAAGCTGCTGCCTCGCCATTTAAAGGATCTGATGGATTTGGGTATAAAAGAAGTTGCGGAAGAAACACTTCAAACACGTTCACTATGTCTGAAAAGACACAAATAACTTGATCAATCTAATGAAACAATTGTTAGACAACAATAGGCCTGAAAGGTGCAGCAGCAAAGCAGTCCACAACCTATAACCCCAGAGAGAGAGAGAGAACCATTTCAACTTACCAAACATGGGACTCCAAGTCTGATTGATTACATCTAAACACACAGAACCTGACCTGGAGCATAAATGAGAATGAAACTGTTAGTGTCATTGTCATTTCAACAAGCATTATACAAGATTCGATGCGAGAAATAAGATCTGCCAGAGAAGCTCAATGTCTGAGCACAGTATGTACAGACTCACATCTCATCAACATTTGGATGGTAAATCTTATTGACAAAACCAATGGAAAGAGATTTATACGGATAAGCATCTGGTAATTCCACCCTAATCTTCCAAACACCTCCTTGATAAGGACCTGTCCACCATGAAAGTTAGGGGCAAACAAGAAAAAAGAACTTCATTATGGAGGGTTAAATTAGTGAACTAGCTCGCACATTCACCAAAACTAACAAAAGAGAGAAAACCAGTAATCAACAAAAACCTCACATTCTGACACACAATTCACCATAAGTCAATTAAACAAGTCGAATGTAAGAATCGATAATCTTGGGTATTCACAATTGCACCAAATCCAATAAAAATCGAAAAGTCGCAATACAACATTCAAGTAGGCAACAGAATAAGCTTGAAACTCAAAAGCCTAACTTATCAAGATCTTATCATGGATGCAACTTCATTTTAAGTCTCAACTGAAGTAGAAACACTAGTGTCCTACCACCCAACCTCTAATCCTAAGCTCAACTACAAACCTCAAACCAATCCAATTAACGCTCAATCACAAATTCCAAATAACAATATAACATTAAAACAAAGCAAACGCAGCAGAAAATAACCCAAAACTAGCTCAAAATAAACAGATGGATAATCAGAATGAGAATTCCATAATAAATTTACAATTACTTTATTTGGGTCCATTGAATTGCACATGAAACTCCTGCATGCCATCATTGATCATCTCCACCTTATAGTCAATCATCATCCTAAACCAAAAGGAAACCAAAATCCACAATCATACATATGCAAGATTAGGCATCAAACACATAAATCGAAAGTCACAAGTCATTACAGCTTCATCAAATCCATTTCGCGGCGTTTGCTTGGGGAAGACATGATTCTTTAAGGTTGCGCTAGTATTCTCCCCCAAATTCTTTTGAGATGAATTAACTATGGCGCAAAAATGTGTGTGTGCGCGCGCGAGTGTGAGGCGGTTCTGACATCAAAGAGCAAAAGTGGGGATGAAACTGAGGTCTTGGTTAAATAGCATTTTCTCCCACACCATTTCTCGATTATGTAAATTATAAAATTATCAGTACAAAAGTATTATTATTATTATTGCTTAAATAGCATTTTCCCCCACACCATTTCTCGATTATGTAAATTACTAAAAGTATCAATACAAAAGTATTATTATTATTATTATTATTATTATTATTATTATTATTATTATTATAAGTAATCACGTCAATTTTACTCATCTTTTTGTTTACAACACGAGTTTTCATAGCACAAAAAACATGACAATTACATATTGTGTAATCGGCGAAATTGAGCAAAATAAAATTGAGTAGTTGCGAAAAAAGAACACGTGAACAATAATGCGATTATCAATTTTAAAATGAAATCGTTTAAGATGGTCAGTCAACTAGTTCACATGTACTTTTTAAACAATCAAATAAGTTTTAATTTCACGTAATTATCGGTGATTTGTGAAGGTAATGTTTTTAGGATCAAGATTTAGGTTGTAAGCCCAAAAAAGAGAGAGAATAAAAGTAGTATTACTATATACAATTAACCTTTCTTTTTCTTTCTTTTTTCCTACATACAACACAAGTAATGCCTTATCTTTTGTAGAGTTTCTTGAAAATATAGAATTTTATAAAACTGTTCCATGAATTTAACTCAATTGATTAAGATTTAGCAGACTGATGAGAGATTCTCTTTTATGGAGCAAGAATTTTGTAAAACTACGAGAAAATGTAGTCGTCAACATCCCTTTCAGCCCAAAATTTTGATCTTAGAACACTGCGTGAAATTCAAAATCAACTTGTTAGTAATTTTGTAGCCTCTTTGATTGTCATTTTATTTTCTGTGATCTCCTATGGTTGCCTTTTCTATTAGTATATGATTTTTCCTAAAATTTAGATAAAAGTAAAACTCTTTAAGCTTATGCAGGTGACTAAAGGAGAAAGGTGAATTTATAAGTGATACCTTGACTGATAGGATTAAATAATTTATTTATATAAATTTCAGTTTTGCTAATTGTTGTGTTGCGTCACTGTCCAGAACCTCACCGCCACACTCAACTCGCAGGTCACGGAGAAGTCATTGTAGGCATGGATTCCTGAAGTCATCATAAACAAAATATAATAGCGTGAAAGGAGAAGTCCTATGGATTTTTGGAAACCCTTCATCGAAGGGAGAAGTCCTATGGATTTTTGGAAACACTTCATCCAATAAACATTTGTGACTTTGGTGCCTCTACTAACAAAAAAATATGTATCATCCTTGATAGATTTTTATTTTTGTTTATGCCTTCTTGCGAGTAATGTTATCCCTAAAATAATTTCGAGATGTAAGTTTAAACATTTCTGAATATATCCATGTTATCACCTGGTATACACACATATGTACATCTGACCTTATTTGCATTTAGGCTGTTTTGTATGATTTTGTGCTTATTCTTGATATTCTTATGCATGTCGTTTTCAGTTGTTTGTCCTATTTATGCAGTTGTTTTGATTAGTATTTATCGATTCGACTTATTTGGTTTGTTTCGATGTTTTGTAGAAAAATGACATTAAATAGGACGAAATGAATCTGCCAAGAGATATCGTATATTGAAGAGCATCTCGATAAGAGTCTGTAGGCATAAACGGATCGTAATTCGGAGTTCAGACGAGGGAGAACAGAACGAATCGTCAAAGTCGCGTACGCCGTGCCCCATCGCCCGACAGTGCCCGTCAGGCGCTCCACACAACCAGCGCTTCGCGCCCCAACGCCTCATCCCGTCGCGTGACTCACCTCATCCACCCGGCGCCCCACGTCCGTGCCTCGTGCCCCGTCGCACGCCACAGCTCCCAACGCGCACCTCGTCTTGCCCGCACAGTACCACGCCCGTCCGATGCTTCATCCGCCCCAACACCTCACCCCATCGTGCGACTCACCTGCCCACGCCATCGCCGCACGCCACGCCTCCCAACGCGCACTTGCCTCGCCGCACAGCGCCAGGCCCGCGTCCGGTGCTTCATCCGTCCCAGCGTCCGCTGGGCTTGCACGTCCAGCGCCCCCACCTTTTCCAGCTTCCCGTTCGACGCTCGAGCTCCATCCACCGCATGCCTCCATCCCCAGTCGTCCCCCCATCCGAGCGTAATCTCTCGAGCCACGTCAGGCGCTCCATCACACCCGATACCGTACGTCCATCTCCACCACTCCGTCGCAAGCCACGCCACGCAACGTGTGGCCTCCATCCGGCGGGCGACGCACCTTTTTCGCCTCATTCTCGCACCTTTTCTATCTCATTCTAGAAGCTGTTCGCGTCCGGCGCTCTGCTCCGTCCGGCACTGGGGTACTCTCTCGGTTCCATCCAGAAAGTCATCCCCATCGTCAGTTTCATCCCGTCCGGTGTTGGGCGTGAATTTTGGGCCCAAATTCGACTGTTTTTGTGGGCTTTTTCAAGGTTTGTATAAATTGGAAGCAGTCGTTCTTCATAACACAATTCCACAACTCTCACATCACGCGATTTTCATCTTTTTCTCTCTTTTCTTTTCCTTTTTCATTTCCATTCAATTATTGCATTTGGATTAACAATTAGGATTTGAACGATTTCGGAGTTTTGGACGACGAATTTATCTAAGAACAGTTTGTAAGTTTTTCTCATTCCATTATGTCTATGTAATTGCTATGGGGATAATTTCTACTATGAGATAAATTATTGATTTGTAGGGAAATAAATATTGGATTTGTTCTTGTCTTGAATCGTGATTGTTGGGTTGATGATTTGTAATTTCTTATCCATATAAATTGATTATTTCATTATCTTCATACACGGTGTTCGAAAGAATATGGTAGATTGATTATGTGCTTATGTTTGATTATGAAGTAATGCGAAAATATATTTATGATATATATAAGTTTGACAACGAGCATGTCGAGATATTGGTTTGTTATTGAGTAATTGATATATATGGATAGGTTTTTGCTATCGTGTGTATTTATATTTAAATATCCTTCGTAGTTGATGATGGCATGGTTGAGAGACTAGTTGTCATTAATTTCGAGTCTAACATTGACGGGGTCGAGAGACTAATTTATGTTAAACGCTAGGTGAGAGGCGTGAGTGTTTTATGCTCTGTGTACCGGTCTTCGGCTCATTAATAGCAATGATAGATTTTAAACCCTAGAACACCGTCTCCAATTCCGCGTATCTGTCAATCCTTCTTGTTGTCTAAGTGCATCCATTTTACTTGCTTTATTTTATTTCCTGCTTTCGTCCGTTCACTGACAATCCCCTTATTTTAGGACATTAGTATTTCTTTTCTATTTCTGTGTGTGATATTAAACCGTAGCCATGTTAAGCCTTATTCGAGATATTCGACTTGGGTGTTCCTTACCGCTCTATAAGGACCTCATACAATTTGCGAGCGACTTAAAAGTACAATTTAGTCGGAACATAGACTAAAAGGAAACGAGGGAGAAATCCAACTTCTGGACAATATGAAGGTCTTAAAGATAAAAGAGTTACACCAATTTCGGAAAAATTAACTAACAAGTAACAGTTGAAATTTCTAAATTGTCCAAAA
The DNA here is from genome assembly GCA_036937905.1 of Salvia rosmarinus. NCBI lineage: Eukaryota > Viridiplantae > Streptophyta > Magnoliopsida > Lamiales > Lamiaceae > Salvia > Salvia rosmarinus. The sequence goes on from CM072822.1 coordinate 9,228,107, forward strand.
GTGAGCTCCATAAACCGTCATTGTTGCTTTGAATTTGATATCTTGACTTATGCTATCAAATGCACGACACGGAAAAAAAAAGACTAAAAGGTAAAACATATAGAAAGAATTATTAAGTTTTCAGCTTTCTCTCCGCCAATCATTGCATCTCATCGTGTTCTATATCTTTACCGATTGGTGGATGTTACACAAACAACCTCGTCGGAAATCAGGTGGAGTGGTCGACAAACTCGGAACTGCTGCTCCAACTTCGACGGAATAATAGTCTCTCACTTTATCAATCATTGCTACGAATTGAAAACTTTTTGGTAGACATTCGAGCCGGAATCCGTGCGACATTTCAACCGGAATCTTTTGGACACCATCTCCGATTTTCAATTTGGTCGCACCTTTTGATGGACTAACGCGACACCTTCCAGGCAAACACATTATCCTATTCACGTTTATTTATTTAATTGTGTTTTCGTTGGTGTTGTTGTGGTTTTTTTGTTTGAGGGTTCTCGCCGGAATTACGAGCACGCCGAAGGTCGCCCAAACTTCTCCTAAGACCGATCGCATAAATCCCAAATCACGAGAAATTTCAAAAAAAAGGTCACGAGTAGTCGAATTTCGCTCGCGGAAAATTCTTCCGTCGACCACCGTGTCAACACCGTCCCTCCGTCAACAAGCTGCAGCGACGCCAGGTTAGCCACGCAAGGAAGTTTCCTTGTGTGGAGTTTGCCCTAACTTTCCATATTATTAATTTGGTAACCTTCCTTGCATGCATGCATTTTATTTTGGTAACAATACCTTATCGAATAATCTTCCCATATTGCATGCGATTGGATTTGGAAATTATATATTTACCATACGTGTTTGGCGCTTTCCTTATTTTGTGATAACCGTTGGTTTTGGCCCTTTGGGCCATGGGCTATTGGGTCTACTTGTTGTTGAGAAGTACCGAGTTGGGCCATTCTGATGGGCCATTTGTTAAGGGGCTTGGTCGATTAAAAAACAAAGAGCCCATTTGTGACATGGAAGATCGGGCCAAGGTAATGCGAGCCCATGTCCTTGGACATACACCTGCCGAGGACTTGAGCTCCAGCGCGCGCATAGACATGGGAGGAAATGCCGAGCCCAACCGAACCGAGCCGAGAAATACTCGACCAGTACCTACCGAGATTTCTCGGCACCTAGAGGAAATGTGCCAGCCGAGAACATCCACCGAGGAAGATTGCCCACATGCCGAGAATGTCGTACAATTTTCGCCGCTCCAGAGGATCGAACCCACGCCGAGAATTCCTCGGTTACCTCCTGCCGATATTTCTCGGCACCCCGTGATGGATGAACAAAGGCCACCTGCCGAGAATTCCTCGGTTACCTCCTGTCGATATTTCTCGGCACCCCGTGACGGATGAACAAAGGCCACCTGCCGAGGAAGGCCAGCCGAGCTGCAGAGAAATTCAACTACCAAGGCTGCCGAGAAATATTGAGCCTGCGAGCCTTGCCGAGGAACCTTGTCCTGCCGAGGAAATTCTACCGAGTAATGAGAGTGCTGCCGTAGAGCTTGAAACCCATGCTGAGACCACAAGACACGAGCACATTCTTGCGCAACAATCTGCCGAGGATCGTCGGCAGTCCGAAACACATCATGAGCCGAATGCTGCCGCCAGTCCGTCACCATGGCTTAAAAATGTTGGCAATTTCACGCAACAATTGCCCGTGCGGAAAAAGGATCTCGTGTTAGCTAAATTCGAGGTAAGTATTATAAACGAGGTCCTTACCTTAGATGCTAATGATTACACCCCCATCTCTCAAGGATGGGGTTTTCCTTGCTGATTTTTGCGTAGATTTTGGGAAAGACGCAAGCAACGATTAACAACAAGATGGACGAGGACAACCAAGACATCATACCATCCAAATGGGTGGATAGTTTTTCGTTTTGAAACCGAGGACGACATGGAGCAAATACGTGGAGCAGGACCGTACTCAATCTTCGGTATTATGCTTGTGTTATGCCACTTACCCATGGAATTTCGCTTTGATTCGCCACGACTTCAAATTTCCGGATGGGCATCCCTTCCTAACTTACCTTTGGAATTATGGAATCCAAATGCTATAGGTAAGATTGCTTCAATTGTTGGTGAACCATAGAAGTGGACTATAGGACTTTAGCCAAAATCATGTGGACGGGCCTCGCTTTCATGTCCTAGTAGATGCTTTACGTGAACCACGCATGCTATTAACCTTAAATTACATACGGTAATTTGTTCTCTCAATGTATAAAATTTGATTTTTACCCGAAAATGTGTAAGTCATGTGGAAAATTAGGTCACTTAGAGTCCTTGTGTGAATTTTGCTGACATCGTGGGGTGCGAACAACCCACGAGGTACGACTAACCTGCAGGAACGAAACACGGCAACGAGCAAGAGGACGTGACCGAGACCACGCCCTCCGGCGTGGACGCACTTCCGCACACGCCCGAGAGCCGAATGGCAAGAAGAAGTATTTCAAGGCCTCAAAAGAATAAGCAAACTATGACTCAACCCATCACACGTGGATTGAAATTAAGAATCAATTTGAAGCCTTAAATACCCACATACATTTCAATCATCCGAAGCAATCAAAATTTGGAAGTGGACAAACATCGACTTCTATAAACGAATTGAACAAAACAAACTCTTCCAATAAAAAACGTTTGATTTCGGACATACATCTTTCCTCGGAAGGCACCGCTAAGATGCCATCTATCCCTGCCGAAAAATCTCAAACACCACCATCAGCCGAGCCTGCCCATCTATCCCCTCCCTCAGTCGAGATTTCTCGAGCTAACCCATCGCCCCCTACCGAGCGCACCCGCCATCGTCCCACCCATCGCGCCGAGAAATACCCTGCCGAGAAATCTCGGACACCTTCGCCTTCTGCCGAGGAATTCTCGACTGAGAATTCACACGCTGCCGATAAATCCGAACACACAGCCGATAATTCTCATTTGCCCGAGCCACCACACACAGCCGAGTTCCCTAGTCTACCCATGGTCGAAGAAACTCCTGACCCACCATCTTCGACCGAGAACTCTCGTACCACCCATTCTCAGCCTTCTTCGGCCCATACCTCTCGCCGAGCCTTGCCTACCCATCCCTCCTCGCCTGCCGAGGCCAATCACCCTTCCTCGGTTGGGATCCCCACCGAGAGTTCTCGGCAGGATCCTAACGATCATGCACCTCTTTCCTCGGCCGAAATATCTCATCCTTTCTCGACCAATCATCCGCAACCATCAACACCTGTCGAGAATCCTCGACAGGTCACCCAACCTCATAAACCTCCCATACGGTCAACCCATCTTTCTCGGCCACCTATTACAGGAGGACAACGCAAGCTCTTTTCAGACTTAAGGGATCCTATTCTTGCTTTGGAGGCAACACAACTGAACAACACTGTATCGGAATCAACGGTACATTCTACTTCATCTAGTTCTTTCGATGATTATACTGCAACTAACCTTGCAGGTGAGTCAGAGAACAATGAAGATGTGGAAATTTCTATTACTCGAATTACCAGGAGTAAATCGAACACTAGCCGCCAGAACTCTCCAGTCAAGAGGGGCAGGAGTACAGTTAGTCGCAGAACACGTCGTCAATGATTTTTACGACCTGGAATGTGAGAGGCCTCCAGAAGGCTCAAAAGCAGTCTGCAATTGCAGACCATGTGTTCCATCATAAGCTTGATGCGATTGTGATGATTGAGACGAAGCTTTCTAAGCTGAAGCTCAAGAATTTCATGGCTAAGCACTTTGTCCAGTGGGAGTGTGCTCACAACTTCGATAAGGTTCCTGGGGGAAGGATTTTAATAATCTGGAACCCAAAGAGGTTAAGAGTAGAGGTCATTTGTCGGGAGAAACAGGTGATCCATTCCAATTTTACGTGCTTAATTACGAATTCCACCTTTGGATGTTCGATTGTTTATGGGTTCGCAGTCACGATAGGCGTGAACCTGGGATTCCATGATCGCCAACATCGACCTTCAAACCATCTATCGTCATGGGGATTTCAACCGTATCCTCGACCCGGATAAGAGGATTGGAGGACGAGTTCTTTAGAGCGAGAGTACAAGGACTTCGCTGATACTTGTGCTTCGTGGACTCGAGGATTGCCCTCGACGGGTTGCCACTTCACGTGGACGGACACAAGAAGTATTCTAAGATCGATAGGGTTTTGATTAATAATGTTTGGTTAGATGCTAACCTTTTTGCAGACTAACTTTCGCTGAGAGGAACTGTGGTCGGATCACTCATCGCACTCATCACTCTCTTTGAGATGTGACCAGTACCACCGCTCCTTCAAGTTCTTCAACACGTGGATGAAGCATCCCGACTTCAAACGCCCGCTTGAAGAAAATTGGAGTGAACAAGTGAATGGACGGCCTCGATGGGTATTGGCAGCAAAGTTGAAGAGGATGCAAGACGTGTTCGAGAGTTTAACTTCAAGGAGTTTAGCCACCGACGGAGAGGACGAGTATCTCAAGAGTGCGCTGCGCACCGCGCAACTAGCTCTTGATAGTGACCCCTTAAATGGGATTCATTGGAACAAGAACTTGGTCTTCGTAAGAAGACTAAGTTCTTGGAGGAGGTTGAGCGAAGTTTCTTCAAGCAAAGAACGAAAAACTTGCACATCAACCTCTCCGACAGATGCACTAAGTATTTTCATTCAATGGTGAAAAGAAACCACACGCGTAACACTATTTCCTTCTTGTGCAGGGAGACGGAGGAACCAACTTATGACATGGAGGAAATCATAGGCGCTTTTGAAACCTTCTATACAGAGTTATTTGGTGTAAAGGTTCAGACGAGCGGTTTTGATCCTTCAGTTTTTGAGGAGGGACCTCGGCTTGATACTGATGATCGGAGGGACATGGTTATGGAGATATCGCAGCAGGAGATTAAGAATGCTTTGTTCGACATTGCAAGTGATAAGGCACCGGGCCCGGATGGCTACCCTTCAGCTTTCTTCAAGGAGAATCGATATCGCTGGGAATGATGTGATCTTGGCGGACGAGAGTTCTTTGAGAAGGGGGTTTTGTTGAAGGAGCTTAACCACTCGGTGGTCACCCTTATCCATAAGAAGCATCACAATCCCATCGTTGTCGATTTCGATCCATCTCTTGTACTAATGTCATATACAAGACCATCACAAAGATCCCGACCGATGAATGGCGCCTTTGATGAACAAGATCATTAACCCGCGACACCTGGTTCGTGAGAGGAAGGAACATTTCAGACAACATATTCTTGGCACATGAACTGCTTAGAGGTTATGAGAGGAAGCAAATCACACCGAGATGTATGCTGAAGATTGACCTTCAGAAGGCTTACGATTCCATTTCTTGGGTTTTCCTAAGAATGGCTTTGATGGTCTTGGTTTCCACCCTTGTTTTGTATATCGATCACGACGTGTGTTACTTGACGACGACACTTTAGCTATCAATGGAGGGACGATGGATTCATAATCGGGCGCTGGGTCTTAGGCGGTGGTGACCCGATGTCGCCTACTCTTTTTCTCTCGCCGCATGGAGTACCTCTCGCGGATGTTGAAGAAACGCATGAGGAGTTGGATTTTCATTTCATCCTAAGTGTAGTAGTCTTAACATTACGCATATAGCCTTCACGATGATTTGTTACTCTTTGGGGGGTGACGTTGCATCCATGGAGGTCTTAGATGATACGCTCGGGATTTCTCGCGGCGTCGGGGTTAAAGATTAATAATCACAAGTCCTCGATATTCATGGCGGAGTTCGACCTTTGAGAAGGGCGATCTTAGATATGTTCGGCTTCCCAACGGGAGAACTCCCGACAAGATATCTCGGCATTCCGCTATCTTCAAGGAAACTAGGAGTCACTCAGTATAGTGGACTAGTAGAGAAGATAGCGTCTTGTATTCACCGTTGACTAATATGAATCTTTCTTCCGCAGGCGATTGGAGCCGATTCGCCTGCTCGCAAGGAGTGGAGTGCTTCGGCTACAAGTTCTATTTCTCGCCACCACCGTAATTGATCGCATCAATTCGATGGCTAGGAGGTTCTTGTGGGGATCTACACACTGTCCGGTTGCTTGGAAAGCTGTTTGTTTACCTAAGGATGAAGGAGGACTAGGATTACGAGACCTCTAGACTTGGAACAAAGCTCTTCTTGCAAAGACCTTGTGGAACATCCATACCAAGAAGGACTCCTTGTGGATCCAGTGGATACATGCTGAGTACCTAGCGTCAAACACCATATGGGAGTATCCTTCTCACATACGTTTATCCCCTCTCCTTAAGAATATCCTTATCCTTCGTGATCGTTTTTTGCAGGATGCAGGAGGTGACCATGGCACAGCTGCAGATCTTTTGGGGAGTTGTTTTGGATCCAGAGGGACGAGAGCTGCATATCACTATCTTCGAGAGAAGAGTGAAACACAGTTTTGGCATAAGGCAATCTGGAAGGAATATATCCCGCCTAAGTTTTCAATCACAATGTGGCTTGCCATGAGGGGTAGACTTAAGACGGTGGATAGACTGCGCTACATGAATATCTCATATGTATGTACCATTTGTAATAACCATTTGGAGACTCATGATCACTTGTTTTTTAAGTGTAAGGGCACCAAGTCGGTCGGAATAAGATTAAAGAGTGGCTCGCCTCCCGAGGAGGATGACTACCATTGCTAGTGCTATCAAGCACATTAAGAGGAGTAAGAAGCGGGTCGGCAATCATCCTTCGTATAAGCGATTGGGCTAGCAATGACGGTCAATCACATTTGGTATGCGCAATAAGTTGAATTTCAAGACATCCCCACGATGTTAAGACCATTGTGAAGACCATCCAAGAAGATGTTTATTCTGCTTTTATACTCTATGTATTCTCGTTGATCTTGTGGTTTCATTTTGAGTCGGCTTTGTAGTGAGTGAGGGATGTCTCGCTTTGTTATCGATCCACTTTGGGATGCCTTATCATGTACTGACGCTTGTTAGTGGTTTTTGATGCGTGTGTTGAGGGCTGCTTAGGCCCAACCTAAGCAAAGGCACCCTCATGAGCTTGCTTGTGTTCACATTCCCAATCCCTTATGCCCCACGGTCACACCGCATAAGTGGTACTCTTTTCCCACCGGTCATGGGGTTTTAATGAGGCCCGCCTTCTTCGTCACTAAGGGGTTCGTTGATGTGGTTTTGTGTCTTTACCGCTTTCCTAGATTGAGCGAGTCGCTTTCGCCTATATGTTTTGGCTATTAGAGTTTTATCCTCCCTCGATGCATTTCTTCAAATTAGGTCAATTATTAAGTAATAATGTAGGATGACTTCTTTCAGTAACTTGTGCTTAATGCTTATACATACATGGCAATGATAGATTACGATGCAATAGTTGTTAATCTCCTGCATGGTTTTGTCCCGACCAACATCCTCGGTCATTTTTCTTCGTGGATCATTATCCCTGTAAATTGCCGATCATTTCCGCATCCAGTAAAATTTTGCTTATATTTATGCACTGGAAGCGGTTGGAACAGGCGTAGATCTCGTAGACCTCGGATCAGACACGACAGAGATTCTGGTCCCGGGAATGGCTAGGGGCCGGGAGGTGATGATCGTAGCCATAGGAGCCTTCCTCCTTTCCATTGTGTCTTTGCGAGTTCATTGAAGAGGATTATGAATTTGGTGATTAAATTTGAAGACGTTTTTAAGCCTTCTTAACCATTCTTTCTGTCACGACCCACCTACCTAAACAGGTAGTTAGGTCGTGACTCGGGGTTAAGAATGAAATTATCAACAACGGCTCAAACATATGTCATGAAAAAGATGACAACAACTTTCATCATGAATGAATCGAACATTTATGGTTCAAGAAGGTAAAATATAATTGAATAAAGATTGATTCTAGGTCCTCAAATCCCAATAAAGAATCGAACGAGAAGAACAACAGTTGAGGACAATCATCACAACGGAATAACTAATATCAAAATGTACATAATTGAGCATGCTTCGAAACTTTGAGAATTTATCAACAATTTGAATCATGACAGAGCATTGAACATGATCACTTTGTTCTAGCAGGACACATAACAAATAAAGGCCAGAGTTCGTCAACGGAAAGTGTGGTTGAGAATTATGTGTGAAGACATAATTCTCTGGGCATCAAAACATGTGAACATCAATTGAATAGCATCAACAAATTCTCAATATCATCATGAATCAAATTACTTAGAGAAGCTCCTTCGCGCAGCATTCGATTCCAGCATTCTCTCCAGCTCAACCTGCATATTTAGAAATATATGCAGGACGTGAGTACAAAAATGCACTCAGTGAGTATACGCCAAAAACATTTAAAATTTTGCTCTTAGAGCTATAAATTTGACTTGCCATAAAATAAACTTATGCAGGGTTTTATTGAAAATACCTGCATAAAGCTGCTCAAAATCTGTTCATACATGCTTATATCATTTAATCATCATATCATATGCATGTGCATGTTTCATGTCTGCATGCAACTTTCTTTTCCTTCCCATATCCACGTATTTTTCTTTGTGTTGATCCGAGGAGTAGGCCTCCTCCTCAACACTTTAACTTCACATACCCGAGTTGGTCCCGAAGGATCTCAACTTCGGTCATACCCGACGTCGGTAATTTTTTTCTTTCTTTCTTTCTTTTTCGTGGATATGTAGTGCATTATGCTTATGCTCATGCTCAAAAACATTGGCAAGTCAATCAACTTTTCAAATAAATGCATATCATAAAATCTCATGTCATTTTTCATGCATAATCATATCATATCATATCATTTGAAAACATTTGAAAGCATAAGCATACTTTTATAGAAAATATTTATACTCACCTGGATTCACAATTACATTTCTTTCTTTATCCATATTTTATCCTCATAAAATGGCATAGATGCCTATCAAGAACCAAACAAGAACATTAATCATCTTTAGTCGTCGACACGACTATTTCTTCTTAATATCAAGACTAAGACTCTAAGGTCTATCAAAACTCGAGTCATTGCATCCTCTAACATCTTATTGACAAACAAATTCTATCGAAATTTCGGCAGCGTAACGTTTATAAACGCATCGCCATATCAATACCAAACTCAACCAAATTCATCCCAACTTCACCCAATTATCACCATATGTCTCAATGAGTATATAAAACTCAACAACAAGCTTCAATCATCTCATCTTAGCCATAACCGAAAATCTCCTTAAGACATACTTTATGTCTAACGTCAAAACTCACGTGAGACGCCATCTAACACTAACGAACCTCTATACATGCTCAACTATCATTAAAGATCATCATTTTATCAATAAAACATAAAGATCAAAGCTTTGGCATTGAAAACCCATTTTCGCCGACAAACTAAAATTTTACAGTTTTTGAATACGTCGGCGGAAAAATCCAAATAAATCATTTTAAATATTATTCATATCATAGAATCCAAATACAAAGTCAAAATGATCAAATAAAATCAAAAATCCAACAATATAAGGGCTTAGGGTTTCGGTCATTTTGGGCTTTTTCGTATAGTTTCGATTTCGAACGTTTTTCTTGCTCCAATCATGTTTATATCAATCCAATAACATACATATGAAGGAAATTCAATCATATAAACATCATATATCCAAGATAAAAGCATGCCCTTATTTTTGAAAATTTCATAAATTTCAAAATAATAACATATGCTTTACAAATTCAACGTTAAACAATACGTATACATCAAATCTATCATAATATCCATAAATAATCAACAAAACATAATCCATCATAATTCTTCCCAAATGACCGAAAATGTAATAAGAGCATAGGATCATATTTTAAAATTTTCAAACCGTAGATATGTTCTAGATACGAAATTATACCTCTATTCGAAGACCGATCGAAAATTCAATGGTTGGATCTTCCTATTTTTGGATCATAAATTACGAAATTTAGTGTGAGAAAGTGTGTGTGTCGTGAGTTTGGCTGAAAATTTGGAGAAGAAATGAGCTTTGAAAAGTCTAAAGTTAATACTTTAGATTATGTAATAATTATATTAAATTTTGATTTTCTTTTATGTGGTGCTTATTCACCACTTCTAGAAAACTAAAATTTCTTTTCTTTTTCTCATTTTCTTTAATAGATAAAAATCACTTTTGTTGTAGAAAATAATTATAAATATTGTAGAATAATGTACAACGTTTTTATAGTGAGAAATCGACACTAATTATCCGATAAAACAACCTCTATTTGAATATCTACTTTTAAACTCAATAATTACCATAAACATCAAAATATAATAATTAAAAATATTTTTGACCTTAAAAACTATTTTAAATATTTTGCTCTTCATCCGAGCTTAATCGGCAAAAGCCGATGTCACAAAAACGTATATTTTGAAATTCTCAATTTTCTGAAATCAAGACTTCTTTGAGCATGTATCTATCATCTCAAAACTATTTAAATCTAGGTCTTCTTATGTTCAACTAAATCTAAGAATCTTATCTCAGATTTTATCTCAAATCTGCCGAAATTCTATCTTCTCAACTCGAAGCTTAAGCTTCTAACTTAACCAACTCTTTCTTAAGGATGCAATGCCCTTCTTATAAGCTCTTAATCAGGAGTTAATATCTGCTACAGAAATACGGGGTATTACGCTTTCTCTACTAGATTATTTCTGGGTGCAATTCATTAATTGCGTGTAGGATCAAATCTAGTCACCTAACTGGGTTTGATATATGTATTTGGCTACTATGTCGTCATCTTTTTAAGGGTTAAACACCATTTTCCTACTTCATTTACTCAGACTCTTATGTATGCAGAAACAAAATAAGAGTGAAATCATCATTCTGACGTTAATTTCTAATTCTATAACCGTTGTACTTTTCTAATTTTAAGTGACCATTCTTAGAGATTTGTCCATTTTCGCGGACATAAGATTGGTTATTTCTTCCCTCTTGAGTGAAATTGGGTATTCACATTCATCTAGGAATGATTTTTTTTTTAGGAATGCTATCAGTATTTATTTATTATTTTAATAAATTGAATCTTCTATAATTCATATATCAATTTATAAAACAAGATATATTCACAATATTAAAAAGATTACAAGAATGAAAACTCCAAAAAGTCGAAAAATATAAAATATTTTGGATAATTTAAAAGAAGTTAAGCTTTTAAATTTAGAAAAAACTATTTGAAAATATTAGCGATTTTTCTGTTCGAAGAAAAAACATTCACACATATTTGGTAATAAAAAAATTTGAAACATGTTTTAAAAAAAAAGAATTGAAATATATATAAATTATAAATTTCTTTGAAAACTCATTCATAACTTATATATGATCCATGAAATTTAGCAAAAATAAAAAAATATGTATAGTAAATATTATACAAAAACACGATAGAAAAGGTACAAACTATTGGAAGGATATCTAGATAAACATTAGATAACAACAACAACAACAATAATAATAATAATAATAATAATAATAATAATAATAATAATAATAATAATAATAATAATAATAATAATAATAATAATAATAATAATAATAATAATAATAATAATAATAATAATAATAATATAATACATCTCGATCTATATTTGATTAAATGAGATAAATTTCATTTAATTTTTATAATTAATTACTGACTATCAATTTTGATGAAATTAATTGGAAACTACATATCATACATATTTCATTCTTTGTAGATACCAACCGTAAGAACGCTATGTTCATTTCATTTTATTTTCACATAATTTCATTATGATATACCAACTACACCTTAGATCATGACTTTGATACTCGTAGAGATATATGTATTTAGTGGTACATGTATGAGAGGACTCTAAATTTGAATTCTAATTCATATCATTTGTATACAACTTCAAGTTTATTGAATCCAATTAGACTTTAAGATTATTTTTAATATTTATTTATCAACTTTAGTTATTAATTGATTATTCCATAATCCAATTACATAATTATTTTTAAAGCTTCTTATAAACAAATAATAGATGATTCATTATATTATAAATTTATTTTATATAACAAATAATTGCTAAAATAGTAAAAAAAAATAACGAGACACGAGAGTGAGACATCAAGAATTGCGGAACATAATAACAGAACTAGACCAATTACATGTTGCTTATCTTTTGCATAATTTGACTTAGATTAATTAATTAATTAATACGACACTAAAAGATATCTTCCGAGTTGTGCTTTGAGTTTTTCTCTAGGCCCACAAAAATTTAGTAGATGAAGACAATTATTCCTTGTTTATATATTTCCTTCACAACCAATAAGAATGATACTTACATTTTAATCTAGTTGATTGTGAGCCGGACTGTAATTCGGTGTCAATAAGAAAGATACTTGCATTATGTTACGGATGCTGATAAATATATATTATGCATAATATTTTTTGGTGGGATGCGGCGACGACAGCGACAGGGAGTGAGAACTAATTAATTTCTCACCAACTAGAAATGTATGATTTCATTTTGCCCATTTCGGCATTTCCAGATGTCCCAATTTTATTTCAAGAAACGTTACGAATTTTGTTATTGGACTTTCATCCGCCGTAGGTAAATTCCATGGTGAGGGTGTAATCCCCTCTCACTATTCATTATTATAACCGTAGGAGAGGACGATCAACCTCACCACGAATTTACCGCCGTAGGGTAAACCACCGATTCTCATACCCCCGATTGATTCTACTATAGAAGCCAATGATAAGCCAATGATAGACAATAACTCTCCTCGAACGCAGCTTACTGTGCTCTCTGAAGGATCTGCCTCTTATGCGTAAATTAGAGCAGGAAATCCCGAAATGGCCCCTACCTTGATATTTTGGGTGAAAGGTTGCTTTAGATTTGCTCAGATTCTCCAAATCTCGAGGGGCTCCACCCGTAAAATTATGCTTTTATCAACTATAGAGTCAATTTTGAAATTTAAATTATGGAATTCATTGTCTCATTAACGTTTATTATATTCCTTATTTATGATCATAATCTGAGTATTTTATATTTAGTTTTAGTTTATATAATTTATTAACTTCTAAAACATAAAAAAATATTAAAAAATGAGATATTAGGATACATCAGACATACCCGATTATTTTCTTGGAATTCAGTTTCCCATTAGCGTTTGTTATAGGGATAAGATGTAAATACACCCTTATACATTTCTGAAAAACCCTAACGTTTTAAAAAATGTGCAAATTACCCTGAGCACTAACGTGGTTTCTAACTCTGTTTATATAATTTTTGATTTTTTCTTTTCTTTTTGGTCAATTAAGATGAAATTTTAAAGGTAGCACGCGTGGACTCGAACCCGGAGACCTTGGCCCGGGACATTAACCACTCTACCACTAGACCAACACACGCACATGATTTTTTCTTGTCTTTTGCTCTTCCTAATCCTTAGAATATATTAAAATCCAAAAGTTGTCAAAATAGAGATTGTTTATAAACTAGTTTTATTATTTTATTGTTGGGAATGGTTCATACATCTAAAATTTGCGGGAGTTTGAACGACATTTTCTCATTCATTCCAACCCAAGCTTTGCAAACGAAAGCTTCTCCAACCCAAGCATCTGCAATCCTTTCTGATTTCGCATGCAATGAGTGGAGATGGAAGCAGCAACGAAAGCGAAAGGTTAGTAAAAACGATATTCAAAGTAGATGTTCTATGTGTAGTGTTCGAACTTTATGAAAATAAAAACATGATTTTTATTTTCTTATCTATTTGTCACATCATTCCGAAAATTAGTGAGTTTTGGTTTATCTTCATGGTAGTTGGACGAAAGATAAAATTTGGGTTTATGATGGTTCGGATATGGATGTCTTGACTAATACAGTGAACAATATGAGTTTTGATCGTATTAAGAACCATTTCTCTGAGTTAGGGTTTCCAAATCCGAAAGTTATATATGTTCGTGATCCTGACAAAATAATAATCGACGGTTTGTACCAAATTAGGGATGAGGAATCATGTAGGAAAACATTACAGTTTATTAAGTTACTCAATTGGGAACAAATTGAGTTGTTTGTTGATATCTCTTACCTGATTTTACTCCATGTATACTGCCAACTGAGATAATGGATGTTACTGCTAGAGAAGAACTGAACTTAGAAGGTAATGAAGAGGTAGAGAAAGGGTAGATGTGAGAGAGAAAATGGTAGACACTGATGTTGGAGAAAGAAGATAAATTCCTACACAATGTATGTAATACCCCGGATTTTTGAACACCAATTTTCGAATTATTAGAGGAGTTTAATTACGATAAAGCCGAGAATGAAAATGAACGTCGATAATTGTCGATTTTGAATAAATGAAAAATTCTCTTAAATTTTTGCATAAAATGAATTTTAATAATAAATAAATATGTTTTAAGTATATGTGAGATATTATTACACTAAGAAAGAAAAAGAAATGTCTTCTCTTATTAAGCTCATTATTTTCGAAAATAATGAAGAACACATATGATTAAATTGTGATCAAGTGTAGGATCACTTTATTTATGTGATAAGGTAGGATTATGACATTTAAAAGATAAGATATGGTTGATAATGACATTATGCTTAAGATAAGATTTTGCTAAGATATTTTTATATAAAGATAAGATAAGGTCATGATGAACTAAGAGATAATGTTTATCTCTTAATGATGTGTAATAAAGTGATAAAATCATAAGAGAAAATATTTTGTCCTTAGCTTATAACAATTTTTGAAATCTATGATTTTATGTAGATATTTTTATCAAATAAATTATTTAATTGCACAAGCTTTAATACTTGATAAATATCATGAAATCAAGGTCAATCTTATCTCCTAGATATTATATAAATTTTGAAATTAATGATTTAGGGCAAGAGTTGGAGGAAATTTTTTATTTAGTTTCAAAACCCTAATTTTCGAAAAAAATTGGAAGATATGCTAGATTTATTCAAGGAATTTATTTTATGATACAAGAACATTATTTATATATATTCCTTCATGAAAATAATATTAGTTATCAAAAGAATGAAGATTTGATAATTTATCCTTAATTTCTAATTAATAGTCGATAACCTCACCTTAGTACATAGAATTGTTCTTAATAAATTTTCCTATGATTTATTTTATCATCCAAGATCTATATTATGTCACATAGCTATTAAAAGGGAAAAAAATAATTTATGTAACATATTTATGTATAAGGAACGGAAATTATATATAAGTGGGAAAAGAAAGATATTTTTCATATCTTTGTGACATTAATGTATATGATTATGATGTAGAGATATTATTAATGTTAAGATAAGGTGAATCATTAATTAAACAAGTGGATGTGTTAATTGTTTGTACATGGCAGAAATTGTTGACTTATAAAGGTAAGAAATAATTTTGGAATTCTTTGATAATGACATCTAATCTTGATAAGGTTATAAAATAATTAAATAAACTATAGGATAAGATAATATTTTGTCTTATAATGCAATTGGGGGGGACCGAAAATCTAGGGTAAATAAATGAGAGTTGTAATTTTTGACTTTAAATACTTTATAACTTCTATAAATAAGGGATCACCCCCCTACACTTCATAAGGCACGAAAATGAGAGAAAAATATAGATAGTGTTCTCCAAAAAATTTCTTCGATCCTAAGTAGAAAAACGTTGACGTCGCCGATCAAAACCTTTTAAAAGGTTAGAAATCGTAATACCTTTTATTATATGCAAAAATATTATATATTCATCCATGAAATAATAAGTTATATGCTTTTGTTATTCTATGTGAAGTATGAGAAATTTTGTTAAATGTTTAGGTTGTTAATTAAATATGTTTATATGATGTTTATAAGCATGTATTATGAATTTAATACAAAGATGAGCATGTTATAATTTTTCTTATAAAAACCAAAAATTTGTAAGAAATATATGTTGATGAATTTTAATTGTTGTTTTGATCATAAATTAATGATAGTTAGTATTGTTTAAAGTATGTATGATTTAAATCATAATTTTTTGTAAAAATATTGGATATTATTTCATGAGAATTTCGAAAATGACCAAACATGAAATATTGATGTATAAGTTGTTTATGATTAATATTATGACATATTATTAATATATGATGATAATAATATGTTGTGTGAATTAATTAGAATTTTTGAAAATTGTTTATTAAATTAATAAAGATTTTCGAAAATTAGGTTATTGATAAACGCGCATTTTACACGTTTATTGTTGATATTTAAAGATGAGTTTAGATCATTTAATGTGCTTTATGTATCGATTCTTAATGTTTTATCTATTTCTAGAAGATACTGCTTTGGGTATTCCTTCGACGTTTGTAGGTTTATATGTTGATAATCGCAAGGAACGAAGACGAGTCAATACCACGTTCTGCCCAATTCCCAGCGACCAACCTAGCGGTCGCTAGGATGGCCGCTAGGCAACCCGCGTGAGAACCCAGCGAGACCGCGACCGCGATCCCGTGCCCGCGAGCGAAGCCCAATACGAGAAAGCTCATCGATTTTTCGCGACCGTTGCTGCGACCGCTAGCCAGTGTCGCGAGGTAACCAAGCGAGCGCAAGGAGGCGAGCGAAGCGAGAAGAGCGTCTGCTGGAGATACCTCATGTCGAGCTAGCGATCATGAGCAGCGATCGCGAGACGGCGGTAGATGAGAGATTAGGGTTTCCACCTTTTTCTATAAATAAGCAAGCCCCACTCGCGCCTCCTAGACCCCGCATTTACTCGTAGAGCTTTTCATTCAGTTTTTCCTCGCTTTTGTCTTTCTTTAGCTTAGTTTAGTTCTAGATTTAATTCTTGCTTTGTTCTTGCTTAGTTCTTCATTCGCTATCGATCGGAACGTTTTGTCCGATCGCTTTCAGATGTTTTCCGTTCTTTCGCTGGGATTAGATTCAAGACCAACCATTGTTCATCCAACGCTCATCACGGGTTTTATATATTTAATTTCCGCTTTTATGGTTAAATCGTATTTTATTCCGCTTATTATGTCCGCCAGATTGCTCTAATCCTGTGGTTTGCATGATTCGATCCCATATGTTGTGATTTCTTATCGCTATTTACCTTTCGGCATCGATTCATGATTCTTGGTGCTTATTTATATGTGTTGATTTCGATCAATCTTGATGCATATCTAGTTGTCGGTTAATTACGTAATCAGTATTAATTGTCAATCGATCTTGAATGCATGATACGAATAAGCCTTGAGTCGTAGCTGAGATAGGATATTCGTAGGAAGCATATTCTTAGTGATCCTTTTGGAGTTACTTGTTTTCACCTAGAATGGTAGGGAAAACTCGTAATCTACTGCCGCAATTGTCGTAATTGAAGTTGTTGGTTATATTTGTGATCTTCCATCTTGTCTGGATTAAAATTGGCTAATAGGAACAGGATAAACATACGTTGTGGATATGATTAATGCATCCCTAGGGTTAGTATTCTTATCTGTTTTATCATCCGTGAGTTTATTGCTTTATTTTATATTTCTGCTTGGTTACCTTTGCTTTGGATTAAATTCTGAAGCCTTAAACCTTTCACCTTTTTTCGTGGTCAATAATGATGAATTATCGTTGAGCTAGCTTCAGTGTTTCAGACACAATCCCCGTGGATACGATATCTTAACACCTATACTTACACATTTTCGTGTTAGAAAAGTGAGCGATCAAATTTTGGCGCTGTTCGGGATTGTTAAGATTGCATAGGAATAATTTGACGATTTGGATTTATTAATTCAAGTTATATATATTATTATTTATTTTGTCACATAAATTCTCTCTTTCTCGTGTAGTTTATGCGACAAGATCTCGGGGACCTCCAAGTATTATTAGATCCCGGATCGAAAGCTCTCAAAGGAGAAAAGGACGAGAGAGAGACGGGCCGCAATGGCGCCCAATCCACGTAATCGGGGTATTCCTCCCGAGCAAGCCGCACGATGCTAGCCGACTTTGCGAGATGCAAATGTCGATGGCGAATATGGGAATCATTGTCCCCGCCCAGAGGAAAGACCTCGAATCACATGTACCGACCTCCCACCCAATCAGGTTCAAGGAGGCGGTTGGGGCCTCGCACGTAGATGCAAACAATTTTGAGCTAAAACCGCCCGATCAAGATGGTCCAAGGAGAGCGCTTTGGGAGAGGAGTCACGGAAGACCCAATGCGCATCTCGAGACTTTTCTCGATATTTGTAACACCATCAAATGTAATGGGGTGCCACAAGACACGATCCGGATGCGCATGTTGGGTTTCGCCGCCAGCAACAGCGAAAAATTGGTTCAAGAGTTTGGACCGAATCGGCATCGACACTTGGGGAAACTTTGCGGTTTCTTCGAAATACTTTCCACGCGAAAGCGTTAGAAGATCATCGCCAAATCTCTCATTTTGCCAAAACCACGACGAATCGCTATTCGAGGCATGGGAGAGATTCAGGGTCTATCGAGACGATGTCCACAACATGGGTTCTCCAAGGAGCAACAGATCACACAGCTTCTACAAAGGACCGACACGGCGCATTTATGAGCATGGTAGATCGTCGACGGGGCTATTTATCGAACCGACAAGTAGATTTAGGCGAGCCGTATTTTAGAAGAGATGGTCCACAATGCCTATCAATGGCCAACGGAGAGAACACCGGTGTTCAAAGCATTGCGTTGAGAGGATTCAAAATATGACGATCTCGTGAAGAAGTTCACCCTTCAAGAGTCGATTGAGACAGAACGCCACCACATCAATCGGAGGAATCATCCGATTTCCAACAACCTCCAAAGCAGCTTCACCGTGCGTAATGGTGTGATTCAAGAGTCAAGAAGCCAAATCTAGAAGAGTTGATGCAGCTTGGTTGTGAGCAACCAACAAATGACGACGAACCGTAATTGCTCATCAATATTATCGCCGAGGATAACACGCTTAGAATCCATCGAAAACCATGGGCAAACACATGAAGATAATGGAGAACCAAATCGGATAGATAGCGGCTCGACAAATGCACACCAAAGACGGGCCACTTTCCGAGCAATACGGTGAACCCAAAAATCGATGTTTCGCCATCCGGATGAGGAGTGGACGAGCCTACTCGAGCCCCGCCAGAAGAAGAGCATGAAAGCACACCGAGCGTAAACTTGCGATCGAGCTCGCGATCATGAGCCCGACCGCGAGTCCGAAGTTGTCCTCGCAGCTCGCGACCGAAAGCACGCGCTCGCCGCACCCGACCACGAGCCATCGAGTGCGGCGCGCCGATTTGTTCGTGAGCGACCCAACCGCATGTTTGTAGGGAATACATATGTTAACCTCGCCCGAGGATCCATCTGGGTGTTTAGTTCACCATACATTGATTATAAACCTAGCATGCGTCTATATAATTCAATCGCAACACGTTGGGGTTTTCACGTGTTTACCTTTGGATCCAAGAGGTCGATGGAACGAGATGAACGGATCGAACGGATCGGACTCGTGCTGACCTTCCGGACCGTATCCCGGCCGCCCAATCTCCAACGTCGAGTGAGGACGATCTATGGAGAATGCTTCGAAAATCACCCTTTGCTCTCTTCACTAAAACTCACGAAAATTTTCTCTCAAGCTCTATGAGATGGCCGAAAATCTTGTAGGAATTATGTGAGCATTAACCTGACTTTATCTCATACCTTATATTTATAATGCACTACCTTAATCCCATATGGAAATTACCATAATCCTATATGGAAATTACCATAATCCTATATGGAATATTACCATAATCTTAGGATTATTTCCATACTCGTGATTATTTCCATACTCTCGTGATTATTACCATAATCTTATATGGAAAGGATCTATGCATATACCATAAATATAATAATATCCTTGTGGGATAAAGAGAATAAAATCTTGCCATAGGAGCAATAGGGCGCCGATTTTCCTCTTTCTACGGGCCTGGATGGGCCAGTACCGAGGATCAAATGCAGGAATAAAGATGGGCCTCAAATAAATTAATTATCTTATGTTCACCTGAACATAAATTAATTTATAAACGTTCGATCATGCCACTAGAGAAAGAATGTCGACTTACCCCTTTATTACCGAAGTTGAGTCGGGCTTGCACTTAGACATTACGAATCCCGTATTTAAGATATCGAACGTCCATTAATCATTTATAGCAATCATTTGCTAAAACGATTAATAACTTCATTTCCTTAAGTAGTACCACTCAACCTTATTATTGTACTTGAGCTAACTCAACCCGCGGGGTTTAGTACAATAAACCTTTGAGCTCCTTAAGGGACGTCATCATCCTTAACGGATACGGTGACTCGACATGAGATAACTAGCGTGACCTACAAGACCGCCACCACCCAAGATGCGAGAATCTTGGGTTAGAACATATAACCTCACTCATAACAAGTCAAAGTGATGGTCAAGAACTCATACTCACCTAATACCTTATCGAGGTTTAGATCATCGTAAGTCACCGAGATCTTGGTTCTTCACGACGGTCGAAAGAAGAACACATCTCACCGTGATCCTTCAATACATCCGAGACGCATCAAAGATAGACAAGCAACTAAGTCAAGTCACTTCTTATCTATATCGCAGCTAAACCGACAACTCATCCTTAAGTTGTCTCACCAGTGAAACTTTTATATCTCATCAAGCTTGACCAATCATACAGACTTCGTGATCTTCTACACACCGTATGATCTAACTTATATATGAGATAAGGGACACGATATATGCAATCAAGTATTCAAATCGACATAGAGATTGTAATAGTGGTAATGAAACATTGTATACAAGCTCAACCAAACTGCTTTCAAGATACAAATCCAACAATCTCTCACTTATACTAAAGCAAACTTTTAGTATACAATGTGTCTTTCTACTAGCTATTACAAACAACCATCACTTTGCTTCTCCCACTTATACAAAGTTTCCTTTCTAAGTGGGTGCCATCAAGCATAATC
The DNA here is from genome assembly GCA_036937905.1 of Salvia rosmarinus. NCBI lineage: Eukaryota > Viridiplantae > Streptophyta > Magnoliopsida > Lamiales > Lamiaceae > Salvia > Salvia rosmarinus. The sequence continues at coordinate 9,249,042 of CM072822.1, forward strand.
CAAGTCCTCTAACGTGTCCATCGTAGACTTTTTGCGGCAGCTCTTCGTGAATGGATCCGCTAGATTTTCCGTTGTATCAATCTTTTCTATCAAGACGTCACCTCGTCTAACGATTTCTCGTATGACATGGTACTTTCTCTCTATGTGTTTGGTCGCCATGGGTCCGTGGTTCCTTCGAGTTTGCATCGCACCGAGTTATCACAAGAAACTATGATACTCTTGGGCAAACCAGTACCACATCTAGATCCACGAGGTAGTTCTTGAACCATCTGCCTCCTTAGAAGCCTCAAAGCGGCTACATATTCGGCTTCCATGGTAGAGTCCGCAATGCATCGCCGCTTTGCACTCCGCCAGATACTGGCTCACCTCCCAAGGTAAACACATAGCCGAGGTTGACTTTTTCTCATCACGGTCGACTTGAAACCGAGTCAGATAACCCAAAGGCATTAGACTATCTACATGGTAAATTAGCCTATAATCTCGAGTCCTTTTCGTACTTGAATATATGCTTTCTGCGATCCAATGAGCTTGTCGTGGTTAGATCGATATTCAGCTACTATGCCTACCGTGATAGCGTAGATATCGGGCCTCGTGCATAGCATTACAGTACATGAGACTTCCTACGACTGAAGCGTAAGAACTTGTCTCATTTCCTCATCTCCTTTGCAACATAGGTGATCTGCGTTTTAGATAAAGGAACGCCATGTATGAAAGGTAGCAATCCTTTCTTGGCGGTCCGCATACTAAAACGAGTAATCACAATATCAATGTAAGACGCCCGAGATAAGCTCAATATTTTCTTCTTGCGATCTCGGTAAACCTCGATCCCAAGAATGTACTGCATCTCCTAAGTCTTCATTTGAAATTGATCGGATAGCCAACTCTTTCGTCGATAACGACTTCACGTTGTTGCCAACTAGAAGGATGTCATCTACATAAAGTGCAAGAAATACCACATCACCGCTGACATCTAACCGATACACACAACTCGCTAGGCAACTGGGTAAATCCATGGACTTTACTACCTCGTCAGCGTAAGTTCCATGATCGGGAGGTTCGCTAAGTCCATAAATGGACTTAAGCTTCCATACTAGATGCTCTTCACCCTTTACCACATAACCTTCAGTGTTCGCATATAGATGTCTCTACCTTCCTCAAGGTAACCGTTTAGAAAAGCGGTTTAACATCCATTTGCCAAACCTCTGGGTTCAGTGGGCCGCTATGGCGGAAGAATTACGATGGACTTGAGCATTGCTACGGCGAAAAGGTCTCATCGAAATCGATGCCCTCAACTGAGTGTACCCTTTCACCACAAGCCCGGCTTTAAAAGTCGAAACCTGCTCCATCGGAATCTCTCTCCTCTTGATATCCACTTACTACCTACGGCTTCCTTGCCATCCGGTAGAGTGTCTTTCATATACATCCATAGCCGTTATGGACTCCATTTCTAAGTCCATAGCGGTGTGCCATGATCTTGCATCAATATCTTGTATCGCTTCCTCAGATGTCCATGGGTCGATTATTGCATGTTCGTCTGCCGGACTAAATCCAAGATTCACCCACGAACATAAATCGCTCGGGTTGACGAACAACCCTCCCACTGACGAGGTTCTCTGAGCACAATGGCAACGGTGGGTGCAGATACTTGTGGTTCTCTAACTTGCACAACTTCACGTGTAGGTACCACTGCAGTCGGTATCTCCAGCGAACTCGACCCACTTCAATTTCTTGAAGTATCGGTGTCGATCCTCCCACTGACTCGACATCTCGCACTTTGGCCTAATCGGTGGTGGAATACGATCATCTTCTAATTCTTGAAGAATGATTTCAACTTTGGACTTATGATTTTCATATAATCCTCTTCAAGAATCGGGCATTAGTCTTATAATGACCTTCGATCCTTAGACTATAGAATAAACCACCTTCGTTCCTCTAGGATAGCCAATAAACACCTTGCGTCGGATCTAGCCTCCAACTTGTCGACTTTCTTGTTCAAACCGTGCCGGATCGCCCATATCTTTATGTGGCTTAAACCGGGCTTCGCCCAAACCACAACTCGAAGGGTCTTTTCGACCGACTTGGGCGGTACTAGATTTAACAAGTATGCCGCCGTCTCTAAGGCATATCCCGAACGAAATAGGCAATGTAGCATAACTCATCATAGATCTAACCATTTCCAAAGAGTCCTATTTCTTCGCCTCGACACACCATTTTGTCGGTGTGCGTCTGATGAAGTCTTGTTGGATGTAATCCCACACTTCACTAGATAGTCCATAAACTCGTTCTCGAGGTATTCGCCACCGCGATCGAACGCAGGACTGATACTTTACCTAGCTTCGCCTCCACTTCCGCCTTAAACTCTTTGAATTTCTCAAAGCATTGACTTCTGCGGTGAAGCGGTATATGTATCCGCACTTGAGTAATCGCCGATGAAAGTGACAAAATACTCGTACCTCCACGAGCTTGTGTGGACATCGGTCCACATAAGTCGAATGGACTAACTCTAACATTTCTTTGGCTCTATAACCCTTCGCTTTGAAGGGTCCGTCGACATCTTACCTTCTATACTGATTCGCAGACCGGAACCATGAGTAACCGTGAGATTCCCTAACGCCCATTCTTAGCCGCCTCTTTGGATCCTATTTAGATTGATGTGACCTAGTCTAAGATGCCGGAGAAAAGTAGAGTCACTTCTAAGAAAACTTTCTTTTTGTGGTTTGATGAAGATGCAACATAGTTATAGGTATTATGTTTTGCGTAAATAGTATAAAGCTAATTATATAAGGTGCCAACACGATAACTTCGTCATTTCTTATGATAGAAACACCACTATCAAAATAACAGAATATCCATGAGTAAATAATTTGAAATGAAACAAGGTTCCGTAGAAAATCCGCACATATAAAACGCCTTTCAAAACTAAAACTGTTGTCCCAAAACATAAAGAAACATCTCCAATCGCAATTGACTTGACTTTCGCGCGTTGCCCGTGGAGATCGTTATCTCGCCATCAAACACTCCCTTGTCGCAGGAACCCTCGCAGGTGTAACAAACATGATCGATTACCAGATCTACTACCCAAGAATGGGTAGAACAAGTCGCTAAACATGTTTCCGTCACTAAAGCAAACCAGCGTACTGAGCCTCGAGCATAGGGCACTTGCCTTCCACGCCCAGCCTTACCGCACTCAAGCACTCGCCTTCTCCTTCGCTTCTGCCTCCGTGGCAACCATGTTCTTGCTCCCATTACTCCCACTATTTCCTCGCTTCTACCACCTTTGGTACCCTTTTCTATTTCCATTTTGCGATGAAAATTTTGGGCCCTTAGATGTGCTAGCAAGAGCATGTCCTCCTTTTCTCATAACTCCTTCCGCAGCAACAAGATCATTAAGCAACCGACTAAGTGTAAACTCGGTCTTGCTCATGATCGCATTCACGAAAGTTCTCAAAAGACTTGGGCGGTGTATTGAGGATGATATCGACATTGGCTTCGTATCATACCTCCTCCCAACCGATCAAGACTATCCATGAGACGAGTCATGTGAAGACATGTTCATGGATCGAACTTCCTTCTTCCATCTTACACGCCAAGATTTCTCTCATTGTGTGGAAGCGGATCGTCCGATCCGATCACCCAAACTTACCTCGAGACTTGACCAAAATCGGTCGCGTCTCACCATCGATCGATGTCGGGTACCGCAAGCCTGGACATCGTAGTCATCATATAAAGATTTAGCCATATTGTTTGACTTATTCCAAAGTCCGCTTGACTCGCCGCTCATTAGTCGACGCGTCGATAGCGGCATCGGGTTTAGAGTAGTGAGAACAAACATGTGTTCTTCAATGATAAGAACATATTCCATGTTTCGCTTCCACTCGATAAAATTGGACCGGATAACGGATTTTGTGCGAGCATATTGATAATCGGTGTAAGAGACATATCTCAAAACGATAACGTAAAACACATAAGCATACGATCGCAATGATTCAGAATAATAATATTGTAACCTTTCGATAAAACAATATTAATTGAAACCTCCAATCGCCCAAGGAATCCCACATGCAAGCCACGCTGTGGGACGCTACACGAACCCCCGACTGCACTAAAATATACCTTTAGTCGCTTAATTTCAATCCATGTCAACTTATCCTTATGACAAATGAAATTAATGATTGGACCTTACTAGACCACATCACTATCGCAAAGGGACTTCATGGAAGTTGTACTTGAGGTGATGTCTAAGCAATGACCACAATTTTAACAAATAGAAGATGAATTCTTAGAATTGGTATACTCACCGGACCATACCGCTTCCAATTCAAATTCTTTTGTTATCTCATTTTATATCTATCTCTAGAGAACTTATGAAAATCGCACACGCAGCCACGCTGTGGGACGCTACACATGAAACTCCCACTTCTCAATAGATTTAAAATGTTTTATTTAGAAATCTCATCTAACAAACTTATGATAAACAATGCAAAGCAAGACACGCGCGTGGATCGCCACTCACGCATGCCTCACTTTGTTTAGAGATCAAAAGTGGAGGTCTTGACATTTTAATTTGAAAAATTAATTTGTCGGGTTGCTTGCTTAGTCTTTTATTCAAAAGGTTTGTCCATGCGATCACGTAATCTAGCATGCTTTTATAGAACTCAACATGTAAAACATGCTCAGTAATTCTAAAATATGCTTGATAAACGCGATAAACCTAGCATGCTTACTATGCGCATTCAATTCGTAAAACACTTAAAGGTTTGTCAACGTAATATAAACATACATAGCATGCAATCGCACAATTTAAACATCCACGATACATGCATATGAACGATAAAAATAAAATAAACGCTCATCGCGCTCCAATCGTGAAACCTGACATATAAATCTAATCTATTACATAGATTTACAAAGTACGAATGAAACTTGAAACGGGCCTCGCGTACCCGCACGGACCGGATTCAACAAATGGTCCTCGCGAGCACGGGCACGGACCGAAAATGCGAAAACGGTCCGGGCCGGTCGGTCTAACTCTTGGGTCGCCGCCGCTGGGCAGTGCCCACCGCCGCCCGCCTTATCGTCCGCGCTGCTCGCGTGTCCTCATGGCATACCTCGCGGTCGCTAAAGCGACCGCGACCGACGAAAGAACATGCGTAACCGCGAGCGCCGAACGCTGCCGAGACGCCGCCGCCCGGGTCGCGTACCGCGACCATGAAGTCCGCTTCGCGGGCGCCGGGTTTCGCGCGAACGCGCGCCCGTCGCCGCGCCCTCGCGATCGCTTCTTGCGATCGCGAGGCTCGCCGCGAAACCGCCCGATGTCACCGAGACCCGTTTTCCCGTCGTTTCGTTCTTCGCTCTTTCGCTCTTTTTCTTTACGGATAAGATTTACATAATAAAATCTAATCTAACCACGGATTTTCTCGTGGTGTAAAAACAAAATCCGACAAAACAATAAACGAGCCACGATGAACAGCGGATCCACAATTAATAAAACGCACGTAATAATCAAACGTGAATTAATCCAATGAGCCAAGATTCTCGATCCCGTGCTCGATACCAATCAAGGAAAACGATGTTAACCTCGCCCGAGGATCCATCTTGGGTGTTTAATTCACCATACATTGATTATAAACCTGGCATGCGCTCATATAATTCAATCGCAACACGTTGGGGTTTTCACGTGTTTACCTCGATCCGAAGAGGTCGATGGAACGAGATGAACGGATCGAACGGATCGGACTCGTGCTTTGACCTTCCGACCAGATCCCGGTTGCCCAATCTCCAACGTCGAGTGAGGACGATCTATGGAGAATGCTTGGAAAATCACCCTTTGCTCTTCACTAAAACTCACGAAAATTTTCTCTCAAGCTCTATGAGATGGTCGAAAATCTTGTAGGAATTATGTGAGCATTAACCTAGACTTTATCTCATACCTTATATTTATAATGCACTACCTTAATCCCATATGGAAATTACCATAATCCTATATGGAAATTACCATAATCCTATATGGAATATTACCATAATCTTAGGATTATTTCCATACTCGTGATTATTTCCATACTCGTGATTATTACCATAATCTTATATGGAAAGGATCTATGCATATACCATAAATATAATAATATCCTTGTGGGATAAAGAGAATAAAATCTTGCCATAGGAGCAATAGGGCGCGATTTTCCTCTTGCTACGGACTGGACGGGCCAGCCTGGATCAAATGCAGGAATAAAGATGGGCCTCAAATAAATTAATTATCTTATGTTCACCCCTGCAACATAAATTAATTTATAAACATTCGATCATGCCACTAGAAAGAATGTTGACTTACCCTTTATTACCAAGTTGAGTCAGCTTGCACTTAGACATTACGAATCCCGTATTTAAGATATCGAACGTCCATTAATCATTTATAGCAATCATCGCTTAAAACGATTAATAACTTCATTTCCTTAAGTAGTACCACTCAACCTTATTATTGTACTTGAGCTAACTCAACTGCAGGTTTAGTACAATAAACCTTTGAGCTCCTTGTGGGGCGTCATCATCCTTAACGGATACGGTGAATCGACAGATAACTAGCGTGACCTCTGAAGATCGCCACCACCCAAGATGCGAGAATTGGGTTAGAACATATAACCCTCACTCATAACAAGTCAAAGTGATGGTCAAGAACTCATACTCACCTAATACCTTATCGAGGTTTAGATCATCGAAGTCACCGAGATCTTGGTTCTTCATGACGGTCGAAGAAGAACACATCTCACCGTGATCCTTCAATACGCTCGAGACGCATCAAAGATAGACAAGCAACTAAGTCAAGTCACTTATCTATATCGCGGCCCAAACCGACAACTCGTCCTTAAGTTGTCTCACCGTGAAACTTTTATATCTCATCAAGCTTGACCAATCATACGATTACGTGATCTTCACACATCGTATGATCTAACTTATATATGAGATAAGGGGACACGATATATGCAATCAAGTATTCAAATCGATAGAGATTGTAATAGTGGTAACAGAAACATTGTATACAAGCTCAACCAAACCGCTTTCAAGATACAAATCCAACACATGCCACCCCGAGCAATCAGCAGAGCAGTCGTCGAGAAATCAACACAGCTCATAAGCTCGCTCGCACGCCAAGAAGGAGTCCAGCGCCGGAGATACCTCGCCACCTTCCCAGCCGATCGCAAGGTCGATCATGAGGCGCCTGCAAAATCGTCGCACACACACCCTCCTACCTGCTTCCGAGTCGACTTGTCAAGTCAAAATATGACGAGGAGTTTGCTCGCTTCAAAGAGATTTTTCAAAAGTTGAGATAAATTTGCCTCTATTTGAAGTTACCGCGAAACATGCCGGATACATGAAATTCTTAAAGACGCGACTTGCAAGCAAGAAGAAACCGGGAAATTTGAGAAAATTACCTATCCAAGAATGAAGTGCCGTCTTGCAAAGGCTCCCCTCCGGAGCGTATGATCCCTGTAGTTTTACGTTAGAGTGCGAGATCGCCGAGCGGACTTTTCCAAATGTTTTGTGCGACTTGGGGCGAAAGATCAACTGATGCCGTTGAACGATTCAACCGGCTACACCTAGGAAAGATGAAACCGACGAAGATTTCATCGATGATGGCCGACCGTCAACACATATCCAAAAGGTATCGTCAAGACGTGTTGGTAAGAATTCGTGATTTTGTTTTTCCGCCGACTTTGTTATTTTAGATATTCCCAATTCAAACAACAACCACTAATCTTAGGTAGAACTTTTCAGCAATCGGTCGTGCGTTGATTGATGTGCGAAAGCGCAATCTCACATTTCGTGTTAGCGACGAGGAGCTCAAGATTTCCATATATGACGCCATCAAGCAACACGGCGGTGGAAAGCGGAAGAGTGCTACTCGATCACGACCGCTGCCGCCGCACACGCCGAGCGCTTAGAGGGTACTCACCAATCGAGGATGTCATGAAGGAAGAAGTGGACTCGGCATGGAACCCCGAGTGTATCATTCAAGTTTTGGGGGCTTCCATAGTCAAGTGGTGGTCATCCGAATGCTAAGTTTAGGAGGATCCACGAGTTGAGAAGGATTTCACCACCAAAACGCCGATCGACAAGGTTAGTGATGGTCAGCTAAAGACGTTAATTAGCACTTGTTGGGAGGTAACCCAACGGTTTCTTGTTTTGTTTTGTGTTTTGTTTTGTTTTTCGTTTGTGTTGCTTTGTTGGATCTTTTGTCGTGTTTTGTTTTGTTTTTCGTTTTAGTCCGTCGATCAACGAGTTAAGTGAAGTATGTTAATCCATGTGCCAATGACGATAGAAATTTTTTTGAAATTTAATGATAGTGCGCATGATATGTTAGAAAATAACGCATGAATGACGTGAGTGGCTTAGTTTGTTGTTTTTCACCATTTGCTTATCCCGTGAGACTTGAGCTTCATGTATAAACATCTTGATACGCTTCGTTAATTGTGTGATATCGTGCATGTGATTATCTTCTAGAACTTGCCGCTTTTACGTCGAGACCGCAATATGTGTTTCGAATTTGGAAATGATAGAAGGCCATCTTTGTTAGCCACATACTTACCCAAAAACTAACCCGATAATATCTATCATTTGTTACCTTCTTTGAGCCGTTATTTGACTTTATTCTTTCGACTAACCGGATGATAGGAGGTGAGGATGGATATGAGAATCAAAAGGGGTTGAAATTTTGATGTAATTATGGCGAGAAACATTAGTTTTAGAGAAATACATCTGTGGTGAAAAAATGGTACCCGTGTGAAAATAATAAACCCTATAAGCTCTAGAAAAGAAAAGAAAAGCAATGATAAGTTCACTATGTGTTTTGGGCATAAAGGGTCGTTAATCAAAGTATAGGTACCTTATGAGGCATAAACGTCAATTTAGCACGTTGGAAAGAAGAGAAAATGGACAAAGTCCATATGTGTCGAAAAGTATAAATGGGGTGCTTGGAATATTTTGAGTCACTTTGCCATATATTATCTTACCTTAACCAATGTGCCTACATTATAACCTATGAAAAGACCTTTTGATCCTTATTTGAACACATTTGACGCGGTGGAGATATTAGAAAATGGAAGCCTATGGTAAGATGTTGCATTGCATTGATCGCTGAGTGTATACACGCCCTACATTTCTTTATGAGTTGAGTGTATCCTATATTTTACACACATGCCGCGTGAGGTTGAATTAAATGAGTTTTGCCCTCGATGGTTGTTTGTGTCGAGTTGGCTAACGTCGTCATGTGCGATAATGTTTTTGAGCGTTAATATGTTTCGAGGCTTATAATGGTTATCCTCTTACGCTCGCTGATCTTTCTTTTCGTCTTTCTGCTCGCTTTTTGTTTGAGGACAAACAATGCTTTAAGTTTGGGGGTTTGATAAACGCGCATTTTACACGCTTATTGTTGATATTTAAAGATGGGTTTAGATCATTTAATGCGCTTATGTATCGATTCTTAATGTTTTATCTATTTCAGAAGATCTGCGCTTGGGTATTCCTTCGACGCTTTGTAGGTTTATATGTTGATAATCGCAAGGAACGAAGACGAGCCAATACCACGCTCGCCCAGCCTCAACGACCAACCTAGCGGTCGCTAGGATGGCCGCTAGCAACCCGTGAGAACCCAACGAGACCGCGATCGCGATCCGTGCCGCGAAGCGAAGCCCGCCAGAAAGCTCATCGACGATTTCTCGCGACCGATTGCTAGCGACCGCTAGCCAGTGTCGCGAGTAACCAAGCGAAAGCAGGAGGCGGCGCGAAGCGGAAGAGCGTGCGGGAGATACCTCGCGGTCGAGCTAGCTATCATGAAAGCGATCGCGAGACGGCGCGGCAGATGAGAGATTAGGGTTTCCACCCTTTTCTATAACAGGCAAGCCCCACTGCGCCTCCTGAGACCCCGGACGACCCCGTAGAGCTTTTCATTCAGTTTTTCTCGCTTTTGTCTTTCTTTAGCTTCCGCTTAGTTCTAGATTTAATTCTTGCTTTGTTCTTGTTTAGTTCTTCATTCGTTATCGATCGGAACGTTTGTCCGATCGCTTTCCGTTGTTTTCCGTTCTTTCGCCAGATTAGATTCAAGACCAACCATTGTTCATCCAACGCTTCATCACGGGTTTTATATATTTAATTTCCATTTTATGGTTAAATCGTATTTTATTCCGCTTATTATGTCCGGCTAGATTTCGCTCTAATCCTGGGTTTGCATGATTCGATCATATATGTTGTGATTCCCGTTATCGTTATTTACCTTTCGTGCATTGATTCATGATTCTTGGTGCTTATTTATATGTGTTGATTTCGATCAATCTTGATGCATATCTAGTTGTCGGTTAATTACGTAATTGTATTAATTGTCAATCGATCTTGAATGCATGATACGAAAAAGCCTCGAGTCGAGTCGAGATAGGATATTCGTAGGAAGCATATTCTTAGTGATCCTTTTGGGTTACTTGTTTTCACCCAGAATGGTAGGAAAACTCGTATTCTCGCCGCAATTGTCGTAATTGAAGTTGTTGGTTATATCCGTGATCTTCCATCTTGTCCGGATTAAAATTGGCTAATAGAACAGGATAAACATACGTTGTGGATATGATTAATGCATCCCTAGGGTTAGTATTTCTTATCTGCTTTATCATCCGTGAGTTTATTGCTTTATTTTATATTTCGCTGTTACCTTTGCTTTGGATTAAATTAAAAGCCTTAAACCTTTCACCCTTTTTCGTGTTCAATAATGATGAATTATCGTTGAGCTAGCTTCGTGTTTTCAGACATAATCCATGTGGATACGATATTCGCTACTTCTATACTTACATATTTTCGTGTTAGAAAAGTGAGCGATCGATTATAAAGAGTATGATGTTAAAAATTTTCTATGACTAATGTTATTTGATATTATGGATCTTATGTTAATATGGTATGTTATTTGAAATTATAGGAAATTATAGATAAGTTTTGAAAATAAAGTGAAAGGGCCGAAAATAAAAGAAAAAGGAAAAAAAAAAAATAAAGTTTTAAATTCATTTTACTACATATCACATAATTGGATCCAAAAATATGTTTAAAATGTGATATGAATATATGTGAATTTTTAAATGAAGTATAATAGGTTCACGTTGAAATCTTGGTTAAAGTGACGTAAGACTTTGAAATATGAAGTATTACGCTTAAGTTCACATATGTGTATATCGAGCACGATTGATTGTTAATGTGAAAAGTAGGGACTTATGGGAATATGATTATTAATACGTTAGAATTTGAGTATATATGTAAGATGAGAAGTGAAGTTAGTACGCGACGAAATTAGTTATGAAATTAAGATTCGAAGTTACGCGAAATGATGTGAACTAAAGGAAAGAATGAAATGATGGAATATTATATCTCTTCGAGACGCGACGAATATAATAGTGGTTAAAGGATCCTTAACGATAAAATGATTGATGTTAGTGAGTCCATTGTTTCGGATTGATGATTTTCGAAAAAGTATAGTGATGTACTAAATCTCGTTTCTCACGTTGATAAGGTCCTGGCTCGAAGGAGAAAGGAAACGGAAAGTAAACTAGTGACATAAGAACTATAAGTTCTCGAGGTGGACTTTCTTATTTAAACAAAATGTGGGCTTTCTTATCAAAAAAATTATGAGCTTTATTGGAAAATGAGATTTCGAAAATATTTACTGTTATTACTTTACTGCTTTTCTTATACTGCAAATGATGAGATACGATATTGTCTGCCAAAAATGTTTTATGTTTTGTATATATCCATTCGGGTTGGCCGGGCCAACAGGAGATTACGAATTCGGATCCTACTAGTGAGAGACTAGTTAGGATTGTGTACACTTTAGCCTCTGAACCGCTGGGCGGTCAGTCGTGCGTCCGGGTGAAGGGAGGCCTCCCTCCCGACGCGTTATCCATAGCCGACTTGGAATATACGTTATGAGAAAATGCCTGGCCAGGCGATGTTTGAGAAAATGAGGAAAATATTTTAGTAAGAACAAGGCCTTTTCAAATAAAACCCTTATGTCTTAATGTGATGGTGGCAGTACAATATTCGTAAAGGAAATGAAAAATGTTTTCGGCATGTGTCCATTGGGTACTTTGTACTCAGCCCTGCATGTTTGTTTTTAAATGTGCAGGTTGAGCTGGTGACGGAACGGAGCGGAGTTGGGCGGAAATCTTTTTTCTACTAAGTATGGAACGTCTTTTAGTTCGCCTTGAGAATGCATCTTCATATGCATGTCTCACACGTTCATTCCGCTCACTCTTGAAACTCTTTTATGTTCTATAACTATGTTAAGTTGTTGAAGGTTCTGTGGGAAGTTTTGTAAAAAAACCACTGTTTTGTTAGAACCTTCGAAATAATCCTTTATATAAATTATTTCCTTCTATCCTTAATCTCGTTGATGCTTTGCAACATCCGTGTTTCTTCACATGTGAAATTAGTTGAAAATCTCCTTCTTTTAATGTTTACTTAACCCAACCCCAAGTCATGGTCCGATAAGGCGGTTCTTCGGGATTAGACGAATCGGGCTGTGACAATGTAATCGGTAAGAGAATGTGCATAATGGTCCTATGGGTTACCCAAGTGAATCTGGTGGGGATGATGGTGAGGATTATGAGGCCAATAGAGAAGGGTTGAACATAGAAGGTAATGCAAATGTAGAGAAAGTGATAGATGAGAGTGAGGAAATGGTAGAGGCTGGTGGTAAAGAGAGGGGAAATTCTACACAATATAATCTGCAAGAGAATGTGTATGTTCATCCTGTGGGTTACATAAATGAATCTAGTGGGATGTTGGTGAGGATTATGAAGCTAGTAATGAAGATGAAGCTGCTACAAGAATTTGCACAGATTTTCAAAATTTAGATAGCAAGTAGACATATTTTACTTTGGGGATGACATTTGCTGATTCAAACGAGGCAAGAGAAGTAATACACACATATGGAGTTAAATTTGGCTACAAGCTGAAGTTTGAAAAGAATGATCATACTAGACTAAGAGTGCATTGTATAAATGACCCTAACTGTCCATTTAAGCTTTGGTATCTAAGGATGGTGAGAAAGGAGGGTTCGCTGTCAAAACTGCAAATATGGAGCATAATTGCTTTAGATAGAATGAAGTACCTAGTGCGATCCAAGCATATATTTCAAGAACACAATTTACAAGAATCCAAATTTCAGAGTGAAAGACATATATATTGAGATTCAAAAGCATTTAAAGATTCATGTAAGTGAGCATAAGTGTAAGAGGGCAAAATGGTTGATAATTAATGAATTAGAAGGAAGCTTCAAACAAGAATTTGCCAATCTAGAGGCATATGCTGAGATACTAAAGAAAAGCAACCTAGGAAGCAAGTGCGAAATTCAATTGTCTGAAAAAAGATTGGAAAATGACAAAAGAGAATTCAGAAGACTATTTGTCATGATGGATACTTGTAGGAGTAATTGGTTGGGTGGATGTAGACCTATCATTGGTTTAGATGGATGTTTTTTGAAATGAGTATGTCATGGAATGTTACTTACAATAGTGGGGACAAATGGTAATGACCAGGTAGTGCCGTTTGCATGGGCAGTTGTTAGCAAAGAAAACAAGATCAACTGGAGATGGTTTCTATGTTGGCTAAAGCAAGAGTTAGAGTTTGATGATGGATCTACCTTACTACTCCCTCCGTCCCACCCAAGACGGCTCCTTTCTTTTCGGCACGGTTATTTAGGAGAATGGTATAAAGTGAATAAAGTGATAAAAAGTAGGTAGGTCCCACAACTTTTGAAGAGATAATTATTTCCTAAAATGGAAACGTGCCATCACTTTCTTGGGTGGGACGGAGGAGTATTATATATGATATGCAAAAGGTTAGGATTCACTTTATTTATATGCATTATGGCTGCCGAATTTTTGGACATTCACTAAGATTTGTTTATGTCCAATGATATGACAATATTTATTTTATTTTTGTATGGTTTAATTGATGCAGTGAATACAACACTACCAATGCAGAACATAGATGGCGTGTTAGGCATATTTATGCCAACTGGGGCAAGAAATGGAGTGGGGGAGAGCATAGGCAGAAGTTCTTGATCTGCGCGTGGAGTATGTTTGAGGAGGATTCAAGAACAATATCTCAAAGCTAGGTGAAATACACAAACAAGCAGCTGGAGATTTGTTGAAGTACCCTGTGCACTTGGTGCAGAGCTTACCAAAGTAACATGTGATGTAATTTTATGGTAGACAATAACGTTAGTGAGAGTTTAATTCTAATATTGTTGATGGTATGCATAAACCCATAATAAGCATGCTTGAGGATATAAGGGTGATGGTCATGTCTATGATTAGAGATAGGAAGAATTTGTGTGACTCGTGGATTGGTGAATGGTCTCTTGTTGTTATGAAACTTTTTCAAGATGGCAAAGAGGCCGCCATTGGGTCTAGGGTTTTATGGAATGGTGAAACAGGTTATGAGATTGGGGATGGAGAAGATAAGCATACAATATACCTAGATAGAAAGACAAAACTATTAAATTTCATTGGAATGCTCTTCACTGTAATTTCATAGAGAGATAAAACTATTAAATTTCACTGTAAATTCCAAATATCACAATTTGTTAACAAAAGAACTTCATTTTGTTTCCATGCAAAACCGCATTAACAATTCTTAACAACAACACAACCAAATTTTCAATTCACAAATCTACTTATAATACAAAGAAAAATGTTAAAAACAATAACCAAGAAGCAATTGTAATCAAGTATGCTCTTCTCGTCTTTTTCTCTCAGTTCTCAAATTTTGCAGCACTTTCAACCTTCAATCGTTGTAGTTCATCCCACAACTCGGCAATTTCAGCCTCCACTTCACCACTAGCAATTGTCTTCACCTTTTTACGTTCATTCAATAAAATTGTGTTCTCATGCTTCAACTCATTGACCACATCTTTAGCTCTTGCAGTCATGGGTTCATCGTGCCACTCGAAGTATCCACAATTCTTTAGCTATAAGGTCGATCAAATATCAACTCAAGCAATGTAATTTCTCAAGCAAAGTATCCACAAAAATTACTCTAACAAAAACATACCTCTCAATTTATACAACAAAAAAATCTCATGCCGGGATTATCATTTGTCCATGATGTCATCATAGATGCCTTCAACCTCGTTCCTTCAGCTTCACAAAAACAAAACTTCGGCTTTCCTTTGTAATGCAACTCCATCTTTGAGCGTCTCCTCAAAGTTTTTATCGCTGGAATAATACGAGTTCATTTTCCAATTGTAAGCACTAACAACAACAAAATCATTAAACCAGCTTGTGAAGTTTCTTAAATTTCTAAACCCTAATTTATGGATGAGGAGGTGAAAAAGAAAAGAAAAAACCATAAGCACCAACAACAATCCCTATTTTGATAACTTTTGGATTTTAATATAGTCTAGGGATTAAGAGGAGAAAAAAAATAAAAATAAAAATTATATAAATAGAGTTAGAAACCCCGTTAGTGCTCAGGGTAATTTGCACACTTTTTGAAACATTATGGATAAATTTGAACATAACATAACGATAGGGGAGTATTTGTTTTTTTAGAAACGTAAAAGAGTGTATTTACACCTTATCCCTTTATTATATTCCTGATTTACGCTCTGAGTATTTTGTACTTAATTTTAGTTTATACAATTTATTTACTTCCAAAATAAAAACGTAAGGCTCAAGTATTAGGATGTGGGCATTCCAACCCACTGTTGGGTTTTGCTCCATCTTCTTGAATGTCTTTTGTTTTCTTTGTTGCATTTTGATCTTTGCTTCTGCTCAAGTGTTGTGTTTGTGTATTGTTATGAGATTTCTATATTTTCTCGATAACTATTAGAGTTGCTTTGATTTCAATATGGGTAGTGAGAATAGTAGCTGTTTTGTAGGGGTTGAGGATCGTATCAATATTAATGATTGATTATATCTCATTTGGAAAGCATGACATATAAATCTTTCCACTTAAGTGAAGTGTCTACTTTGGGAGATAGTCTAGATAGATTTCAATAGAAACTAATACATATCATATTTTTATAGATTAAATATTTTTTAACTTATATGAGCATGTAATAATAATTTAAATTGGCAACTCTGTACATTTTATGATAAGATGACTGGATAATTTAAGATATTTTAAAATAGTATCCGTACGTATAATCTTATTTGTCATCATACTCTGAAGTTTAAAGTGTCCAATCTTAAAACTCAACGCACAAAACACGTATTGTCAAAATGCACTTCATGATGTAATTTTAACTTTTTTTCTTCAATAGGTTTCTATAATGCTCTCTTTGTATTAAAAAGTCATTATATTTCTATTAAGTAGTTTGAATAGATCATCTTTCAGTGATATCATTAACTGTTATGATATATTCATTAAAAATAAAATGAATTTATGAAAGCAGAGAGTTTTAAAAATAAAAATATTAAGACCTTTTTTAAAAAAAATCATGGAAACCAGCAACCACTATTTTCGGTGCGTTTTAGGTAACCCAACGTTTCTGTGCAATAGTCTACAAACCATATAAGACAGTTAAACCATACTTAAAAAATCATGTGTGACAGTTCAAATCCATAGAAACGTTAATGAAGTTCGAATCTATGACATCTTGACCACATGAATCTACTTTTTCATCGAGATATCCTTTTTGGACACATAGTAAGACTTTTCTAAATAAACATTATATCTACATAAACCAGAACATCCTTTGATTTATCTTGTATTGCGTCACAAGCATTCATTTTTTTAATATTTAATTAATTTATCTTTTCTCCTCACATCTCATTTTTATCTCAACCCAACCATATCAATATTTGATTGTTTATAAATGACTATCCAATCACTTAATCATTTATATAATTACTTTATTTTATTAATAATTATTATATAATTAGTTGTAATATAAAATTAAAATAAGTTAATATTATTGCTGAAAATGCAAAACACAAAAAATTACAAATTAATATGAAATATAAATATACACAATAAAGCAACTAAGAACAAAAATTACAACACTCGAAATATGAAATCAAAAAATAACAATCGGTACTTAAAACGAAATACGAAATTGTGGAAAGAATTATTGCTCGATCCTTCTAAAATATACAGAACAATGTAGAGGAAAAAAAAATTAGGTGCGTGAAAATATAGAAAGTTTGGACTCCATTTATAGAGTGAAAAACATGAATTTTTGGTATATTTTATACTCCATCCATTACCAATATTTATTTCTACTTTTTCTTTTTGGTACATCCTCAATATTTATTTTTATGCCATTTATGAATATTACCTCACAACTTATTACACTCAACACTATCACTTATTTAAATATTTTACCACACATGGTTCATCACTATCAATAACTAATTAATTTAATACTACATCACTATGAGGCATCTTCTCCACTCATAATATATTCAATATTTTTTATTAAAATTTATGCCGAACATTCTCAGGAACATAAATAAGGGACAAAGGGATTATTTTTATTTATATATTATGTAAAAGATATGACATTTTAACTATACAACTAAATAAAATCTAATTATCCAATATAATGGATACAAGTGTCTTCATATTATTGGTTAAAATAAGAGGAGAGACGAACCATGTGAGCCGTAGAGATGAGCATTTGGATTTGGATTTGGATTTTTGCCTAATCTGAACCGATCCGAAAATCTGAATTTTGTGAAAGAAAAAAATCTGATCCTAACCAAATATCCGAAATCCGAAAATCCGATTTTTTTATACAAAAATCCAAACCGAACCGAAAAATCCGAAATTATGAAAAAACCAAAAATCCGAAACCAATTTTTGTTAATTCTTATATATATTTATATTAAATTTAAATAAAATATTATATATATATATATATATATAAATTATATATAATTCGAATTTTCGGATTTAAAAATCCGATCCGAAAATTCAAAATTTTGAAAAAATTTAATCCGATTTGATCCGAAAAATTCGAACCGAATTTTAAATTTTGGTTTGATTCGGATCGAATATGATATTCGATTTTCAGATTTTTTGCTCACCCCTAATATGAGGTCTTATTTATACACTGGTCAACCAGCTTCATGTTGTTTATTTCAATTTTTTTGTTAAATTACCTATGTGGCGGTCAACCTGGCCTTCAATTTTAACACGTATAAAGATACTATAAATGCAAATTTTAGATAAGTCACTCTAACTTAAGGTATACGTGCTTATAAGAGGATGTTTGGATGTAAGTTTTTAGCAAGTGTTTGACAAAATAAATTCATAAATAACTTATAAATTGTGAAAATAATTTTCAACATCTTACCATGACCCAAAAAATGAGTTTCTCAAATTCAAATTATTTTTTATAATTTTATAAACAACAATCAATTTATAAAATAACTTTATTTGATTTGTTGTTTCCAATATATATATCATTTCAAATTCATTTCTTTTCATTTTTTTAACTCTAATTATGATTTTATCTTTATAACTAACAATTCATTCTCTAACTTATAAACTCTATTATTCGAACACTTTTACAAATTTATAAGTTTTTCAAATATTACATCTTATAATTATTAAAATTTATAAACTCTCTAAAATAAACTTAGTCAAGCACTCTCAATTCCACTTAATATAACTTTGTTAAAATTTTGTCTCATGCCGTCAAACAAAGAAACAAAAAGAAAAAAAAACATTTTGCCTCATAAAATACAAATATTTCTGTAATTAAACATCCTCAATTGCATCTTTTAAAAAACTAAAAATCACTTCATACGCGCCAACACTACATATTTTATTCTCATAGTGAAAAGTCGAGAATATCCTTAAAAGCACACACTATTCGACAAATGATGTAAAACCCAGACGTCAATTCCGGGGTTGGGTAACAATTCACAATTTTTTAAACATTCAAAATGAAACAAAATTCCTGTAATTTAAAACTTCGTAAAATAAAAAAATTAACATCCTCCCCATAAAATACAATAGATAAAATTTAAAACGATCCCATTCTTTGAATGAAAATAAAATAAAAGTAATTGATCTTGATTACGTTCTCGTCATCCATTTAACGCGTACTTTTTTTTTTTTTGAGGTATTAACGCGTACTAATCATGTAAGTTTGTATTTAAGAATATAATAATGTGTTTTAAACAATTACTATAATCATGGGTGAAAACGAAGCGCGCCCTTTATTTCTTGAAATAATTTATTTATTCCAAAATATTCAAAAGAGGGCCAAAAGAAAAAATGCGGTCCAGCTGGCTAGAGGAAAGAGCGGACTCCAAACAGAAGTTCAAATACGGCTAATAAAAATTGAGACGAGCCATGCATGACCCAGTCAACCGGTCACAAAAGCTGAGATACAACAGCAGCAATGAGGGTACGGGTCCACTGCAATTTGGCAGTAGCAGGTCACTTCCCAATTATCCAGTCCTAATGGCAGTTAGTCTGCATTTAATTCATGCTCTCTTTCTCACTCGCTATCTCTCTCTCTCTAGAATCCAATAAAACCCACCTCTGAAACTTCCATTCCGTGGCACATATCTCTCAGATCTCTGCCATTTTTTATATTCAATTGGATCAGCTCCTGTCGATCACTTTCTCTCTCTAGGATCCTGCTTCTCGTGTCGCTGTCCCTACTGCATTTTTCTGGAGAGGTATGCTGTTTCTCACTCCAGTGAGAGTGCTGCGCGGCGTCGTACGCCATTGTTGTTGAGATCCTGTTATTTTTTAGTTGTTGATGTTGCTTATCGCATTGGTGCTCTGAAATTAAGCGTTTTGCTTGTTGTGTCCGCGCAACTTCAAATTTCTGTCAGC
This sequence comes from Salvia rosmarinus, assembly GCA_036937905.1. Taxonomy (NCBI): domain Eukaryota; kingdom Viridiplantae; phylum Streptophyta; class Magnoliopsida; order Lamiales; family Lamiaceae; genus Salvia; species Salvia rosmarinus. The sequence continues at coordinate 9,268,872 of CM072822.1, forward strand.
GAATTTCTTTTTTTCCCTTCTTTTGAAAACTGTTAATGACTTTCTAAGGCTATATTAATTTTGTTTTATTTTATGTTAATGATTTTAGATATAATGCAGATATGGTTTAAGAATTTATTATGACATATATCCGAACAAGCCCCAATCTAGCTGCATGTATGTATGCATTTGTGTGTGTGTGTGTGTGAGAGAGAGAGAGAGAGAGAGAGAGAATTATTTAAAGGCTGAGGCTGCTAAAATGATGCTCGGTTTAATTGGTTCATTTAGTTTAATCAAATTGAGCCAGCGAATGAAATAAACTAATTGCATTACATTTGTAACTACCGTCAATATGCGCTGAACTTAAAATAATCTGGCATGTTTCATTGTCTTACTCGTGGAATAAGCAAGTTCAAGTTTAAGAATTTTCTGTTTGTGATCGAGATTTTCTACAAACTATATGTCACTGCCTGCAATATTTTCTATAAAGCATCTGATTCTGAGGGGGAATTTTTTTAATGCAGTTAAGGTTTTCTCATAGCTACAGAAAGGGCTATTACCACGAAGATTGAAATCCCCTTTGAAAATATCTACTGGGAAAGTTTTCCCAACACACTGTCTATGTTGGTACATATTTGGGGTCTTTATGATTTGAGTATATAGAGGTGAAGGTGGCTCACATGTATGTTGAGTCACGGACTTTAGTTGCCTTCAAGGTATCATCGGTGGTGTTGCTTCGTTGGGGCTAGTTATTTTCTAAGAGGGAGATGCTGGAAACTGAATCTTGCCCTTCACGGGTTTTATCACCATTCCGTGAGGAGAGTGGGGATGAGGAGCTCTCTGTTCTACCGAGGCATACAAAGGTTATTGTGACTGGGAATAATAGAACAAAGAGTGTTCTGGTGGGGCTGCAAGGCGTTGTCAAGAAGGCGGTTGGCCTTGGTGGATGGCATTGGCTGGTATACTTTCACCATCTTGCAAATTATATGATCTTAATGTAGTATACTTTCTTCCTTTAACATAATTTGAATTTTGTAAGCCGTATCTGCCCTCTCTTTTCAATTTCTTAACCAGTTGGGGTTTATTTTTATTTATTTTTAACAACACTCCTATATAATCTAATATGGCAGATCATATAGAATGAGAACTCCACCAATTAGTGGTCATTTTGATTTCTGGAAGCATTGTTGCGACTTTTTTGGATCATTACATCAATTGTGTTTTAGTATTCTTGATTTAGCTTCCATTGACTGATAAATTTACAGACATTTTTCTCTCACAAGTGAAATGTATTTGATTAATGTCATCTAGTTAAACTTAATTCTTTAATTTATTTTGATTAGATAGTGTTTGCTATTATCTTCTTTTGACCTGTATTCTAAATATCTAATCTCCGTTATTATGTGAAATGTATTTGATGAATGTCATGTAGTTAAACTTAATTCTTTAATTTATTTCGAATAGATAGTGTTTACTATTATCTTCTTTTGACGTGTCTTTCTAAATATCTAATCTCTGTTATTATGTGATTTTTAATAAACAAGTAGTATACTGGATTGCAAGATTTTTACCTATTTGATGAATACTTAAAATTACACCAGACAAGAAATAATGAAAGTCATATATAAACATACATGGGATTTCTGCATTATTTACTGTGCTCCTTCGGTGTTAACTTAAGATAGTTATTCACCTTGCATTGACATGTATGGTTTGCTGCAATATGGTTCTTTTTCTAGTTGTGTGTGACATCTATTGAGTTCTTCATTTCCTTAACTTCAGTTTTTGGCTTACTTTGTTTTTATGAAAAATTGGAGCAGGTTTTGAAGAATGGGGTTGAGGTCAAGCTCCAAAGAAATGCTTTGAGTGTGTTGGAACCTCCAACTGGGAATGAAGAAGACGATGATTATGATTTTGACGATTCTAGCAGTGGCTCTGACATTGGTGAGAAAAACCATCACCCCTTCTGTAAGCTAGAATTTACATCGGGTTTACAGTTAGCTGTCCTGTTTTCCCTGATGGCCTTTCTTAAAACTCTGCTATTCCCTTTCCCCCAGCTTCTGGCTTTCAATTCAGCAAGATAAACAAACCTCGAGCTCGGTATAGTAGACCATGGTCGCCATCAACATCCATGAAGTCAGTTAATCGCAGTAGTTGCAAAGAAGTTCAGTTCAAATGTCATACAACCCAACTGGTAAAGGAAAATTGCCAGTAGTGTACTATAATACATTTTTCTGATATGTTCTTGCTTTTCGGTTTGATTAGAGAGTTAATTTGTCGAAGCTTGGAACTGGATCGCTGTGGAGATACTGGCGGAGCTTCCATCTCGTGAGTATCTTAATTCATCTATCAAAGTGATGCATGCATGTTTGTGATCTTGCTTAGTTTTTCTCCAATCGTGGTTCTGCAGGCACATGTTAGTCCTAACCCTACTAAGGAGCAGCTGGTCAATTGTATCCAGCAGCATTTTTCTTCACAGGTATGTATGTACACACACACACACACACGAGTATCATCATAGTCACGAAGTTAAGATTTTTGAAAGATTAAGAAAGTTAACATGTCCTTTGTGAATATAACACAGCATGTGGATGAGGTACAAGTGATTGTGGATTTCATCCGCGCGGCCAAGAGACTACAACCGGTTGGCATAAATTGAGTGAGATATATGCCCTCATTACCTGTAGTATATATATGTATGTATGTAGTAACTACTCTAGTTTTCACCTTTAATTAACTGCTAATTTCAGAGATCAGGTATGTATGTGAGTTTTAACTTATTCCTAGTCTCACAACCCTAACCTTGTATCTTCACTAGTGGGCCAATTGGTATTATCCTCCACAATTTTCTCAATTTTCTATACTCCAAGTTGGTTTTATACACCGACATTTTGGTCTAGAAATGCTAGACTTTTGCCTAGGTTTAAATTCTAAAATTCTATGCCTGAAGTCGATAGATTAATTTTTAGTTGATTTATTTTGCTTGTTGTCTCATTATTGTATGACAAGTGGAAGATATATAGTAGATTATGAGTTATTCGTGTGGGACAGGCTGGCAATTGGTGATTGATGTTTTGGTGGGATTGAGACAGGGTTGTTAAATGCCAACCAACTAGAAATAGATATGTGGTTTTGGCGTATTTGTTTCAATTTGGCTCAATAAAAATATGTAGTTCGTACTTTTATTCGTAATTGTAGAGTGTCCTTTTCTTTTGGACGTAAAATTACAGCAAAATCCCATATGGCCCCCACAACGATTTTGTGGTACGACGTTTAAGGTGACTACTTTAGATTGGCCGGATTTGAAAATCTTATCTGGGCCCACAATTGTAATTGAAAGAAATAGAGAAATTTGGCTTCGTTTTCCTGAAAATAAAAGTTCTTTGGAAAGTTTCTGCTATTTTTATTAACAAATTATAGGTTCTAGTATGTGTTTTTAAATTCCATTCAGCGATGATGCATATTGCAGAACATGGAAAAAGAATTTAAGAATTTCGAAATTTTTTTGCATCTGAAGTTGATTTAATATTAGGCGTTTCTCACAAAAAAAATTGTTGTACAGGTCTATTTCATGTTCCGGTAACAAAACTTGCAATTGCATATATTCTCGTTATACTCTCTCTCTCAATTAGTGATCAATTTGAAGCTTAAATCCAGATTAGTACCAAAAAGAGTACTTTTATTTTGAATAAATAAGTTTTATTCTTTCCATCTATTATGGAAATGCAATCTAGAGTTGGTGTATAATTATTTAGTTGCAATTATATCAGAAAATGATTTTTTTATTTTAATAATCATAAAAAGAATCGCATGACTTACAATATCAAATTTTATCAACAAATGACAAAAGCTAAAAGGATCCTGAGTTCTCCATGAAGAAACAGGCCAACATGTTATTGTATTCACTAGTATGCACTTTACAGAAAGTTCTCCCTGAAATATCACGGTGCATACAATTATAATCATCAAAACTTATTAAATAAGCAAATTTGACAAGTGAGCATCCATATATAGGGTTTCGCATTGAAATATTTATAGATGTTACACTTGATATAGAGTAGAGGTGACAACCCTTCCAAATGCGACATGTTTAATAATGTTCTACCGTTGACTAGATTGTACTACCTGCGTAGTGGGTGAATGATTTTAATTCAAAATGTGGCCAACAGTCAACCATACCTTAGATTTATTTTCTAAAAATTGCAATAAATCTAGGTAATGAGATGGAGGGACAATAGTGGGTCTAATGGATATTCGTGCAACTTTGTGTATTTTTAAGGGTTATTAGTTGTATATATTTTGGTTTTGTACATGAATTTTAAAAAGAGTATATAAATACATGAATTTATACGATGTAATAATTTTACTAAACTTTTGTTTTTCTTCAAATTGAGACAGGCATGTCAAGTCATAATGTTGATGTGAACAATCGAATGTTTAAAAAAACAATATCGTAAGTATAATAATTAAAAATTATCGTTTTTATTCAGATTGTATACAATCAAAAATCATAACTCTTGAAATAGTTGAGAAAAATGTTAATTATGACATATTGCATTAGCATATGTGACGTTAGTGTTATGTGTCATAATTAACCAATTTTCAACCTTTTTAAGATATAAGGTGACATAAAATGATGACGTTTTAAGATGATATGTATGACATCGTTTTTTAAATCTTCGATTTGTCCACGTCAATATTCCGGCTTGCCACGTCTGTTTCAATTTGTGGAAAAACAAAAGTCATGGTAAAATTACTACAAAGTGAAAGTTCGTATAATTACACTCCTTTTAAAATTTGTGTGCAAAATCAAAATGTGTGCAAAATTTATATATTTATATGTCAATAATCCTACTTTTAATATGTTACGAAAGCTAAGTCTTGGGTTTCAATCTTTTTGAGACAAGACTCTAGTCCTTTTTGTTTTGTAACACCTTAAGACTTTATTTTCATTATAATTATTGATTTTATTGTATTTTCAATATTTCTGTATTTTCCTTTTCTTTTTAGTGTTCAAGTTTCTCTTCAACTTAGTCTGTTTTCTTCTCATCTTTAATTTCGTCTTTTTTTTTTAATTCAATTTTATTCAACTACTCTAGAAAATATATATAAGCCAAAAACTACTCTAAATAAGCCAAAACTACTCTAAATAATCCTATCGAAATTTAATCTCAACATATAAAATTGAATTGAAAAAAAAGACAAAATGGGGTTTACGCTAGTTTTTTTGTGTTTAGTTTTCAATGGGGTCTATGCGTTTTTAGCTATGCAGCTCGAAAACGGAAAATAGACACATGACACAGTCAACGCCCAGATCAAAGAGAGTCAGAAAAACGGCGGAAGGCTAGACTACCAAGAATATAGTATGTTCATTCTACAATAGGAGTTCCCTTGACCCGTCAATGCCTAGGTGCCGCAGTCGTCTCGTTCTACTATACTAGCTCCTCAACCTGAAAACATTTGAATTTTTTTTTGGGCAGAGTACATACTAACATACTCAATGGGATCTTATGTCCCATTTCGAGAAATGATAGTTTATAAATAATTTAAAGAAAAGAGCATGTTAACACATATCATAGGACATGGTTTGAAGAAAAAAAACTGACCATATATATGTAAAATATAGTTTTCCGAGCAAAACTTGTATTGCGCAATTAATCATTGTTGCTTATCACATCTGTGCTACCTAATATCTACTGGATCATAGGGGGAACTGCGTTCCACTAATGGTCTCTTTCAGCAAGACCAAGGAATTTGGCTAAGTTCAACCAATCTGGACTTCCGTGTACACTACCTCAGTCAGATCTTAGCTCGAGACACGATTGTTAACTATTCCCGGCCAAAGCCGTAGCGATAAACTGCTCCAAGATCAACACTATGTAACAAACATAAAAACAGCATGCAACTTCTCAATTTTAAATAAATAGTTTGAGGCTTAATAACCCAAAATACATTGCATAAAGTAAATCTCGCCTGTCACCTGAGTGGTACCATCAATTCATCTTACTCGTGCACGTCCCAGGTAGACCTTGGGTAAACCTCAACCAATCCTACAATACATGTCTAGTTCTTAATTACAATTACTTAATAACGACATCTCGGGATCCATAACCTAGGCTCTCAGCCTATCTATTCCCAAGTATTAGTATTGAAAATATTATCGGGTCTTTGAACCAAAATTCTATTTTAGTGTATATCATGATATGATATGCATTCAAGTAATCATGTAATAACATGCTGGCTCATACTTTCCAGTCTAAGACATGCTTCTTTCTGTGAAATACCATATTGTGTTGACTTACCATGTTTCATGCATCTTATTAACATTCTAACATACTCGTAATATGACATGTATGAATGCATAATTCAATTGCATGTTAGTCACGTAAGTAATATTTCACACAGGTGAGTTTGAACATTTAGCCAAATTTTTGGGTGCTAAATTCCAGCAAGGACTGCCCAAGTGGCCTACTTTGATGACTCATATCTCTTGACTCAAAATACTTATGGATTCACAAAGACATGTTCTGGAAAGCTCTAAATATGTACTACAAATTCTTAGAAAGAATTGAGTCCAATAGAGCTGTGGTTTTGAAGATATAAGGTCTCAAAATGGGTAACTCAAAACTGAATTCTATACTTTGGAATATTTTTCAGGATTTTCAGAATTGGCTTAGCGATGAGGGATTTTGCTAGACTAGCAACTTTTGACTCAAAACACCAAAATGAGAATAAAACCACATTTTGGAAACATTGAACTAAGAATTACATGTTTCATGAAGAAAGGTTTGGAAGATATCTGACGCATCAAGGGATACAGATAGCTTAAAGTTGAATACTTGGAAACAAACAGTTTCAAGTTGGTGATTTTGGATCGCCGAAAGATATCTCTAAAGGGTTCAGTTCAAACTCGAAATTTTCAGATTACAAGTAGACATGAGAAGGAACATTGTTGATGAAGAAACCGAAGTCAAAATCAGACTAAAAATGGCTTGAACCTCGTACACAAGAACATGACTTGAGTAATTTATAAAAACATGATTTGGGTTTAGCAGTTTGACAATAAGACTCACTGAAATGCGTTTACTTTGAAAATTCACCAAGGACTTACTAGGAAAAACCTATGGATGAGACCTACCAATTTGGAAATCCATTTGAGTCTAGTTTAATGTGGAAAAAGACTCACTCAAATATTCACACTAGATTCGAAGAAAAAAATGATTTACTACAAGCTATCCCTGCAGTGACAATTTTGTGCAGTTCATTTGTAAATTCAAAAATAAATAGTAAGAATTTTTAAAAAATCTGAAAATTTACAGAGAGCTTTTATATATCCTAAATTATGTTTATGAAAAATTTGGGGATGTTACTGATAGCCTAACTCTATACAGAAGCTAAATACCGTAGGCTCTAAACTGGGGATATTTGACAGCTTGTGCAGGTAGTTTGAAAAATATATTTAAAATATTAAACCACCTTGGATTGACCTGAAAATTTACAGACATATGATAGATATATCCAATTTAAATATGGTTAAATTTGGTGTCTATGGGAACACTACAACTTAGTCAAATAATTTTATAAACTCACTGTACGCACAACAAACTCCCAATTTTCATACAAGTTCATGGTTCAATTAATTTCTTTCATACATTTCGTCAAACACTTCATGTGCACACAGTTAACATACGAAAATGGTGAATTTATTACCCCAAACCATAATCAACTTCATGAAACCTAAAATTCAATCTATCCCAACTAACATTAATAATTAATAATCAAAATTCATGAATCCATCATTAATTCAACATGCAATCATATATAAACACATACCCAAAACAATTAAGCATATAAATGTACATGCAGTGTATATCTTGGTCACCACAAGCTCAAGGTTATAGATTTTCACCTTGGAGAAAAATTTAGTGAGGAATCGAAGGGGTTGGCTGAGTAGAAGAGCTTGTGGCCTGGAAAAGCTTCGGCTATACTTGGAAGGCAACGACGCGCACCTATGTGTGATGGGAGTTTTTTTCCTTGGGGGCAACACATGCCACCCTTGTGCATGCACGTCAACACCTCACACACACACACAACATATGTACACAAGCACTATACTTACTCCCCATATCATATATACACAGGTGCACACATGCACAACTATAGCAATTGGATAATTTACATATTAAATATACATATTTATACAATGCATTTATTTGTGTATATATATATGGACCACACATTATTTATATTTATGTACATATCTAATATTTTGCTTAATATCACTTAATCATTATATTACATTACGTAATTTAATTTAATACTTTAGAGGTAGTATAAATTGTAGAACACAATTTATACATGGAGCTTAAAAACATGTCATCGTAAACATATATGCATAGTATTTTATCTGAACACTTAATTTTCAAATATCAGGCTTGTCTAGGCACAAAAAATGCAACACATTAGTGATTAATTAATAAGAATTCAAATTATATGTCGCTATTTGTATTTATAGTATTTCATCTTCTATTTAATAAGTAATAGCTTCCTATAATTATAGATATTTTCATATATAATTATATAATAGTTTCATGTAGCTATATACGCTTCATTATTATTATTAGATTTCATAACTACACTTAATTCAATTATTCAGATAACGAAATTAATAATTTAAAATTTTCACGAATCATGAAATACATGCCAATGAGAAAATGATGCAAACTCTTAATTTAGTTAGGACCCTCTAGTAGACCTAAGCCTGGGCTCAGCAAAATTGGGGGCTTAATAGCTTGGCCGAATTTGCTCCAATTGGCATGTAAATATTTATCTTGGAATAGTTTGAACGCTTTACTATTTATAAATGGATATATATATATATAATAAGCATCTTTTATTTTCATTATTATGATTTTTCAATTATACTACTTTCAATTGTATATGAAATATGTAAGTTAGCTCAATTTGAAGATATTATTAAGAACATTAAGATATATCAAAGTCTCAATATATCTTAGTCAATAGATCAGCACATATTATTTTTGTCTATTTATATTTTAGACCAATCTTCAATATTAAATTATATTTTGACGTCCAAATCTTTAATTAGTTACTAATACCGATAACTTGCCTTTTAATTAATTATTAATGATATATGGCATTTTAATATTTGCACAAATCTAACACGTGATCGAAATTTCGTTTACACCCATGTAAATTCATCTTAAATTTATGATGATTTTGCAAATGGTTTATTATATTTGACTATTCTTACCTATTTAATTTTCAAATAACCAAATGTGTAAAATTTGTTTTCTTGTAACTTAAACTGAATTAGAAAATGTTAAGTAAATAGATGTGGATGTGAATGATTTATATAATTATTAAGTATAATATTTCCACCGGAAATTTGGTAGACATGCACCGCATGACTTAAAACTGATCATAAATTGTGTGTGTGTGTTGGCCTAGTGGTAGAGTGGTTAATGGCCGAAGCCAAAGGTCTCGGGTTCGAGTCCACCGTGACGCAGCCTTTAAAATTTCTGTATTAATTGACCAAAAAAAAAAAAAACTGATCATAAATCTGGTCTTCTTGGGAAAAAAAATTCCTTCGAAGTTATTTTGGATTAAATAACTATCTATAATAGGAAAAATCCATACTTCATCATTTTTTATAGTGTCTCCCACATTCAAATTACACATATCAAGAAAATAGAAAAACTGACACTTGTAATCTTATTAATTACCATGATATGCATACATGCACTAATTATCAAATTTCAAATGTATTAAATAAGGGTAAGAATGAAAAGTATGTTGCAATTTTACTCAAATTGCGAGTTATAATATTTATGAAAAAAACAAGAAAACAATGAAAAGATGACATTTATAAAAAAACGAAGAGAGTATTTATGTATAATTTTTAAGTTAAATAAATTGGTCCAATTGGATCTCTATACTTTTATTTGTTAAAATTGAGCCATTGTGCTTTCGTGTAATTTAAAATAGATCTATGTAAAAACTTGGTGGTCCTATTAATTATACTTGCTATTTATATTAAAATTAAGGTCACTGTTTTATACTAAATGTAAGACCTAATTCAACATAAACGAGAGAGACCTAATCTTTACAAAGAAAATTCCGATACACAATTAGAAAAATGAAAGTATAAATATCCAGTGTTTATAAATGAAAATGGAGCGAATTAGTTTAAAAAGTGAGTACTATAACTTAAATATACATTCATCAGTTATTGTATAAAGGGTTTCACTATATATCAATACGTGGCAAAGAAAAAACATTCATTTAGAAGTTGACATCATGTAACTTGTAGTTTCTTTTATATTTGTTTTTGATAAAAACTTGGGTGAGCCTGACCTCCCCACGTGCTCATCCTTGTTTTTGTTAAGTAATTATATATTAATTATAGTAATTAAAGATAGTGCAAATTACGCCTTTACTCTAGTTGCTCTTGTAATTCTTAATTAGATCTATTAATTTTTTATTATAATTTATTAATTTTAATCAAAAAAAATTAATGAAAATTGGGGGTTATTAATTTATGATTATGGTTTATTAATTCAAATTTAGAATTTATTAATTCAAGATTGGGGTTTATTTTTCAAAATTAGGGTTTATTAATTCAAAAATAGTATTTATTAATTCATAATTAGAGTTTATTAATTTATAATTAGGGCTTATTAATTCACAATTATAATTTTAATTCAAAATTAGGGTTTATTAATTTTAAATTAGGTTTATTAATTATAAATTAGGTTTTAATAATTCCATGTAGGTTTTAATAATTCCAATTGGGTTTTATTAATTCAAAATAAGAACATATTAATTCATAATTAGGATTTATTGAATCTAATTAGGGTTTATTAAATCTAACTAGGATCTATTAATTTTGAATTATAGTTTATTATTTTAATTAGAATTCATTAAATCTTATTTTAAGTTAATTAATATAATATTAATTAATTAATAATTTATTTATTTATGATATTAAATAATTAATAAATTAAATTATGGGATACGTTCGCTCGCACGCACAGGATACCCACCCTTTTTTATTCTCATAATAATTCATTTGTTTGTACATATCACATGATATGATAATAATATTCCTTTAGCTAAAAATCTAAGATTCCTACTTTATATGAGAATATAATTCTCACATATTATTATGGTGACAAATCGAAATCTACTAAATCATATATTTATATAGAGTAGTTATTATAAAAATATTTTTATAAAATAAATTGCGAACTAATAAATTAAATCAATTAGATTATGAAAGTATTTGAATTTGACATGAAAGTTGATAAATTCAAAATCACCGTCAATTCATCCGACAAAATGATGAATCAATCGTAGATATTCACGATCAAATAGTGATAATGATTCATATTCTATATGTTAAAATTGATTTGTATTTGATCAAAATCATATATATATATATATATATATATATATATATATATATATATATAGGTTGGTTATAGATGGAACTACCTCTTAAACAAAAACTAAGAACCAATAACCACCGTTACATTGAATAAGATTGGACGACTTATAATTATTTAATAAAAAAATAGTTAAATCCCTAAATTTTGGTTATTTTAATATTTCATATTCAATTTTTCGTTGTTTGTGTAATTCATGTAATCGTAATTCTTGTATATGCTATCACATTCCAATTAATTATTATATTCATGTAATTCATGTTGTTGTACATGTAATCGTAATGATTGTGCATATGGAATAGTTAAGCAAATTGATATATAAAATCCATTAATTATATGGTTAAACGGTTACTATCAAAATCTGAAGATAAACGATTTATAATTAATCATGACCGTTAGATTATAAAAATGGATGGACCACATTAGTTCTTAATTCTCAAAAAAATTAGAGTTCTCATTTGATCCACTCCATATATATATAAGCTAACTATATTGTTTTTGCATATTATTCATGTGTGTATATATCGGATTATGCTTGATTGAATGGGCTGTTAACATTGCATACAATTTTTATCAGTTAATTAAAGATTAAGAGGGTATTTAGCAAGCTTATTTTAGAGAGTTTATAAGTTTCAACAGCTTATAAGATATAATGTCTTAAGAGTTTATAAATTATCAAAGTGTTTAGATAATTGAGTTTATAAACTATAGAGAGAATCGTGAGCTAGATTGAGAAAATTGAAGAAATATGAAGTTGATAAGATATATATTGAAAATAGCGAATCATAATAAAATTATTTTGATAAATTTATTATTATTTTTTTGGTAATTTATTACATAAATTTTAAAGGCTACGTCGCGGTGGACTCGAACCAGGACCTTTGGCGCCGGCGTTAACCACTCTACTACTGGCCAACACACACGATAAATTTATTATTGTTTATAAGTTTAGTGACTTTATTTTTTCAAAAACTAATAAGCTCAGTCAAACACCCTCTTAATGTTTTTTTAATATCGAACATGTATCAATTGGTATCATAAATCCACGCACCTATCAATTAGAGATGTTTTTTTTTTTTACTTGAAAGGAAAGCTATGAGATTTGAACCATGAATTTTTCTGTTTGTAAAGAAAGTTTTCACCGTTGGAATTTCCAAGAATTAACGTTAGCAATGTAGTTATGTCTTAAACGACTATAAACACAATGCAAACTATCACTTAGTTATTCATAACTCAAAAAAAAAAGACAATACATGAACAATATAATAATATAAATTGCATATTAACGTATTCAGTTGACACTAACCTAGCATTACATGCAGGCATAAATACATAAATCAATATACTTTACCAATTATTTAATAAAATTTTAAATTAGCCCATGAGAATTCTAATCTCTCAAGTCTTAACAAAGTCAACTAGCGAAACCAAGCAAGTTATCCTACTTTCTTTTTCTTTTTTTTTATCGACCGTCATCAACCGCTCCTCGTAGATACTGTAAAATACATATAAATAATCATGAAAATATGCAAATGAAAATATTATTAAAACTCCATTTATCTAGGATGAGTATTCGATTATTCGGTCGGTTTCGGACGAAAAAATAACCGAACCGAATAAACCGAACTTTTCAAAAATGACTGAATCGAACCGAATTTTATTCGGTAACTGAAATATATTTCGGTTATTTCGATTAAACCGAATTTTTAACAAAAAAAATATTTTTCAAATAAATAAATAAATAATATTATATATTAATATAATATATATAAAATATACTTTTATATGTTATATATTTAAAATATTCTGCAAAAAAATAGTTAATGGTATTATATACTAAATAAATAATATTATATTTCACAAATATTATATATTGATATAATAGGGAGAAAGAGAGAAATGAAAATGATTAAGGATATTGATATATTAAAATTATAATTCTAAATAAATAATATTATATATATAATTCGATTTTCGATTAAAAAAAATTCCGAAACGATTGAATTTTTCAATTTTAATTTGGTTTTAATCGAATTAACCTAAATAACCGAATTAACCAAATCAAATTCAATTTTTTGATTTAATTCGATTCGATTATTCGATTTTCGGATATTTTGTTCACCTTTACATTTATCCATCGAAAATAAGACGCGCAAGTACATAAATTGTTGAATTTTCCAAAATTCGTGAGGCTTCTCTTTGGAGCAGTGAAGTCAAGCTCAAATATTTGTGCAGTCGCCATCTCTGCTGATTCAAATTCAACTCCAGCATTACCAGGTACACCCCCCCTCCCCAACCCCGGTCCGTGGTCGGTATCTCGTGTAAACAGGGGACTGGCTATGTACGTATACGCGGCGGTGTATGTGTCTCTAGGTGTATATGCGCTCACTTGTTCTGCGTCAATTTACCTCTGTTCAACACCGATTCAATTGTTTGATTAGTTTTTCCCGATCTTGATTGCGTATGCTCAATTATTACAGCTGATGCTGGCAACGAATTCCTGTTGAAGCTCGCTTCTGTAGATGATTCTGTTGATGCAGTTATTTTATTTTATTTTTATTCTGTTTGGGGCGATTTGGTTTTTCTTTTTGATATTTTCTGTTGATTCGTTTGATGTGATCCTATGAGGAGTTATTCGGGTATGTTTGGCAGGGGCATTAGTGATTGATGCTGGTGAATAAGAGAGAGTATAACCTGACAACTTTTTACCTAGCGGGCAGCTGTAATTTATTGCTTTATTGGTGTAATTGAGCTAGTTTGACAGTATATTCGTTACGCTATCTATTTTGTTAATTTTGTGTATCTGATGATTGTGATTATAAGCAAAGCTTTCTGACAATTTATCGAACTTGGTTGTTCTGGTCGAAATGGTGTATTGGTATGTTCGTTTTCTTTGCTGAAGAGATGGTATGAGGTGGATGATCTGTGAAATAAAACTCATTAATCACTGGCTGAAAGGGAGAGTTATTCTTTCCACTGCAATTAACAATCTAAATCCTATGTGAAACTTTGGGTTTTTTGTCGATATTTCCTTGAATTCCTATGTATGGGACAAAAGTACAGCTACTGACTTAGTTGAATGCAGCCTCGTTCCTAATTTGGAGGAGGTGCAACCACTCTATGCTTATTTTTTGTTTAGTGGAGTTATTAATTCAAATTGATGCTTTTTTCTATCTTGAGCTTTCTGAGTGATTTCTCGTACTGTATATTGTTTTCAGTTATTGTAGTTCTATAACTACGGCCGTGAATACTCTACTCATTCTCACACCTATGTGTTGTATTTTTGTGCAGATATAAAGCAATGATCAGAGTGCCAGTGTCTTCAGGTGGATGAATAAGATAATTTTACAGAGATGGGAGGTTGCTGCTGTTGCTGTGCATCTGCGGTAACTGAGCGTAATAGGTCGCCTCCATTCTTTCATGTAAGTGCTAGTTTAACTCTTATGCTGGCTTTTTTCTGTTACCTTAGTTCCAGTCTAGATTGTTCCAAGCATACTATCTAAGGGGAGCATTCAGTATACACCACTGTAGGATTGTCATATCTTCTAGCAGAACTAAAAGATGAGTAATTATTAGTAGAAGTGAACAGTCCTAGCTAATGTTAAATAAAACCTCCAATATGTAGAGTTTATTGAAAATTTATCATGACTTCTCTAATGAAATTCATGTTGCTTATTGATTTGTGACGAGCCCAATGAAATACAAGTGACAATTCTTTTTGAGTCTATGCTTCTAGGATTGTGACTTCATGAATTTAGTTATACCCCAGGAGCTGAGAAATCATTCAGAACCAAAGCTTTGGGAGTAAAAAATTCTTGCAGACTTTGTCATAGTTGCAGACTCCATATCATAATCAATTCACATTTTAATGAGCAATACCATATCCATTCAAAAATTGAGTACAATAACTACATCTTTCACTATCTTTAATGTTTATATTTTAATAAGTTGGACCATATAATTTGCTTCTAATTTACACCAAATAAACTCGTTATTCAACTCAAAAGACTAAACAGACCACATTTGACAATAAGCAAATGACTTGTATGATTAAGTTTTCTTAGGGTAATTTTTCTTTAGTCTCGGCTTAACCACTGGAACAGACATCAACACATCACTCTTTTTTCCCTTTTTGTTCAAATTTATTTTGGTTTCTCTATCATGCAGTGATATTCCAATTCGCATTTTGTCACTCTTAAAAGAAAGTAATATCGTTATCGTGTCCCTTTGGGGACATCTAAGTGGTGAAGATCCTCTGTGTCAGCAGAGAGGTCTAGGGTTTGAACCCCACTGCCCCCTTCCTCCAACTCAAAAAAAAGAAAGGATTGTAATATTGCGGATGACACACTTATCTGTTGATATAATTATCACTTCTGAGGATGCTAACGTTATTTGGTTTTCTTCTACTGATGTCATTGCATGAAGCATCCAGTGTCTGAAGAGCATGAACCCTTATCATCTCATGATGAAATCTCTACCTTCTCTGCTGGGCTATTGGTTGATACAAATCTAGACACATCAGTTCCAGACACTTATCAACCACCTCCTGCGCCTATACCTTATGAAAACTATATAGGCCGCCCATCTACACCCTCCAGGAATCAAGAAGGATCTGGACATGAGAATGAAGTGGCTTTGGGAATCACGGATGTAGTGTGTGTTGAAGGCATCAAGCATGGCAGCACATTGGAAACTAAGGTGAAGAAACAACCTGATGAAAATGAAGAGAAGGATATTGACCTTGAAGCATCAAAATTAGTGGAAGATGAAAGTTCAGATGAGCTTAAAAAGTCCAGCAAACTTCTTGATCCACCTATACTAGATGAGGATGATTGCCCCATTTGTCTTGAAGGTGCTGACAAACTTCATGCTTACATTTAATTATATGATAATCCTTTCTTGTCAATCAAAATCAAGACTTCTATATGCTTACTGCAGAATATGTTGAAGAGAACCCAAAGATCCTCACAAAATGTGATCATCATTTTCATCTTGCTTGTGTACTTGAATGGATGGAAAGAAGTGATATCTGTCCTGTGTGTGATCAGGTCTGAATTGTTGTGCATATTGTGACTATCCAAAATCTGTTGCTGTTTCTAATATAGTATCTTTTGCCTCCTTAAAAGTACTGAATATTTGCTTTTCTGGATGCAGGAAATGGTTATCAGTCCTGCTGCAGAAGTTTAGTTACTGTAAATACTGCATTATGTCTTACCTACTGCTAGTGAATGATAATAGATGATAAATGAATCTTCTCGGTTTGTTCTGTTTCCTGTGGCTGCCACATCCTTAGCATATAGTTTGCTCATGTTGTCTCTTGAGAGACGTCTGTAAATTTGAATCACTTTGAACCATGAGAGGATCTGAGGACTCGAGGAAAAGAGCAAAGGTAAAGGAATGGGGGGGAGCTCAAGATTTTAAAGGTGAAAGGTTTCAAGCAAAGTAGCCGATATGATTTTTTAATATTCTTGTGCATTTATGCAAGGAGGTGAAGAATTTGGTACTTCACTATTTGTTGAAATAGAAGAAGCATTTGCTTTCCCGTTGGTTATTGCTGCAATGGCTTACTAATCCTTCGGCATCAACTACCCATGGTTGGTTCATCGTTTGCAGCTTTGTATCCTCTTTCACAAACAATCATCCCGCGTTATCATAGTGAAGGTTATGTGTTGTAGTTAGATGTAAAGACCATGGTTGCACGGATTCATTTGTATAGAAGATACAAATTTTGGACTGCAATCTCGTACCTAATTAGTTATTTTGAGGCCTTGCAACACCCGTTGTTTTTCTCTGGATCAGATGATGTCTTGAAATTCTTTTGGAATGGTACCATATAAACTCACTGTTCATAAATGGCGTTGATCCTTGTTTTGTGACATTTTCCAAATTGTGGGAGTGTTTTATGTTTGTTTTGCTTGTTTTATTTTTGGAACAGAGTATCTAGACACATGACGGCGGTTGTTTTCCTATTTTCTGAGAATAGTGCTTCTCTCTTTACTTTTTTATGGAACTTATCTATATTTTTTTTATATAGAAAGAGACTTGTTTATAAAGTTTCGTTTGTTTATTATATATTTATGCCCACCTTGACTCGATGGTTGCTCAAGGAATGAGGTCGAGATACGAACAACTATGTGTGCAATCACGATAATATGGAAAATTAGGTGGGTTTCTTTGATCGACGTAACAAAGGGTTGAATTGTACACCATATTATGGACAAAAATATCATTTATTATTATAAAAAGTATAAATTACTTTGAAAGTATTATTTCATTTTATCTTATAATAAAAAAATATTATTTTCATTGAAGAAAAATATCAATTATATTGAAAAAAACATCAATATCCATACATTAGGATGTTCACATAGGAGCAGTGGCGGAGCCAGGAAAATTTAATTGGGGGGAGTCCAATTATTTATAATTTTAAAAGATAATAAATATAATTTTAAAAATAATTAAATAATAATAATAACAATTAAATAATAACATAATATTATTTGAATAGAGGTAATTATTTATATTAAATTTCTTTTCATTATGTTCTAATATCTTGCAAAATAAAATAATAAGATTAACTTATAAATAACTAAACAACCAATGAATAATATCTACAAAAATTAAAATAATTAGAAAATTATAAATATTAATATTGTAAATTGTATTATCTTACAAAACTAAAATCTTGATTTTCTTGTACCCATTACAAATATACAATGAAATATAGAATTAACTCAAATATATAATTTATTAAAATAAATTTAAATAAATATTACCTATAACTATTATAATAAATTCATCATAATATTTTTAGAAATTGAATTGATTTTATTAATTTATATATAAAACTTTATTATTTGTATATATATTTTATTTTATCAACATAAAACAAATTATAGAAAAAAGAAGAAGAAAATAAAGTGAACAAAGTGGAGAAAAAAGAAAAGAAAACAAAGAACACAAAGTAGGAAAAAAAGGAGAAAAAATAATGCCTAAGAAGGGATTCGAACCTGGGCAAACAAAATGAGAGACAGCCTAAACCAACTGCGCTAGCAGCACGACTATGAATTATTTAATGTTAGATAGCTATATACTAATAATAATTTGAAAAAATGTTGGGGGCCCCAAGCCCCAACGTGGCTCCGTCACTGCTGATAGGAGACCATCCTATTTCTCAGTAGGCTCAAATGCAGCATTGTAAAAACTTTCTGCTTGATAAGGATTGTCACCCTTATAATGTTTCTGCGACGATCTAAACTTACAGAATTTATTTATTTTGCTCTTCCCAACATAATGAAACTTTAAACTCATTTTATCGTACTTCCTCACTTGGTATAATGACAAAGAAATACCAACTGTTGTGCTCCTGTGTAATGCAAGTGTGGTGGATTTTTTTCTATTTCTTTAAGAAAAAATACACAATTTTAGTCTGATTATCTTTGTGACAATTTTAGCCTAATCAATCAATAATACATTAATCAAGTCTAATGAATTGATTTTGTGACAATTTTAGTCCGTAAGTGATTTTTTGGCATTGAAAAACACAATTGGCATCGGAAATAACAAATAGCTCGTAAATCATTTCCAACTACTTTTCTAACTTGTGGTTTCTATATGTCATTTCCCGATGCCGACTGTACTTTTTGGTGCAAAAAATTACTTACGGACTAAAATTATCACAAAATCAATCAATTGGACTTGATTGAGGTATTATTGATTTATTAGGCTAAAATTGTCACAAAATCAATTTATCAAGTTAAAATTGTGTAGTTTAAGTGGAGATGATTGATAATTATGTAGGGCTTCGATACTTTTTGTTTTGTTTTATATTTTAGAGAGAGTTACTTTTGTTGGTTTTAAGTGGAGATGATCATTAAATCTCAAACGTTAAGCATTATTACAAATTCGACCTAATTTTTGAACTATTGCAATTAAGCCCTAATTTTTTCAAATTGTAACAAATTAAACCCTCTTAAATTTTCTAGTCACTGATTGACAGATATAATAAACTAGGTGACATGGAGTGACTTCATGCGTAAATGAATCTTGCCATGTCAATTAATCTGTGACCGAAAAATCTAAGAGATTCTATGTTATAAATTGAAAAGTTAAATCTTAATTGTTACAATTCAAAAATTGTGGCAAATTTGCAACAATATCTAAAAGTTGGGATTAAATTAGCAATTACCTCATTTTAAGTGTGGTTAGTGTTTTGTTTTTTTGAACGTAATAATATTAAAAAACAATGGTTATAAAGAGAAAAAAGGGGCTTGGGAGAAAAGGGAAACTTCTTAACTTGGTCCAGAATCGGCAACATTCATTTTTAGACAAGTTGCTAAAAGATATTAAACAAATTATATTTTGCACTTTCATATCTATGCTTTTTTCCGTTATTCTCTTAGAAACTAAATTTCATACATTTATCTATTAACCATAAGATACGCAATTCTATTTCATGAATAATAGATTTTCTAGTTTCATTTATAAATAATGACCTATCAAATTTTTATTTGTTTTCAATTTAGTCCATATAGCGAATGGTTTCCATTAAACTATATACTCAAATAAAATATATAGAAACCAATGCCAACAAAAGAACGAGGATCAATTCCACTAAAAAAAGAAGTGAAAGCACAGAACCAAATTACCCAAGTATTGTTAAAAATAAGGAATTTGTTAAAAGATACCTGAAGACAAGAAAAAATAGATAAAAGGAAAAACAAAGTGAATAATTTCTTCCTTTCAAATATAGTCGTTTTCACATTCAGATTCAAATTCAACTCAATATTTGAAAAAAAATTAGTGTAATCATACAGAACACTGAAAAGCAAATTAAATCTGAGAGCCCCTAAAATCTATGCATACAGAAATCTAAAATGCAAGAATCAAATACATCACTACTGAGTTATTGGTCCTTGATAGATAGGAATATTACAGTAGATAACCAATGAAAAGTGTTTCAATCTCAGAGATGACAGATTATGAAAATAAACAAAACCTATATCCAAAAAGAAAACTGCAACATATCCCCCAGGAATCAAGAGAAATGGACTGAGACAACGAACCTGCTAACTTTTGAGGAGGCTCTCAATTGCTTCGAAGAAAAGAGGAGCCATTTCGGGGCCTGTAGTTTTTATTGCACATTTGAGGCCAGGGACACCAATTGCTGCTGTAAGTTCGATCAGGAATGGGATTCCTCGAGGAATCTTGGCCGAGAGATACAACACATCTTGATTTGAGTGCTTGCGCTTGGCAATAAAGAACATATTGGATGCAGCCAGCCGGTCTAATGTTGCTTCAACGCTAGTCATCACAACTGTCGGGAAGTCCTTGGAGATCTCATTAGAATCAGGTAACGATTTCCATGTCTGGGTGATTGGAGGAGTAAAGGCATAAGTTCCCACAGTAAGTTATTGCAAGCAGCTCGACAAATGTAACAGAATATCAACAGATGAAACACCCATGTCAACAAATGTAAAGTTCAAATTACGACATTCTTAGCAAATATTAATCCTGACATCAAATACTACAGACAGATCTATAATACCCTTACCTCAAGAAACGAGGATCGCTCCATTCTTCCATCTTCTGCAAATAATACTGACAATGGAATTTTGTCATTGAAATACCACACAGGTTGCTGATTATTTTTCACAGCAACCTGCAGAAGTGAACTTGGAGGGCCAGGAGATATATTCTGGAACAAAACCATAGGCAAGAGAGTGCTTGCAGACATCCTAGGTTGTATTTGTGGAACCTGCTTGAAATGCGATATTAGCTGATGCACACACTAGAGGAGATCTAACATACAAGTAAGGAACACAAAACATCATTGCAATTACCTGCAGAGGTCCACCTGCTGCAAGACCAAACGTGTTCTTGTTGAACTGGATCATAAACCCATCAAGTGGAACCTGAGAATTGTTCTCAAGTAACATGCTGTAGAATATCTGGCCATCTCTTCTTATCAGCTGAGCATTTATTTGCAGGCCTTGACTAGTAGCTGCTGGTAATACAACTGGCAAGGGGATCTACAATGAAAGGTACAATTCCATGAAACAGCTTCCCTAGCATGTCTTTAACACTTAATCTTACAACAAACTGACTGAAATATAATAAACATACCCAGCCGGGGTTGTGGGATCAGCTGATACAATGGCACTGCTATTATCCATGCCCATCAGGTCAAGCAAATCAGGCACCGGTGCAGGAGCATCAGCCTGTGATCTTCCAGAAGAGGATTGCACATTACTTGTGGGTTGTGGTGGCGACGCACCTGTAGCAGCTGCATGAGCAGGAGACTCGGAATAGCCTCCTTCACCGTCAGGGTACTCCTCTTCCTCTGTTTTCTGAATGGTTTTCACACGAGTCACGAATGCATCCGGTGGCTTGTGGTAGACAGAGGACAATGTGGCAATATTGGCAAGAAGTTCATCCAGGAGAGAAGGGTCAAGTTGATTAGAGTCATCGCTGATCACAGGCTTTTCAGCTAAGACAACATCCTTTGCTGCCTGAAAATTAAGGAAAAAATTTACTTACGCAAGCAGAGAAATCTCCCTCACAGCTTTTACACACAAAAACTCTATCCCATGCCTAAATGCAGATCTTATAAAAAGATACAGCTGTGGAGACTAGAGCTTCCCCACAAACATACATTAGCTGTCCTGAAGCAATTTCTATGTCGACAAACAAGCAAAATAATTCGGCATAGCATTTGAACCAAATTCTCAACCTTAAGCAGGCACTCTAATGTGCACCCAACTAAACAATAGTTCACTAATGGTTACACCACATCAAAACAGGAAATGCAGGAACTGGACACAGAAACTTCAGATGCACAACAAGAAATGAAATGATTTTCAGATAAATGAGGACTAAAAACTCTCCTATGATTAAAATATAACGTCCTATCCTCCCAACTCAAACTCATTCCAGCAATATCACAGGTGCACATGTTCACCAAATTTCTAACAGTGCTTTTTTCTTCTCCAGATCACAAGTGTGCATATACTAGTAACGAAGATGCAACATTTCAAAAACTAGAACTTCATTTTGCCACCAAAGAGTACAAGAGAATGGAATGATGGGCAATAAAGGAGAAGCTGCCTTCAGGACTAAAGAAGAACCACTTGCATACCTCTGGATCAGTTGAGAGGAGTCGCCAATATATGTATGCACGATCTCTAAGATCTGGGTTATCAGTCTCAACAGTTGCATTATTCAGAACAACCTATTGATGAGAATATAGCATTAGGTTAGTTCCAAACAAACGTCTTAGAGAAAAAAAAAATTACAGCAAATAAATGTATCGCTCTTTTGACCCTGACTTCTTCCTTGCACTAGGGCCAAATATTTTATTTTTACATTTCAAACAATTTCTTTTTATTATCTTTTCATACAACCAAAGAAAAGAGAGAATGGTTACTACGCTCAAATGGTGACATTTGAGTCCAGATTCTCACAGAATTGGTGGACTAAGCAGAAATTATAACCACTGCTTGAGATATGCACTAGATACAGGGGATTCTACAAAACACACCTGTATCATCTGCTGTGGGCCTTCAGTGGGCTTCTTAAGGAAAAGTTTAACTGTTGCTGTTAGCAATTGCAATTGGACTTGTGGAGGTTCCTCTGGAAAAGTCTCCAAAAAGCTTTCCAAAAGCTCGTCAGCATTATCAATTCTCTCAGCATATTCACCAATTATCCAGATCATTGATGCCTGCACAGATAGAAATATGAGACATCGAAGTTCAAAGTGATTGCACCTTGAAGAAAACATTCAAGTGATGCCAAAAGGCCCATATCTTATTAAGTACCTTTGCCTCTGGCTCATCCAAGGTGTCTAAGCTCTCACAGAGTGTAGCAATTATGGACTCGTAACTGAAGGAAACAAAATTGTTTAAATTCCTACTCCATGAAAAAGCATATTGATAAGTGACAACAAGATACAAAAAAATGCAGTGACATACGTGTTTGGATATCTCCTAAATATATCTTTAATCACAATTATAGCTTCTTGAACAACATAGTTTACTTTGATCTTTATCAACTCAAGTAAGACACTAATACACCGCTCAGCTGCTCTCTCTAACTTGATGGCGCATCGTCCAATAGCACGGACAGCTTTTCTGACAAAATCTACATCTACTTCTGTAGCATATTCTTTGAATTCTAATAGGACCTGAAAGTGTACATAAAAGATGATTAAAATGGATTATACAGTACCTCCTGTGGGGTGGGGGAGGAGTTAATGACTGCATTTCTCATACACTTTCAATGATTCCAGTTTGTGCAATGATGGTATATTACGGGTACTGGAACCAAAATCAACTTACTTGGTCAATATTCCTGTCTGAAGCAAGCTTTATCATGATCTCCAACTTTTCCATCTTCACATAAATTGGATCATTGTATTTGCAAAAGAACACCTTTATGCCCAAGAAAACAGTATTTGTGGGTTTACTTCCATGGTCGGATTATCAATTTAGAAAAAGAGTGTCATTTTGCACAAGTGAGGAAACATCATCTCATCTACCTTGATTTCATGGGCAAGAATAGTGGGACGCTTTTGTACAATAAGGTTTATGTTTCTCAATGCAACATACTGAATCTCTGGTTCAGCAGAAAGCAATGTCACAAGAGGAGGGGCCATTTTCTTGCAAAGGTTTCTGACTACATCTGTGCTGGTAATAAGTTCCATTTGCAAAAGAATCATCTGCACTTAATATACATTCCAAATAACTCAATTATAATATACAAAGAAGAAATAACTTCTCATATTTATGAACTGGGAATAGCAACAGTAAAGAAGATAAAGAATGGGACGGGAAGAGAAACACATATTAATGACTCATATTGCAGAAATTCCATGGTGCAATGGAAACGAACTAGCTTCCATTGCACAATAAGGTGGGACGACTCGCTGGTCATTATAATAGATAAGAGAAAATGAAGGCAGAGACAGCTAAAGCAAAGGCAAAATTTGCATGCAGTAATCGAGGTGTAAATCACTCTACTAAAGATCAGAAGGGGGAGAGAAACACATGGTAAAGACTCTTTCGTGGTTGCAGAAGTTCCATGGTGCAATGAAAAAGAAGTAAAGAACTAGCTTCCATCTCACAATAAGGTGCAAAGACTCCTTGCTCTGTATACCCAGTAAAAGAAAATATAAAGGCAGAAGAAATGTAACCTTGACAGCTGAAAGAACAACAGCACAATTTGCATGTTGTAATCGAGGTGTAACTCGCTCCACTATATTTTCAGCTTCACGAGCATCCACTGCTTTATACTTGGAAAGAGCATCCAAAATGAAAACTTGACCCCACCTAAATGAAAATGAAAATTTAAGTAAACTCGGCAGTGGGAGTTTTATGACAGAAACTAGATGCAAAACAAATAATTTCACAAAAATAATTTTAGGTCATAGCAACACTAGAAAGCATTTTACACATAGCATGCATTAAGCAGTTTTAGAGCCAATTATCCACCAGGTTCCACATATTAATGATTAATCCAATCTACAGTTAACATATCTCTATGACCAGAAGATGGTTAGATTCAGCCTTAAATCTAAAATGCAAAAGAATGGGTGGAAATTGAAAAATATCACATTTATCACCTTCTGATTAAAAAGGGTGTTTCAGGAAATCATAGATGCAATATATTCAAAAATAAAACTTGAGTCAATTAACATCTTCATATTAGGTCTTATTTAATCAGGTTAACATATTTGTAAGCATGCACAAGTACTAGTCACTTTTTGCACTGTTCAGATGTGTTTATCCTTCAAGTAAATGCGACATGACATATTAGCTGCGTACTCTGTGCATTCATTTAGAGCAGTGAGAAGTTTTGAAAGTGTGTGGCTGGTAATCTCAAAGATAGGTTTGCTGCTGTGCTCTTGAATCTCCGCAAGCGAAGCAACAGCATTCGCAACAACCATTGGGTTGTTGTCTGATATTAAATCCTTGAGAGCATCCAGGAAACCTCTATCCTCCACTAACTCAGCATTAATGTCATAAAGTTTAGCAACACATATAGCTGCTGTCTTCCTCACATATGGATCATCATCCTGTTATGAAGCAAAAACAGAAGTAATTTTCAACTACTTAGTTTAACAATGGCAATTTTCACTTCTATAGCAAATTGTACACATTTTTTCAAAGTAAAACACCTTAAAATATGAGTGTTCTTAGTATCTTACCTTGAGGCACCGCTGCAAAGGATCACATAGATACTCTGTGATTTTATCAACACGAATGCACCCCATTGTCCTCACAGCTAAAGCACGGATCAAAGGATTTGGATCCTGAGAATCCTGTATAGACATATTCAATTGAAATTTTAGCCTTTACTACTGCCACTTCTCAATTGCTTCAAATAAAGGTGCTGCTTTTGGTGATTGATAGTGAGATTTATGGTATAATTTGAAGAAAGGCTGGTTTGCACACAACTAGAACATATGACACAATTATGCTGAAAATTCTGGCAGACTGCTTGTCTCCTGATTTACTTCTGATTATTTTTATAATATCAATTTTTTTGGGATAAAGAAAATAATAGCTTCAATTATCACTCTTCTGATATTATTGCCATGCCTTCTTGGAAAAGTTATGGATTTCCTATCTTGTGCATAACTTAAAATATAACCCATAGTACTAGTAGATGGGTCAACTTTAGATGATTCTGATGGCTAAGCAAAGGTATGCAACAGAAACACTAGAAAGGTGGAGCATCTACATTTTCTAATCCTCTTCTTGGGTAATTGATCAACAACCATGAATTTCATATGATTGTAACGGATAGTAAAAGTGAGTGGACATCAGAACAGAATACAATGGTTGTCCTCTGAGTTATAACATTGATAGTGTGCATTTTGCTGGTAATGCAAGTCCTACTGTATGTTCTATGACTAACTCCACAACAACCTAGGGACAGTAAAAGTTTAAAATAATAAAATACCAGGAGAAACAGCATCAGAATCCAATCAAAAGGATTATCTGCACACCAAAAGCTAATAGAAAAATGAGTCAAATTTATCCTCAAAAAGCCTTAAGATTGCTAAGCCACTGGCCTAATTGGACCTTGCCAGGCACCATCCCACCAAGGCCCCAAGGTGACCTTTAGCAGTTCCCAAGTAACCATTTTATATTTTTATTTTATAAAAATATGATCAAATTATGACATTTTTCTCTTTCTATTTGAACAAAATTATGGACCCTTAAAAGTGTTCTTATGAATGCAACTAAAAATAAAAGTGTTTTATAACAAATTCTATTTCATACAAAGTTGTGCTTAGAATGTGAAAGTCGCTTAAAATATAAATAATAGTAGTTCTAAGAACATGGGAATTTACAGTCCCATCTGACGCTAGGCGCCAGTAGACTGCCCAATTGGTGCCAGGTGATCTATACAACATTGGCATTAAGAAACTACATAGATAATGAAAACTAAAACATTAATGGTACTACATTAAAATAAATCAAATGGCAGAGCATAAGGCTCAAGAAAGAAACACAGAAATGTGGCCCTTCCCGGAAGCTTCATGTGACAATCAAAATTAAAGTAGTGCATGTGATGTCACTGTCTGGAGTGGGATTTCAACTAGAATCTAAATTGATCTTCTCACCCTTATTGCAGCCAACTCAAAAGTTGAAATCAAGTGAAAATTTCTACCATGTCCATAATGTACAACCAAGTACCCCTTGCATAGGCCATGAATCAAATTCTTGTGGTCCAACTCATCAATCATTTGCTCATAAAAAATAAAAGCCTGACGAACATAATGCCCTTGGTTCAAGAAGCCACCAAAAAATATATTAAGATATTATCAACCGAGATGGATTGGAATGCAAGCTCTGTAAATGCACAGTATTGATCATACTTTAATGATATTGTAGGTTATAACAGATGGTAGAAGAAGTGATTTACATTCTAAAACTAGATCCTATAACTGGGTTTGAAGAAAGCAAAATTTCTTTTCATTTTGTTGACATGTAATATAGAATCCTATCCACTGATTCGGATTATTCATAGTTGAAGTACAAGAAACGAGACTATTTGGCAAAAGGACAAAAAAAGAAATCAACTGGCCAGATGGGTCTCCAATACTAATGATTCCCCCCCCCCACGGCACAGGAGGGGGGTTTTTGGGAAGTAAGAAGACAGAACATTAGTCGGTTGGTAAAAATGAGCTTCTTGACTCTTCTACTTTTATTTAAAAGTGATTGCATATCTCTTTTGTTATGATGATGGTGGTAATGTGAATAACCCCCCAACAAAACCTGCCACTCTATCTGCTTGGGTTCAGAAGCTCTTGTTTCTTCTCTGGAGTGCTTAAAGTAACTTCTACTCCTGAAGTTACCCTCACGAAGGTCATCAATTTCAGATATCTAATTTTTCAGGCAAGTCTCCATGTATACATATTTCACTTTCTAATCCTCATATAACATGCATGCCTTATCAAGACAAAAGAAACCACATTAAACCTCAATAAAAGGATTATTTATTTGGGTTTTGGCCTACAAGATACTGACTCCTCTTAGCATTTTGTATCAGCTCCAGAAGTGGGAATTCTTGCAAAGAAGTATGCATGAATACCGGAAGTGATGGGAGCCATAAACTAACTACACGAGCTGCTGTAATTCTGTGTCAAGAAACTAAAGAAAACAAACCTCACTGCTAAGTGCTAACTATTGAATTTTACCTTCACAAATGTATTTACAGCAAGAATAGCAAGATCAGGCTGGCTCTTTGCGTAGTTGATGAGATACAAATACACAAGCTTCTTTAGCTCCAAATTTTCTGTTTGCATACAATTCACAACATCTGTAAAGAGTGAGGAAACATCCTTTCCCACTGTCATTGCGGCAATCACCTTCTTAACTGCATCTTTTCTCTTATCCTGCATCAAAAATAGTTACAAACAACAAAAGTGAAGTAAACCTTCCGTGTCAGAGGAGCCAAAAAACTCACAGCAAGCTTATTAGCATTGAATACAAAAAATTGCATTTCATATTATTAAACAAAATAATAATTGCAAGACATAATTCACCCAGACAAATCACGCACATTTAACCACACAGATCAGACACCATAAACAAAATCCAAAACGGTATGAATCATAAATCAAACGGAAAAGCTACTAGATCTAACTCGTCCGACACTTAATCCACGGAGATATCTTCATACTATGAAATGACGGATCCATCGCCGTGTAGATGCAGCGGATCAACGCACAGAGTACTAACATTTAAGCAATAAGAATTAAAGAAATCGAAGGCAGGCAGTAGTTAATTAGGGTGAAGCTGCAGTTGGATAGAGATGAAAATTGAAGGGATGATAACCTTGTACTGGGAATTTAGTTCTTCTTTGAGCTCGGGAATTTCACCCTTTTTGGTAGTGGAGAAATACTTGGAGTCGTGACCGCTCATCTCGACGAGTTAGCCAACCTCTGCTTCCGGCGGTGAAGAGAGATATAGTAGAAGTAGAGGGAGAGGGAGGGAGAGGGCGATGGAAAGCCAAAGGGAGCAATGAGAATTGAATTGAAGAATTCAGTGCGTGGATTGGACCCGCTGGTAATGAACCGGACTGCGTCCTTTCATTTCCATCTAATTTCCAATAAAGTAAATTAATAATGCGATAATACTAAGTAAAATAAATTGATTCATTGTCACGACTGGTTATTAGGGATGAGTAACCATGACAATGGATCGGATAGGATCGAATCTTGTTATATCTAGATTTAGATTCGATTTTTTTGCTTTGGTTGGATCCGGTTCAGATTTGTTGGATCCAAAAAAATTAGATCCAGATCCATATCCATGAGATCTGTAGGGTCCAGGGTCTAGATCCAGATCCATATATTTTATCTTCTAAAATAAATCATAAATCAACTATAATTCACATTGACATCATAATAATAATTTAAATATACAGTAACACTATAATAATTATCTATAATTTCTATAATCATTATTATGCAAGAAGATATTAGTTATAAATTTACTTTTATTTTCATGACATCAAATAATATTATAATATGAATAGAAGTAGCACACATATCTTAACAAATAGACCACTCATATCTAATTCATATATTTTTTTCAAATTCAAGGTATAATTTTCTAATGTTATTGTCATACCTTCCAATTATATAACTTAGTTTATCCAATTTCGACTAAAAGAAAAACAATATAATATATTTATAAATAAAATAAAAGTTACATATATATGGATCCATGGGCCGGATTTGGATCGGATCTGAATCTCAAAAATCAAGATCCATATCCAGATCCGAATTTTAAAGGAATGTCCGGATCCGGTCCAGATCCGTTGAATCCTATTTTTTGAAGATCCAGATCCTGAAAAATATATCTGGATCTGCGGATCTGGATCGAGTCCAGATCCATTGCCATCTCTACATGTTACTATAAGTACAAATTAGAACATCAAAATCTCACTTTTTCTTTTCCTAAAATAAATAATCTACTCATTCGTTTTGGTGATAATTGCAATTTAAATCCTAAATTTTGGACCTTATTGCAAATTATATAAATTTTTAACATCTTCTAATAATATCTAAATATTTTGATTTGTAATAAATTTGTCCTTTCTAATTTTTTGCACAAATTTAAAATAAGCTAAAAACTCGTGTAAAATATTTAAAATATTATAAATTGAAAGATTGAACAAATGCTTTAAAAGTTTGTCTGAATTGCAACAAGGTTCAAAGTGATTCAAATTGCAGTTATCTTTTCTCTTTATTACTCAATTGCAGTTCACGCATAATGTTTAGAATGAATAAAAAACTCATAACCATTACTTTCGATGTGTTTGGACAAACTTTGATTATGTTAAAATCCTGAAAAATATATACACAAAAAGATAGTATGTAGTTTTTGAGACGATCAAGTGGTAAAATATGTTTTATGATCAAAAGATCACAAATTCGAATACTATTGACGTTTCTATATGTTTGAGTATATCACACCGATATTTTAAATATGATTACTCGCTTTACACATATTTATGAATTTTACCCAATCCGTATCGATGTGAATTTCCATTAATTCAATTATAAAAAAGATACAAGAAAGGTTAGTTTGGAGGTATTTTCGAACCTCGTTAGGGGTCACTATTCGGTACGGGAAAAATCGGTACTGACCCCGATTTTACAAAAAATATGATACCCGACCCCGACCCGATTTTTTTAGTCGGGTACCCGAATACCCGACTCGGGTAACCGAGTCGGGTATTCGAATACCCTAAATTACCCATTATTTATAAACTTAACCGTTCAATATTCAAAGTTGCAGCTTAGCCTATTGGTTTCAGCGTTGGACTTGCCCTTTAATATGCTGTTAGGTCCTGGGATCTATTCTTGGGAACTGCAAATTCGAATTTTTTTTTTCTTAAGGTCCTGTAACTGTTTAATATATATATTATACTGAAATTTATATATATAATATATAAATTATATATAATGAATTTATATATTATATATATAAGAAATTTATACTGAATTTATATATAATATATATATATATATATATATATATTAATGAATTTATATTAAATAATTGGTATTCGGATATACTAGATACCCGATATACCCGACCGATAAAATAATTGTGCACTACCGACCCCGATCCGTATACCCGATTTTCGGTAATCGGGTATCCAATACCCGATAAATTTGGTCGGGTATCGGATACCCGATTATCCGACATCCTAATAGTCACCCCTAAACCTCGTTTGAAAATGCACCGCCTCACTATATTGATATTGCACACAATATTGCTCTTTACGGTGTTTGATTCATCGATCTCATACGTCACATATTAGTTTCCTTATTATAAGGTTATATTGATATTGCACACAATATTGCTCTTTACGGTGTTTGATTTATCGATCTCATACGTCACATATTAGTTTCCTTATTATAAGGTTAGGTCCTCTTACGGGTCGATTCGGTCCAATCATTTGTATTACTTGGTCTGAATAAACGTGTTATTACATTATTTATTGTGAATAAATACATCATTTATCTTGAATAAAGATGTATCACTTATTTTGAATCAATATATCATTTACAAATCAATATATAAATATTAATGAAACAATATACGAGCTGGATCGATCCACGAGAGAACTCGTATGCAGGAGTGTCCCCTAAAAGAAAAACATTAATAAAATAAATACTTTACTCGCCGCCTCGCCCCCGACATATATTAACCATCCAACACATAATTTTTGCCAAATATCTACGAAGAAAGTTGAGGACACCAGAATGGGAAACGGTAATTCGATCGCCACCATTAATCATCTTATGTAAATCTAAGCAAATAATACCAGTGGAAAAACTCCTAGCACACGCATGCAGTAACATTGTATTGAGATTTTGATGGATAATTTGAACCTAGCTACGCATCATTTGATCTAAAACTTCCTTCGATTTTCAGGTGACAAAAATCGGCCCAGCAAAAGGATCAAGTTTTCAAAGGTTCTTACAATTCGTTGATCCATATGTTTATACTGCGATTCTTCTACACCCTTTCAGAATCTCGAATATTTATTGTTTTAATCTCTTGATTTAAAGGATGAACATAGGGCTTCCGGTACAGAAGACTATAGTTCTCACTTCGGAGAAGATTTGGAGGATGATCCTCGTGATGGTACGAATACTTCGATTGAGTTGCAGGCTTGCAGCATTGGATTCCACATGTATTTTCCTTTGAAATAGTGTGTACTGAGTTGCTTGATTTATCTTATAGGTGAAGGAAAAAAGAGGGATTTCTCGAAATTGGAGCTCAAACCTGATCACATGAATCGGCCCTTATGGGCTTGTGCCGATGGTCGAATTTTCCTTGAAACTTTCTCCTCATTATACAAACAGGCGTATGATTTCCTCATTGCGATTGCCGAACCAGTTTGCAGGTATAATCTCGCTGCGGTTTGGTACAATGTGCGTCTATTTCTTCATTTTTGTGTACCAAATCTTAGCACTTGATGGCTGTTGACAAATAAAGATGCTTCCTTGCTAGTAAGTGTGCTCCTATAATTTGCTGCTCCACACACACTGATAATTAACTCAGACAGCAACTGCAGTAGTGTTCTCTTTTAGTCAACTCTTTTTTGTTAGTATGTTCATCTCTTGGAAATATATTGTTAGTGCGTACTGACATTTCTAGTAATAGTGAAGCATTAAAGTACTTTACAGTCGTCAATGATTTGTTTCCAACTGTCAGAGTCTAATTTGACTGAGTTGTGAGCAACAGTGGAGGTATACATCACAGATACCTGTGGTCTTGGTCTATACATCTATGGATCCTCTTCCTCTTGACGTAGTTCTGCTGGATTATTTGGAATAGACAGTAACTGTATGGATTAGATGAGCAGGCATTTGAGACAGCCTGCCATTTTAATGGAGAAAGAAGATTATATATATGCTTTTTGCTTAGTCATTTGCTTCTTTAACAATTATGAGCATTGATTCTGGAATATGATTTAATGTGCATATTGTTCTACAGGCCAGAGTCGATGCACGAGTACAACTTGACTCCACATTCTTTATATGCAGCAGTGTCGGTGGGACTTGAGACAGAAACTATCATTTCTGTCTTGAATAAACTATCAAAAACCAAGCTTCCTAAAGAAATGATTGACTTCATTCATAATTCTACTGCTAATTACGGCAAAGTGAAGCTGGTCCTGAAGAAGAATAAATACTCTGTCGAATCCCCATTTCCAGAGGTAAGATATGTTGCTATAGTTGGGTTCTAGGAAATATGGGGTGCTATCATATATAACTGATGCTTCTCTCCAGGTGTTAAAGAAGTTACTTAAAGACGACGTTATAGGAAGGGCTAGAATTTCTTCTGAGGTATGTACTTAGTGAGATCAGCATACTCCGATCCAACTATCAAACTACTAAGAGTTGTCTTACACGTTTTTTACTGCTGCTTCTTCAGGGATCACATGGAGCTGATGGGTTTACAGTTGGAAAATCTGCTGGTGAAATAGAAGGTACTCATGAAGAGTTGCTTAATGAGGCTGAGTTGGCAGCTGCAGCTGAAGAAAAAGAAACTCATGCATTTGAAATTGACCCTACTCAGGTTGGTTCTTGGATACCTTAAAGCCAAAATTTGAGTTGTTACTTCTAATATATCCAACCTCTGACTGCATTCCTGGATGATTTGTTGTATTTTATTGTTATTTTGTTTGAGACATTTATCTAATCCAGTTAGTTTGATTATTCCCTATAAATAAATTACAATAACTGAAGTTATTAATTGAGGAGGCCTTAGAATGGTGTGTAAGCATTGTGCATATTTATAGTGGTGTTTTCACCAACCGACTATAGTAGTGCTATTCTTATATGAGGTTAAGTTCTGTGGCCGAAATGCAACAAAAGAGTTTGACCTTGTTACTTTGTTCGTTTTCTGACTGATCAAAACTAGCTGGCTAGGGAATCGACTATTTGATTAGTTTGTTTTCTATTCATGCTTTCCTGTTTTGCCTATGATTGTCTTAGGTCAATAAAGATGAGAAGTATCGTGTGTCGAACCTCTGAAGATCAACATAGATAACTTTCTGATAAGTTGGCTTCTTTTCTCCAGGTTGAAAATGTAAAGCAACGATGTTTACCTAATGCTTTAAATTACCCAATGTTGGAGGAGTATGACTTCAGAAATGATCCGGTCAGTCGCTGGAGGTTCTTCAA
Organism: Salvia rosmarinus; assembly: GCA_036937905.1. Lineage (NCBI taxonomy): Eukaryota > Viridiplantae > Streptophyta > Magnoliopsida > Lamiales > Lamiaceae > Salvia > Salvia rosmarinus. Next base: position 9,303,042 of record CM072822.1, read on the forward strand.
AATCTGCAATGGGGTTAAGCAAGGAGCTTGACCTCAGAACTGAGAGTTGGAACGTCTTGTACATAATTATAGCTGTTGAAAAGTTCCATTGATGTTGTGAATATTGCAGGTCAATCCTGATCTTGAGGTGGAGTTGAAGCCGCATGCGCAACCACGTCCTTATCAAGAAAAGAGTCTCAGCAAGATGTTTGGAAATGGTAATGGTCCTTAGATCCAACCTAGTGCATTATTCATTATTTTCAAATCATCTGTTATTTATCTCTAAAAAACAAGCTTAAACTTCTAATTACAAGTATTTAAGTTGCATAATTATAAGGAGTGGTTGTAGTGTTTCTAGAGAATATTGAAAGACTGAGGACAAGAAGCTTCAGTTTTACATATATTCTAGGAGCAACCTGTTTTTAAGTTCATTCTTAATTCTTTACCATCACTTAGGCAGATTATAATTATATGCTCATACTTGGAAATGGATCTGATTCCCCCTTTTTAATTATTTCTCTTATGTTTTGGAGATAGGGTGGGGGGCATTGCATTTGGGAAGAGGGATTCAGTAGGAGGATAGGTGCATGAAGACTTTTTCTTCTCATGGTAGTGTGTGTGAGGTTGTGGCTGTTGAATTCCACTGATCAATGCTTGTATTTATTGGGAAAATATTACTAGTATCATGTAGAAGAATCTTGTATCATGTTAAGTCAAAATTTCCCTTCATTTCAGGCAGGGCCCGTTCTGGTATTATTGTGCTACCTTGTGGTGCGGGGAAGTCTTTAGTTGGTGTATCTGCAGCTTGCAGAATAAGAAAGAGTTGTCTTTGTTTGGCTACGAATGCGGTGTCTGTGGATCAATGGGCTTTCCAGTTCAAGTTGTGGTCTACCATTAAAGAAGAGCAAATATGTCGTTTCACATCTGACAGCAAAGAAAGATTCCGCGGAAATGCTGGGGTAGTGGTTACAACATACAATATGATTGCATTTGGTGGAAAACGTTCTGAAGAAGCCGAAAAGATAATTGAGGAAATAAGGAACCGAGAGTGGGGACTGCTTCTCATGGATGAGGTAATGTGTCATCTAATGGTTTATGTCTTTACCCTCATATATTGGTGGGTGAATATGAAGATCTCTGGATTTAAGATGGCATACATGCTCATCTCTTCAAAATATTAGGTGCACGTGGTTCCTGCTCAAATGTTTAGGAAAGTCATTGCTCTCACTAAATCTCACTGCAAACTCGGGCTCACTGGTTTGTATTTTTCTGAGCTAAATAAGTAGATCTAATATGTACCATTTATCTATATTTCCTGATGTGCTGAGTTTATGGAGAATAATTTGTTACCAACTGTTTTGCAGCCACTCTTGTGAGAGAGGATGAAAGGATTACAGATTTGAACTTCCTCATTGGTCCAAAGTTGTATGAGGCGAATTGGTTGGACCTTGTGAAAGGAGGATTTATCGCAAATGTTCAGTGTGCAGAAGTTTGGTGTCCAATGACAAAGGAGTTCTTTGCCGAGTACTTGAAGAAAGAAAATTCAAAGAAAAAACAGGTAAAGAATTCAGGAGATAGTTGTAAGTATATATTCTTGAATCTGAGCCAGCTTATAGGATGTTAACGTGTGTAGCTCCAGACTACTCATTTGCTTAAATGGATGTCTGTTTATATATGTTATAGATGTCCTTATTTCCTCTTTCTTACCAGTTATGTGGAAAAGGAGTGTTTTTTGGTTGTTGGAGTGACATTTTGCCTCAATGTCCACATCCCTGGAGCTGAGGTGGGAGTGGTCATTAGATGACTACCTATTGTCATGGAGCTCAACATTATCAATCAACCGTCCTCATCCTCTTCCTAATTAAATTCCTCAACTCCTCATGGAACTCGCAATCTCCTCTTCATCTTCTTCAATAATCACCATCTTCATATCTAAGTACTAGGGGATCTCTTTAGTTAAGTAGCCCAATCTAAATTAGTAAGTAGAACAGAAAGTTGAAACCCTTAGATGAATTTCACTTGAGCACTCCTTTTATTGCGCCTTCGGCCTTCCAGAGCTCTAACAACTTTGCATGGTTTTGGCAGATATGAACTGTTTTCATGGTCGATTGACTTTATATATTTGTTTCCTGTGTCACCTCTGATATTTGTTTGTCTTTCTACCTTTCAGGCTCTTTATGTGATGAACCCCAATAAGTTCCGGGCTTGTGAGTTCCTTATCCGATTCCATGAACAGCAGCGCGGTGATAAGATTATAGTCTTTGCAGACAATCTTTTTGCGCTGACAGAGTATGCAATGAAGCTTCGAAAACCAATGATTTATGGTGCCACCAGGTTAGTGTGTACCAACCAAAGCCCCAGCCCCAACCCCCTCCCCCAAAAAATGATAAAAAAAAATAAAAGAACGCTCCACGGTTATAATTTTCTCAAACTTGGGTCTTCCACATAATTTTCAGCCATCCTGAAAGAACAAAAATTCTTGAAGCATTCAAAACCAGTCGAGATGTGAACACCATTTTTCTCTCAAAGGTATGGTGACCAAATCATCTTTCCCTAATGTTTATGAATTTGTCGTTTCTGCAATTTGTCGCCAACACTGGACAAGCATGCATATGGTGTTTGCAGACTACACAATGAGTCATGATTTTCTTTCCTTGAGTCAAATTTGTGTGCATGTCTATTGATGTAATTCTGTTAGCTATTATTCATGTGACGGAACCCTATTGCTTGAATTATTTTCCAGAATGTCAGTCGCTAACTATGTAAAATGTGATATATTTTATTTAATGAATATCAGTTTACACAGGACATGATTTACATCTTAGGTTATGGCTAATCATTAGGATTTGAAGTCTCTTATGGTGCTGTATGGTGTAACTTAGAGAAGATAATTGATTGCTATATCTTGCAGGTCGGTGATAATTCTATAGATATTCCCGAGGCTAATGTGATAATCCAAATTTCATCACATGCTGGTTCAAGGCGTCAAGAGGCTCAACGACTTGGGCGTATTCTCAGGGCTAAGGTTGGTTCTCTAGAATTTGATCATTTGTATGTTACATGGCAGAGTGCTCTCGAAAAGAAACTTTGAACATACACCGTGTTCATCAATATTTGCATCTCTTTCAATAATATGAGAAAATATTAGCTGGCTTTTTCTTTCTCGATAAGAGAAGATAATTACTCGCACCAAGCTTCCATGCTGCGGTTCTTCTTGGGCAATTTGTTAGCAGGGTATGCGCTGGGCATGGTATAAACTACATGGTAGTTGGTTCCTCCCTCTTTATCATTGGGACAAGTGTAAACCTTGAGCCTGCAGACTTGTACACTTTCTGGGTGTTGATTTGATTTTATGTATAAACAACTGTGAGATAACAGCAATAACTTTCTTCTATGTGGATTTTCCAACATAATGTTATGGTACTTGTGAGACTCAGAGCATTTTTCTCGTCTTCTCTGTTGTTTTTTGTTTATCCCATTAAGTCTTATTCTATAAATGGTCGTGGTTGTCAGGGGAAGCCTCAGGACAGGGTGGCAGGAGGCAAGGAAGAGTACAATGCATTTTTCTACTCTCTTGTATCTACAGACACTCAGGTATCATAAGCTTCTTCAAAATCTGTTGCCATTTTATTCATTATTAGTTCACTTAAGATTTCTCTACTTTTGTGATGTAGGAGATGTATTATTCAACAAAAAGACAGCAGTTTTTGATCGATCAAGGTTATAGTTTTAAGGTACTATATCTACATCCATCTATCTGATTCTGCTTTTCTATTTTGCTTTCTGTCACAAGATCTATTTCAGTACATTTCAATTTTTTTATTTGTTTTTATTTTACTGTTCTAATATGTTTCAGGTGATCACAAGCTTGCCTCCTGCTGATACAGGTCCCGAGTTGAGCTACCACTGTCTTGATGATCAGCTTGCACTTCTCGGAAAGGTGCTTCTAAACTCGAGTAGCTTATCGTACAATTCGTGACGTTATCTTTCTCCAGACCTGAGGCAAGATACCTTCTAAAATGCTAATACCCTACCCCTTTTGTTCCATAAAAGGTTCTAAGTGCAGGTGACAATGAAGTCGGGCTGGAGCAACTAGAAGAAGATGCAGATGACATCGCTCTTCAGAAAGCCCGTCGTTCAGCAGGATCCATGAGTTCAATGTCTGGAGCCAACGGAAGGGTATACATGGAATATAGGTATGCGTTATGCTAACCTTGCTGTCTTGGGTTGTGAGGTAAAACGTGCTGTGTCTGACCTTGTTTGTCTCTTATTGCAGTACTGGTAAAAAGCTACATGGCCAGATGAAGAGCAAACCTAAGGATCCGGCTAAGCGGCATCATTTATTCAAGAAACGGTTTGGCTGATGCATTAACTTCATCTAAACTAAAGAGACAAGGCAAGTATAGTAAAAGATTGTAATAATCTTATAGTTAATGGTGCTCTACAAACCCGGATTTTGGTAGTCTTCTTGTAATATGTATACACAGGGCCGCCCCTAAGGGTAGGCTACTCTTGGCGATCGTCCAGGGTCCATCATCTCAGAAAGTCAAAATTATTTCAATAAATTATTTTTATTTATAGATATATAGATTTATTTGGATTCAAAATATTATATCATTGAAATATTTTATTTTATTTTAAAGTCCAAAGTGCTTAATCTTTATATATTTTACTTATAGATATATGTTTTCATTTGGTTCCACAATATATTAAAAAATATTGATGTTGATGTGATTATTAATGGTTTTGCATCTGTAAATATTCGAATAAATTATTTTTATGATATCGTATAGTAGATAAGAGTTGAGATATAAAAGTATAAGGATGATAAATAAGTTGTATATAATTTTGATAATTTTTTATTATTTATTTCTATTTGTAGATCATTTGAATTTTACGTAAATTTCCAAATTTGATTTAGTTTATAAGTATAATATAAGGGACTTTTTTAGACGGTCTAATGGTTAAGTGAGTTCATGTGGTCAAATGTGACGAGTTTAAACCCCGCTATCGACTTTATAGGTTCAAGCTAGTAAAATTCGATTTTTTAAGTGTGGTTTAGTCTACCTATGTCGTTTGCAAGTCATTGTAAAAAAATATAAGTTTTACCTAATATGTACAGAAGATAATAATTGTGGGTTTTATATGAATTTTAAAAAATGGGGGTTTATATTTTTATTTTGTCTAGGGTCTATAAAATATCAGGAATGGGGTATGTATACATCCCTATAGGAATATAGATTATTACACTTGCTAGAAAATTTTCCTTCTGTAAGAACTTCTAGTCTAGTTCTTTAATTACTGCTTACCGTATTACGAATTTTGAGGGGTAGGGTTGGACATTTTTACAGGAAATTTTTTAAGTTTTTTCTGTTGCATTTTCTCCAAAATTTATAGTTTTTTGTTTTAGCTTCTCTCCGTTGAAGTATACGAAATTTGTTGTTTGGCCTCTCATATAACAAAAAAATGTTTTGAACTAGCTAAAAACTATCACAAAATTAATAAACGTGCTTCCAAACTTAAATTTATACCGACAGACCTAGGTGGTTTGTCGGTGGCTGATGTGGATTTTTACTTCGAAGTACAAAAACAATATAGAAAATAGGGTTTGTCGGTGGCTGATGTGGATTTTTACTTCGAAGTACAAAACAATATAAAAATAGGGTTATTGAAATATTTTCGGCGTATTTTGGTTTTTCCATGACTTTAAAATTGTCGATAAATACACGAACTTAACATCATCGTGATTTTTCCAACAAATTGAAAAACGGTCAAAATTGAAACTGACGTGGCAGTCGACGTGGCGCCACTTCATCAAAACGATGTCGTTTTACTTATACAATATATATTAATTGACGGTTAAATACATGAACTTTGGGTCTATTTTAGTTTTTCCCACGAAATTTAAAAATTTGTCAATAAATACACACTTAACATTATTATAATTTTTTCACAAATTGAATGACGGTCAAAATTAAAGCTGATATAACAATCGACGTGATATCACATTATTAAAACGACGTCGTTTTACTTATACAACATGTATTTAAAAAAAAATTAAATACACTTCACAACTCTCTCCAACCCAAACCTTATCGTAAGTTGAGGTTAGAGAAAGAGAGATGGGGTAGGGTGGGATACGGTGTGAGTGTGAGTTAAGGTGAATTTAAGATTTTTTTTAATACATATTGTATAAGAAAACGATAAACACAAACCTTATCGTAAGTTGAGGTTAGAGAAAGAGAGATGGGGTGGGATGGGATACATTGTGAGTGTGAGTTAATGTGAATTTAAGATTTTTTTAATACATATTGTATGAAAAAACGATTTCATTTTAATAATGTGATATCACGTCGATTATTATATCAGCTTTAATTTTGACTGTCATTCAATTTGTGAAAAAATATAATAATATTAAGTGTGTATTTATTGACAAATTTTTAAAGTTCGTGTGAAAACCAATATAGACCAAAAGTTCATGTATTTAACCGTCAATTAATATATATTGCATAAATAAAACGACGTCGTTTTGATGAAGTGGTGCCACATCGACTGCCACGTCAGTTTCAATTTTGACCGTTATTCAATTTGTGGGAAAAATCACAATGATGTTAAGTTCGTGTATTTATTGACAATTTTTAAAGTTCGTGGGAAAAACCAAAATATGCTCAAAGTTCATATATTTAGGCGTCAATAACCCTAGAAAATATAATGGTTTATTGGCATCTAAATGTTCAAATTTTAAATATATTTTGGTTTTATACATAAATTTTGAAATGTGTTAAACAAATTCATGAATTTAATATTATTGTAATTTTATCACGAGATTGAATCTAACATGGTAAAGTTGAATTGTATGTTGCATCCTAATAGCACTACTGATTGTAATTTTTTTTAATAATTAAAATTGATCCATCTACACTATCTTATTTCCCTCTTCTAAGGTTAGCAAGCAGTTCGATTTCGGTCAACTAAATAGAATTTGTTTGGAAAATAGAATCGAAATCGATCAGTTTAAATTTTTGATTAATTGGAATACAATAGAATATTAAGGTTTAATTTGTTGTTAATAAAAAATCGAAATCAAATTAATTAATAATTTAAATAATAGTTAAGAAATTGATGTTTATTAATAATATATAAAATAATTAAATTAATAATTAAAATTCGATTAAACGACAAAAATTCGATTCCAAACCATTGGTTTAATCGAAACCGACAACCAACCAATTAAATTATAAACTTCGAAACCGAACTGATAATCAATTTTTTTGATTTTTGATTAATTAATATCGATTGGATTTTCCATCATAAAAACAGTCGTACGTGCGGAACGCAAACATCTCTTCTCTCTCTAATTTTTCAAATCCAAGAGTTTCCTTTGCTTCGAGACCAAGTTTCCTCACAACATTACTCAGCCTCAGTCTCGTCTTCGTTGGGTCTGGAACCTGTCACAACGACGCTCGCAGCTCCGATCTCTTGCTTCCTCCACTTAGCTCGAACCCAAACTCAGCAACACCTAGCAATGGTACCTGCAGAAGAAACACTACTCTCGTCGGTCTTGCGTGTGTGCATAAGTGTGGTTTCTCACGTGAATGAATCGAAAAGATAGGAATTGTATTGAGTTATCAAAAGTTGTACAGATACACGATGCCTTCTTTTGCTATAGGTTGTTGTATTTATAGATCCCTTCCCTCTGTAACCTCCCACTCTAACAGCTTGCTAATCGAAAACTAATTGCTAACAAACTAACTGCCTTTTAACAACCCCTAGCTCCCATGCACACCCTGCATGACACGTAACTACTACATACTTCCGTTATTCATAACAAATGCCCCTCTTGAAACATGGCTTGTCCTCAAGCTATGAGATTTCGAAATCGGGCTGGTAAAACTCCAATCTCAGTCGATTACTCGTAAGATACATCGAAGCAAGGTAACCAAAGAAATCAGCTCTGAATGCATCATGGATTTCGTTGTCGTAAGGATCCATAGTAAAGGCAAGGCCTGCCAGGAAGAATTTCTGGAGTATCTGATCTGCAAGCGTGGCTCCAGACTAAAGCATTCCTCAGCTTCGTACATAGCAAGCAAGCGTCTTCTCGCATGCGCATTACCCAGGCTCCGCTTTGATGCCCATTTCGGGTTAGATGGATCAAGATGATTAGCTATTCTAAAATGTACGGTTGCACGGCTGTAATGCTTCAGGCCAACTGCAACGTGCCCTGACTTGTCTAGTGCATCCAAGCAAAAACTTTTATCCTCCTCTCTCTCCATTTTAGCTTCTTCAGTATGACAGTACTCCATTATGCCATCAACACTCCAGTTCGGATAATGTTTTATCGGTTCCGTGTGTGGAAACAAAATCTCAACACCTTCACGATTAAGCGCCAAAGCAGCATCCTCAATAAATTTCACATGACCTATTATGGGTAATTTTGGATCTGCTCCAGCTTCAAGCAGAGTCTTAAGAAATCTTGTGTCACTTTCTTTTGCTTTTATCACAAACCATTCCGTAAGCTCCCTGCTATCTTTAAGAACAACATAATTCAATGCAGTGGATCCCTTAGAATTCGCCATACTAATTGTAGCACCTTTGTTGATGAGATACTCCACAATTTTGAGATGTTCTTCTTTCACAGCTAGCATCAGAGGAGTATCCCTCTTGTATGTCAAGGCCTCAATAAAAACTCTAACATTCTTTATCAAGAATTTGCATATTTCAAAATTTCCCATTTGAGCGGCCTGATGCAAGACAGTCCAGCCCGTGGAGAAGTCACTGTATACATCACATATTCTCCGAAATCTCTGTCATCAACAAACTTCCTTTTGACCTCCTTAAGTTTTTCAAGGTTTCCACTAGCAGCAGCCCGCTAATCAGTGGGCCTGTCATTTCAATTTCAAAGTAGAATCCATGGCGTTCAAGTTTTGAGTCGTTGAATATGTGCAATGATCAATGAGGGTTACTCCAGTGCAGTTAAATGTTGTAGTGAGGCTTCTCATTTCGATCTTTCTCCGATAAGGATCGATACTATTCCTAATCGATTTACTAAATTGTCGAGGACCTCTTCCCAATGATTCAATCAATACTTCTTGTTTCTTAGCTAGTTTCTCAACCGAATGAAGAGTAGTAGGATTAAACACTTCGACTATCCTAGCCACTTCTTGTATGAAGTTACCTAAGAATTTCGGGAAATCGATCTTAGGACTTCCAAAGCGAGATTGAATGAAATTACCTTGACTGACATCTCCTTTCAATTTTGTGGCAGACTCTTCTTCTTCACGGTGCTCATTTCTCGAGTGAGTTGATGAGTCTCCCTCCTCGATGACTATTTTTTCAGATTTTTTCCCTTCTATTCCGAGCTCCTTCCTTAACTCTTCGAATTGCTGTCGAAGTTCTTCCATCATTGTTTGCTTGAACTGATTTAGCGGCGTTTCCAAATTCTCCATTCTTTGTTCCATTATTGTTGTCCCTCGCGTATTATTTTTCAGCATACGCGATCGTGGATCGGCTGCTCTGATACCAATTGTCACAACGACGCTCGCAGCTCCGATCTCTTGCTTCCTCCACTTAGCTCGAACCCAAACTCAGCAACACCTAGCAATGGTAGCTACAGAAGAAACACTTCTCTCGTCGATCGTGCGTGTGTGCATAAGTGTGGTTTCTCACGTGAATGAATCGAAAAGATAGGAATTGTATTGAGTTATCAAAAGTTGTACAGATACACGATGCCTTCTTTTGCTATAGGTTGTTGTATTTATAGATCCCTTCCCTCTGTAACCTCCCACTCTAACAGCTTGCTAACCGAAAACTAATTGCTAACAAACTAACTGCCTTTTAACAACCCCTAGCTCCCATGCACACCCTGCATGACACGTAACTACTACCTACTTCTGTTATTCATAACAGAACCTCCAGCCCTACTACGACAACATCATCTCCACCACCCGTCGCGCCGCCGCCTCCTTCTCCGCCGCTGCATCTCTGCCCATAAAGTTCACAGCCATTCCCTTCGACGTTGTCCCCCTCTCGGAGAAGAAGCTTGCCTGCCCGCCGACGTGGATTAATTTTTTACTGAAGCCAGAGTCCAACGAGTATTTACGCGGATATAGTTTGTATTGAAATTTAGGAGAGACCGAATTCTTTTCGAAGAAGTTGGGATTCTTACATTCACACAAAGGTTTAGTTATATGGATTGATATTTTCTGTGTATATTTTGCAGATGACATGTCAAATTAAAAGTGGTATGTTATCAGCTCAAAAAAAGGGGTATATATTATTATTATTATTATTATTATTATTATTATTATTATTATTATTATTATTATTATTATTATTATTATTATTATCATCATCGCGTCAACCAAAGACAACTAGGTATTCAAATTCAAGTATATATTAACAGTAGTAATGTCTTAAGCATAAATTGATTTAAATGAAAACAGCATCAATGTCTATGATTATGGGTTTTAAAATGGAGAAACACGTACATTAATGGAAGAAACTTATAGGTCAAACAAGAAAAGAAAAAATAGAAAAGAAAATGATCTGAAGTGGCTCCATATATAATTAATGATTTCAAATTAATTTTTAAGAAGAATAAATACTAATGGTATGATTAGAGACCAATAAAATTAATGATTTTAAGAAACGCTCCACATGCTTAACTCAGTTAGTTAAAAGCTAGCAGATTTGGGACCAAAGATCGAGTCCTAGCAACCATAGCGGGGGAGTTTCACCTTCTTTAGGGTGACTCTTGTAGGCATTATGCAAAATTCTCATAGCTCCTTAATGGTTAAATCACCGTAATTTACTTCCTTATATTATCATGGAACTGGATTATGGGGACTCCCGGGAGGAGAGCTTCCCCTTTGGAACAAGAAACCAATAAAATGTTTGGGACACAATTATATATTCAAGTAATTGAATGTGTCCTCGATACATCACGAAATACATGCGGATGTGCGAGATCATTCATAAGCGTCGCATGCCCAGGTCCCGCCATGAGTCTACAGCGGGCACCGCCGGTCCAATAATTGAAGAGCACGAAGAGGAAGGCGGCTGATCACGCGAAGTGCTCCGTATAATGGGTCCACCACGTGGAAAGGGGCGCTTAGAGAGGACGGCCTTTCGGCGGGTCGGCGGGCGGCGGCAGTCGGCGTGGAAGGGTGGCGGTTCGGGGACAAGGCGTGATCTTGTCCCGGTGGCTTACAGGGGTCGAGGTTTGACCTCAGTGCATGGATTGCATTTTCGGGTCTGAGCCCGCCCGGTGTCGGTCGATGCAGCGGGGCCGAGTGGTGCCGTCCTCATTGATTGGGTGGAGGGCACCGAGGTTCATTCGGTATTCATCGCCGACTGGGATTTTGTTGAACTACCTCGGTTTGGTGAATCCGTGTGACGGGGCCGGAAGTCAGAGTGAGTCTGTGTGCGGTGAACTTTGTATGTAGATATAAATGTATTTAGACTCGTTTGAAGTGTCGTTTTCCTCTTGAGAGGTATAAACATAACAGGACTTCGTTTTGGTCGTAAATGTATTTATCTTGTATCTGATGTATATTTCCCAATAAAGGGTCATAATTTGATGAGATCCGATCCGGATGTTCTTTACATGTAGATTTTTCAACTTAATGAGCAATCTGTATGTGTGCATATAGACTTTCAACTTAATGAGTAGTCGCAGATGCGTTGCCTTGAGACGTTCAATTTCATGAGTAATCTACGAGTGCGGTAGTAGTGAGTACCCTACTTAGTGGGTTATTCGTCTTGTGAGGCGTCCTCGTGAAGGTTTAAATGCGGTATATCCAATAGATGTTCGCATATCGATAAAATGGAATACTCATTATAAAAATAAACATTTTATTGACAAGTGTATATACATCAGCACTTGAAAACAAATAAGGAGACTAACATAAGGTCGATCGTAATCGAAGCTATGTAAAGTACCTCTTAAATGAGATATATGCCGTTTCGTGGGATAAGCGCACCGGATAGGTGAGATAGTTTGTAGGCCCCTTGCGAGGTCCTCGTGAGCGCGGTATGGGCCTTCCCATGTCGGATCCAACTTGTTAAGGCGTTCGGCTCGCTTGCTTCATTATTTCGTAGGGCGAGGTCACCTACTTGCGGTGCGGAGGCTTTGACCTTTTGTTGTATCACCGTGCGACCGGCCGCATGTACTTAGCTTCGTTTATGAAGCGAGCTCGCGTTTTCTTGAGCATCAAGGTTGGCCATGGTCTTCCTCGTTCCGGCCTGGTCAAAGTGAAGAGTCGCGGGCTTGGCGCGCGATCTCGGCCGGTATGGCGACCTCGTGCCGTAGACCCGGTGAAAGGGTTTCCGTCGACGTCCAGGTGTGGTCTGTGGGACCCGAGGACTTGAGGAGATTTTCAGCCCGATCGCCTTTAGCTCGGTCGCCTCTTCAATCCTTGCGATCGTGCGATTCGTCTCTGGGTGTGGAAATTCTTAGACTAAGAACACCATTTAAGAACATAATTCCCACATTCGATTGGATAAAGAAGTCATAAACAAATCGTGATACTTGATTTGGTTCGAAGATGTCAAATAACATAAATAAATAAAAAATTGACTTTCCACGTTCGAATATAATTAACAATCATACTATATATATCGTCTAAGTACAAAGTAACATTGTGTGGCAGGAGTGAGGATTTGATCAGTGAAAGACTATCTGGAGTCGAAATTTTCCAATCTTGTGGGATGCATTGCCAACAAGTATTATTGTAATATTATAATAATTTGATTGATGTCGTCTAAACACGTACCTTTATGTCTCACCATCTTCGCATATATCGATTTTATTTTTAATGGTACAACCGACTTAGTTCAACTAGTTAAGAACTAGTAATTTTAAAATAAATTTTGTTTATAAACCTTTAATACATTGATGCGAGAGCCACTATAAATTCCATTTCGCTCTTCTCCAAAATTGGAAACTTTTTCATTTCTCCATTGATACCCCAGGATTGAACTAAACAGGGTCTCAACTTTTTTTACGTCAAAAAAGAAGGAATATTTGGAATTGGAACTCAACAAGTTATATAGCTTGGTATTTTCTTGAATTGTATAGTAACTCTTAAAACATAAAAATATATATTTTCTTTTAGAGGATAATACAAATATATTTTTGAAATATAAATGAAGTGGAAACAAACAAAACGAATGGAAACAGAAATGGAAACGAAGTAGATTAGCAACAAATTAAGAAGGCGCTAATTCATAGACAGCCCAGATTAATAAACCACTTACCTTGTAGGCCCTTATTTCCAATCATTAATATCTCCCTATGTATAAAAAATATTATAAATAAAGATCCTTGCTTGTAACCTTTTATACAAAAAATCCTTCACAATCTAATTATTTATTTATTTAAGAGTTAACTAGCTGTAACTTAGTAACTATTGGTGAATTTCAATTTGTTCTCCAGTTTTATAAAGTTAAGTACGTAAATATATTAGTTTTAGTATATTCTAAATTTTTCCTCAAATTTAGATTTCGATCAAATCAAAATTGATGTAACGAAATCTAAATCAGAATTGATATAGCATTAAAAATATACAACGTAATCAAATCAAAATTGATGTAACATTAACTAGACAACGTGACCCCCGAAATAGGCAACCTGACAAGTTCAATAATTAAAATAAGATTAACACCTCTTTGGAGTGCTTGAAGGACAAGAATTAGCTGCCTAAAAATGTTCATAGATCAATTATTCTCTCCTATAGGGTGTCCGAAAATCTCCCATTGATCAATTATTCTCTCTTATGGGACAAAGTTACTATTAATTCTTTTAGCCCACAAATCACTTAAATAGAAAATTCATAGTTGTCTCGTAGGACACCCAATAAGTTAAGGTAGGTTCGCGTGGTGAGAGGTCGCGTGTTGAACCCCACCAAACGCCTATGGGTTTGAGCACACACCGATTTTTCAAGTGTAGTTTATCGTCATGTGTGATTTGTGAGGCTATCTTGCGAGAACGATGGGGTTTCTGGGTCAAGACACCTAAATTAATATGCGGGTCCATGATATCAAAAAAAATAAAAATTCATAGTAGTCGAATTCTACCTAAAATGTCAAGATCAATTATTTTCTTTTAGGGTGCTCATTTTTATTTATACTTAGGCGTAGCTCATAAATCACTTAAAAAGGAAAAATGGTAGTAGAAAATCTCATACGGAGCTCACTCTATGATCCTGTTAATTTCCGAAAATTCTTCATTGCTAAATTCATAATTCATGACAATTTCAACAATAAGATAATTAAGATTCACGAAAAACTAGATCTAATAGTTTTACCGACAAGGCGACGATTGCTAAATTACGTATCCCACAATTTTAGTTTTTTTGAATAAATAATTTCTTCATAACTCAGTTACATATAAAAATTTACAATCATAATATCCGGATAGATCCCAATAATATCCAATAATTAACCCCTGTGGCAAACAAACAGATAAACAAGACAAGATAGCAAATCCACACCTTAATTAAAGCACCAACACTTTGATTATTTATTAAGCGACAACTTCACCAACCTTAGCGGCAGTGTAGTGTAGCACCAGACAATAAACTGCGCTAAATAGAAATATAAAATAAAATAACATGAAAAAAAGGAATACTACCCAAAGCTCCAGCGGAATACATTTGTTTGCATTCCATATGATTCATCATTTTCGCTGTAATATTTACATTTTTACATACCGAGTTTACCAATCCCCTCAGAAACAAAAAGGGGAAAAGAGAGAAATCTAGAAAATACAAAAATCTCTACAAACCTGACGAAATCGGCAAATAATCGCCGTACAGATCGGGGATGCCCGACGCGAGCCATAGCTTCTCATTGAAGGTGGCTTGCATCTCCTCGGGAACGAACTGCGTGCGACAGAGTGGGCAGGTCTTCTGATCGTGGTCCATCCAACGGTCGACGCAGCTCCGGTGGAATATGTGCCGACAGTTCGCCAGCCGCCGGATCTCATCCTCGCCGTCGAATTCGTGCAGGCAGACCGCGCAGTTCTCCGGAGACGCCGCCAAATCCGAGAACTTCACCACCGGAAGCAGCTCTCGGATGAGCGCCGCAGAGACGGAGCACTGCTCCGAGCCGGAATAGTTTCGGACTGCGTAGGACGCCGACCCTGGCTCCAGGAAATCAGCGAGCCCTAGGATTGAGAGAAGAGCGTGTGTAAATTTGCGGAAGAAGCCGAGGATTGTGAGTAGAGAGACGAGTAATTTAGGGAGGAATAGGTCGGTGCATCCTACTGGAAACCCCATCCGCACGGAAACGCAGAATACACGGAGTTAGTACGTGTAAATTTTGGTTATGGAGGAGTGGGAGAGAGAAGAAGAGATTATATAGGAATAGGAAAGGTTGAGGATTGTGAAAAGAGGAGCGAGAAGAAAAGATGAGAGTGAATCAGCAATCACGTTGCTGTGCGCCTCGTTAGCCGACACCTGTACAAATGCAATTAAATATACTGACACAACTAATTAGTTTTAGTGTGAGATTCAATATTCTATAAT
This sequence comes from Salvia rosmarinus, assembly GCA_036937905.1. Classification (NCBI taxonomy): domain Eukaryota; kingdom Viridiplantae; phylum Streptophyta; class Magnoliopsida; order Lamiales; family Lamiaceae; genus Salvia; species Salvia rosmarinus. The sequence goes on from CM072822.1 coordinate 9,318,548, forward strand.
TATGTTCAACTTTTAATTTTCATGATATTTTTTTAATCATTTTTAATTTTTTTAATTTTTATATTTTAATTTACATTTTGTATCTATTACTTAGAGTTTATTGCATTTATTTAAATATATAATTATTTTTATTGTTTTATTTTATTTTTATTAATTAATAATTTATTATTAGTGTTGATAAATTTAAAGTCAGGGTATATGAATTTTAAAAAATTAATTTTTAAATAAAATTATATATAATGCATAAATTATAATAAATTTATTTTTATAAAAATATGGGACACTGAATCTCATCCCATCTTAGACTTCTCGGAATAAAAAATAAATGATGAATTCTTAATGCATGACCTTTCACTACTTTCTACTCACTTCGTCCACCAAAAATTATACTTTTGATGACACGAGTTCTAATAAACTGCAATCGTATAAAATGAGTAAATATAATAAATGAATATATTAATAGATAGTAAAAATAAAACGTAATTCATTTGTGGTTTTTTTTGTAAATAAATATTTGTGCCATCAAAAGCAATGTAAACTTTTGGTGGACGAAACTATAAAGAAATTAAATGCAATCTTTTTAATGGATAGAGTAAGTATTTTTTAACATAATATTAAAAATATTGTAATTTTATTTTATTGTAAAATTAATACTTTAAATTTTTTTTGTTACCCCAACCTTTTTTTCATTTCCATCTTCTCTTTTTCTTTACTTACTATTTCTCACGTTGGAAGAAAGATTAGAGTCTTATAGAAAAAGAGAAGGCCAATTGTTGCGCTTTCCCACATGTTTGTACTTATATATACACAACTTAAAATGCATTTGTATATATTTAATGAATTTCCGACTCTAAATTTTATCAACCGTAACTAAACAATATGGCCATATTAAATATTTATATTTGTTGTCTATCCATATATATTTTGCTATATTTAATTTAAAAGGCTGTCAATGTTATGAATATTTATATGAATGGAATATAATAAGTATTTCTTTTCTTATGGAGCTAATACTGGCAGAAATGCCTAAATTCTTTTTCCATTTTGAAAACCTTTTATTTTGGTGAATACTTGAAACTAAGAAATAAATACACAATGTCTAATAACATTATGACATAAAAGAATGAAGATTTACCAGAAAAATATTCAAATTTGACCAATAAATTGTGAATTTTATTTGAAATTCATTTACGACAAGAAAAAAGAAAACTTAATTAAATATACTTATTATAGTATATATATGTTTTCGAAATTTTCAATCAATTTAATTTATAAGACATAACACATTGTTTGAGAGAGAGAGGGGGAGGAGAGGAGGTGGTGGTGGTGGTGGCGGCGGCTTGGGATGGCACAGCGAGTCATATGTAAATCATCAATCAAATATTGTTCGTCTTTTATATTCTTTTTTGGTCAATTAATACAGAAATTTTAAAGGCTGCGTCAAATATTGTTCGTCTTTTATATTCTTTTTTGGTCAATTAATACAGAAATTTTAAAGACCTCTTTTCTGTTTTTTTTTTTGACTCGAGCAAGGGCGGCTTTGCGCCGGACGTTAACCACTCTACCACTGCCAAGTACACACACCGTCTTTTATATTCTATCGCCAAATACTATTGATCAGTTATTCTTATCGAACCGATAATTAATGTTCAACATTTTTCTCATGCCCTCGTCTTTTATTATTATTTCCTTTTCATTTTTACTTTTAGATTTGGGTCCATTATGGTGTGGATTTTCTTTGATCTTAAAACCAAAACCACCCCCTCAAATGGTCCAAGAAATTGTTTCCCAAATGGACTAAAAAACACAAAGGATGTTGTGGAACATGTTGGAAACTCTTGAAAAATCAATGCCTTCATTTTCGTTACTTCTTTCCCCGAAGATGAAGAGTACCATAGTAAATATTAGAGCTGGCAAAGGCGGGTCGGTGGCACCGAAATCTTATCATTTGAAAATATAGTATTAAATTTCAAATTTATCTGGTAATCTACTAAACCCGTCCAATATTTAATTTAATAAAATATTATTTTTAATTTCAAAAAAATATGATAACAATAAATAAATTAAATCTACTAACATCAATTTCAAAGTAAATAAGATAAATTACGTCTAATAGCATCAATTCCAAAGTAAATAAAATAAATTAAGTCTACTAATAAGTCTAACATCAATTTCAACGTAAATAAGATAAACTTAAAGTTTCAAATATCATCAAACATCAAATGTAAAATATTAAAACTTTAAATGTGTGGGCGGGCTTTTAGACCCGTTAACCCCAGGCTTTTTAGCCCCAAAGCCCGATTAGCCCGATGGGCTATGTGGGCGGGCTTTTAGGCCGATTTTTTTCGAGTCACTATTTTCACGAGCCCAACCCGATCCCAATTTGGTTTCGGTGACCCATCTGCCGGGCCAATTCTTGACTCTAGTACATATACACAGATTTTTACCTACAATTAGAAACTACTCATTTGTTCCCCCAATTTTCTTCATAGTTTTTATTTTTGGGACGTTTCTCAATTTTCTTTCTATCTATTTATGATAATTATCTTTCCAACATATTACTCTCACTAATATCATTTATTTATATAATATACCACTTATGGTCCACCACTATTTCTCTTTTTTACCATCAACAACCCATTTATTTATACATTTTATCACCTATGGTCCGTCACTAACTAATTTAATAAGTATTACACTATTATGGGACCATTACCCTATTCATAATACATTCAAGAACTTTTATTACAATTCGTGTCGAAGATTCTCAGGAATAGATTTGGGGGAGGGAGAGAGCATCATTTACACCAAATAAGAATGTCATCTTCACCGAAGAAAATTAAAAATATTCACACATGTAGACGTCCTTATATGAGTCCACCTCATAAGATATATGATCTCTATATGTAAACAAGAATGAGACATGTAGAAATTCCCTCCCACCTCCCCTTAGGGGTGAGCAAAATGTCCAATAAACGAATAACCGAATCGAACCGAACCGAACCGAAAAATCTAATTTGATTCGAGTAAATCGGTTATTTTGGATAAGTCGGTTATAACCGAAATGTATTTCAATAATATGGTTTTCGATCGGGTATGAGATTTTTTATCCGAATATCCGATACCCGAAATTTATATTTATACACAATATATTAATATTATAATTATAATATACATAATTTGAGTTTGTTTGCCCTAAATCTACTTTCACTCACGCACAGTGCCACTCCACCCCCATTCCGTCAGACTCTCTCAACTCTCAAGTCTAACCATATTCTTTTATCTCAGACTCTCAAGTCTCACCATCTCACGCCATTTGCTCGAAGAAGATCCCGCTCGTCTTTCTCTACAACAAAACATCACACCAATTGCTCGAACGAAAGTCTCTGAGAGGTGTGCTTCTATTCTTCCAACATATGCCACGCCGCTGCTTCAATGCTTTGCTCTCTGCTCGCCAACGTCACGTAGTCGTCATTGCACCGCTGCGTCTCCGCCACGCCATGCCACTGCCGATGCTGCTCGCCTATCTTGCCGCCACCGTCGGTCCTCGCCACGCCACTGGCGCTCGATTGCTTTGAAATTTAAATTTGGTGTTTTGAGAAAATTGTAGCATTTTTATGAATTGTTCGTATTTGGTAATGTTTTTTTAACTTTGAACTTATGAAGATTGTTGGTAATGAGTTGTTTAGTATTTGGTAATGTTATTTATGAATATTGCAAACTAGTTATTTGTTGATTTTTTTTTATTTTAGAAATCAGGGTAAAAAATCGGTTTTATCCGAAATAACTTTCGGTTATTTCGGTTTGGTAACCGAAATTATTTCGGTTTTGTTCGTATATCATTTTCTAAAATTTTGGATATTTAATTCGGACATTTTTTTGACCATACCCGACCGAATACCCGAATACTCACTCCTACCTCCCTCTCCGTATTCATATATATATATATATATATATATATATATATATATATATATATATATATATAGGGAGGTTAACGTGAGAACTATTTTTATGGTGAGAACCAAAAGCGATGAATTCATAGTGAAAGTTAATGAATCAATGGAAAAATTATGAATCCAAAAATAGAATTTTAGCCTCATGGGATTCGAACCAGGTGAAAAATTACGAATTTTGAATTCATTAATTTTCTCAACTGATTCATCAACTTTCATAATGAATTCATTTGGTTCTTAGTTTTAGGATAAGAATGGTTCTTATTTGAACCAAACTCTCTCTCTCTCTCTCTATATATATATATATATATATATATATATATATATATATATATATATATATATAATACGTCTTTGTGTATACAACAATGCTTTTTGTAGTAATGCTTTTCTTATATAATAATAATAATAATAATAATAATAATAATAATATTATTATTATTATTATTATTATTATTATATTATATGACATATCATACAAAGATCAATGATTCAAATTAATTCATCGTTATCTCATTAAAAATAAATTATTTGATTCACATAATATATGAACCAAAAACCTAGAAATTAAATAGACTAGATTTGTTCTTATTCAATCCATATATATGTATATGCACAGTTGGGTTAAACAAAAAAACTCTTATCGTGAAAGGTTTTTATTAGTTAAAATAAAAATTCATTATCATAGTACAATTTACATTTAGTGCAATTACTTTAACTATTCTGTACAAGTGTTCTTACAGTTGTTACTATAAAAGATTTTTATTTTTAACGCTTTATATATATATATATATATATATATATATATATATATATATATATATATAAATTGGTTCATATACATACAATTCTTAACATATATAAATGAGAACAAATCATGTCTATTAGATTTGAAAATCTACTAGTTATTTTAAGTGTGCATCTGAATTAGTTATATGCATATTTTTGTATATAATTGTATATTTTTACATATGCATCATAATTTATGCATTGAATCTGAAGCGTCCATATTGATTTATCAAATATTTATATTTATCCTCATGTTTACATTATAAAGAGCGTCCACACGATAATCATTTTATATATATATATATATTAAGTAAAGCACCATTGAGCTCACATGACTAACGTACCAAATGGATGATGGATCACTAATGATTAAATCACAACATATCATGAGCTATGTATTTTATGCATCTTGATGATATAAAATGTAATCTGAATAGAAGAATTTGGAGATAACACAAAAGAAAACATTATAAAATAAATTAGTAAAATCATTCAAAGAGGATGGAAGAAGACACTCTTGGTCAAGACCACCTTTTATGCCAAAAGAAAAATATGATAATTTGATTATCATGATCGCATTGGATTGTTTAACAATATCTTGGTTTTATAATAAATAAAAATTTCCTCATAGGCAAAAGATCAATAAAAAGGGGGAAATGGCATAAGTGAGTCCATTCAAGGAAGGAAGGTTATGGCTGGCCACACACCCTTTTTCCACCTATTTTGAAAAATATTAAATTATTAAATTTAAATTTAAATTTAAAATTTTCATTCGATAGGTGTAAAATTATAATTTCATAAGATGGTTTTAATGTAAAACCAATATTTTTTTAATAGATCAAAAATTAAATAAATAATTTTTTCATTTAATAAAGTTGATTATGACCGACCACATTATAGCCGAATAACATCACTCTTAAAGAAAAGCAAAAGCAAGAATAAAAGGACTAGCAAGAATAAAAGGACTAGCAAATACTATTAAGTATCCATCATGGCGTGCCGGAATCAAAAGACAAAAAAGTAAATGAGGATAGCAAATATTCTCATGGCATATATTTTTAATTTATACCAATAATACCTTTTTGGACTAATTGATTCTTTTTTCGTTCAAAGAAAATTATATATCTTATTTCAGTATTATTATTTTTGCAATGATATATGCCATGTGTATGACATAAAACCATACAGACAAAGCTGGATTTTGAATACCAATTCATTGTCATGACGGGGATATGCTTGTCCACACCAATCATTCCTTTTTGGAAGGTTTCAATTATGATTATGGGATGTGTAATGATAATTTATTTAAATCAACCAAAGGAAGTAACATAACTCGCTATATGCAGAAGACAAATACTTTTAAATCAAAATAAAATTTATTACAAATTCAAAAATATTATGAATGATTGTCTTGAACACGAAAACAAAGTATTTATAAGCCTACAACTAATCATATTCGAAAATGCCTAAAAGGAACAACGTCGGTTTTAAGACGGATGATCTCTTTTTAAATATCTAAAATATTCCATCGGTTTTCCGTCGTTGATTAATGATGGTCGTGATTAACGACGGACTTACGACAGCTTAAATCAACGATGGATCAACGACAAACATTCAACGACGGAATTACGACGGAGTAAATCAACGACGGATCAGCGACGGAACAACGATGGAATATCCGTCGTTGATCCGTCGCTGTTTACTCCGTCGTAATTCCATCATTGATCAAAGACGGAATAAACGACCGTCGTTGATCACCAACAGAATTACGACGTATGTTTTCCATCGTTGTTTTATCATCATTGATCCGTCGTTGAATTTTTAAAATAAGACGGGATTTCATACTAACTAAAATATTAGAAGCACCGAAAAAGGCATAAAACGATAGAATTTGGGCTTCGAAGCTCATAAATCATAACAAAGAGGGTGTTTGGCTGAGCTTATAAATCAAAAAACAACTCAGAAATTGTTTTTTAAGTTTAAAAAGCAATTATAAAATTGTTTTGGGGAATATAAATCACCAAACACCTACTCAACATCTAACCTATTTTGCCTTTTTGTTTCTCGAAACATCTTATAATAAGATTTTGAAATTGAGGTCAAAAGTATGTAATTTCTAATTGTGTCGTGAATTAATTTTCTCTTGATCCTTAACCATTAAATAGGCATAAGTTGTTGTTCCATATCAGGAAGAATATTTGTTTCTACTAACTAGTTGTCAAAGATTGCGTTTCTTTGGGTGTATTGTATTTTAAATATTAGGAATTTATTAAACCATAGTTAATGCAAAGATATATACTGTCTATTAATAAAATAAAATATAATACTGAAATTCGATTGGAGATAAAGATTTTCACATGGAGGGCCTAAACACGACGCAAATGTGTATAAAGTACTGACAATTGATGGTAGCAAGTATGAAATATATATAAGAAGATTGAGGAAAAAAGCGATTGGAGGGAAAATAACAGGTGTGGCAATTGCAAACAAAGTTAGTGGATCATCATTTTGCTGCAATGGCCCAATCTTGGCACTATTTGCATCTCTCATGATTCATGAGATCGCCATCAACGCCTTAATTGGAACTTTCCCAAAATTTAATAATCATACCATAAACATAGAAAGTGAGAAATAATTCAACAATTCAATGCCCTCTCCACTACTCCCCTATGGTTGAAATCGCTGTATAAACTGTTTACATCCAGTAAATTACACATAGAGTGTGTACGTGTTTGTTGGTAAAATTCTTTAATTTGTAGGGCATAACTCTATTTATAATTGTGTGTTTTGATTAGATCTCAAAATCTTTGATAATTATCATGCTGATGTAACTTATGCTATTCACTTATTCTGGAATTAGCTGTTTTTACTATCAGCTTGGACAGATTCAAGATTGAATGAAGGAATTCAAACGATCTTGAAGATATCCATGTATTCGTATTTTGATAAGAATATCTATACCAATACAACCGATAAAAACCGGTTGAAGGATCGCGTCAAGATATAAAATGAAGTCGGTCAACAACACATGATGTCTAAAGACTGAAGTATAGCGATGCTGATGAACATATTTACTAGAGTGAAGTCAAGAATGCAACATGATAATTATGCGATGTCGGACATTTGGCGAAGATTGACGTCGGAAGGCGAAGATCGGAGATTGAAGACTGATACAACATTATTCAAAATATGCGCTAAATTATTACTGGAAGCAAATGAATCGAAGATATGACTAAATGTCATACCAACATCGGCGCCTGTTTTGGTAGTGGGAAGTCAAAGCTCGATACCAGAAATCAAAGCTGATAACTAGAAGTTAAAGTTGTTGATTTATAATCAAAGTTGATGACAAGTAGTCAAAGCTGACGATACCAAGTTAAAGTTGGCTGATGAAAAGTCAAAACTAACTATTTCTAGGTCAAGCTGAAAGCATCATACTGACTCAGGTTCCCAAACTGACAAAAGCGGAGTCCGCCTCTCGATGAAAGACGGAGCGGTCTTCTGAGCCCAACTCAAGTCAACGTCGATAAAATACAAAGTAAACTCAACTGGAAAAACACATAGGCATTTTAGCCTTAAGTGTTTGACTCAGTCACGTGTCGTAGCATATCTGCAGAAGATCCTGACATGCCAGAAGACATGTTCGAGTTGCGAGCTACGATTACACGATGATCACGAGACCACGGCGCACGTATGATTTGAACATGAAGAATTTAAATTAACAAATAGAAGGATATGATTAGTGCTCCATCCGATGATACTATTCATCATCCCCTCTATAAATATGTACATAATCTAACATTCGAAGGTTACTGAAACACTGCGTATACGAATATTCTTAAGCATTCAAAGCTCAAAGCTCAATAACATTTAACCAACGATTTCGAAGAAAAGAGTAAACGGTGTTATCAACAAACCTTAAGAACTCAAGTATATTTATAAACTCAAGGTTTCAGCATACACCCCTTTAAATTCTAGGACACTATTCTATATATCTCAAGTCTATAATTCCTGAGTTGGTTGCATGTGAAAACTCAGTTTTTAGTTGAAAATCCCCTCTACAAAACCCCCTAAGTTAAGTAGAAGTTTGAGCAAGTAGGCAACAAAGTGTTAGTTGCTGAAAGTTTGGTTATCTTGCATCTGTAAGCAAGATGTTTAAGTCGACTGTATCCGTAAGCAATCAAAGGTTTCTTAGCATCAGCAGGCGTACGAAGAACGCCTAGTTTGATTGGATACAATAAGATTAACTATGTATCTAAGTTTACATCTTGTACCCATAAACAAGAACAAATTTCAGTTAGTGGATTCACTGAGCAACTAGTTCGTCGACGTATGAGCTATTCTCTCCGAACCACGTAAAAATCGAGTGTTATTTACTTTCAGTTCTTTAAATTCTGTATCGCATTTACATTTACATTACAACAACACAACATCATTTTGAAATACTCCATCAATATCAGTTTGTGGTGAGATAAAACTGAAAACTGATTAAGAATTATTCAATTAAGTATTTTTAAGCCAATTTAAGTTTTCAATAAGACAAATACAGTAACCACCACATTCTACAAGAACATAAATTATCAGGCAACTGACCATCTATCTCAACAGTCAGTAGGTTTACTAACTAATACTCCCTCCGTCCCACCTAAAGTGTCTCATTTCTTTTGGGCACGGGTATTTAGGAGAAAGATATAAAATAGTTAAAGTGTTAAAAAATGGTAGGACCCATATTTTTTGAAGGGATAATTATTTCCTAAAATGGAATGAGACATTTGTAATGGGACAACCCAAAAAGTAAAGTGAGACATTTTAAATGGGACAGATGGAGTATCACTTAGTACAAGACTCTCATTATTTGAACTGACTAGTAGTATTGTCACCAGTACTGAACTGTCAGTTATCCGACCAACTACTGTCACAATAGTCAGTCAGTATTATAAAATAATTTTTTAATTTTTTTTTGCCTAATTGATGTATTCCTCCTCATTCACCAATATGTATCCAATGGGACCATAAGTGATAAATACATTATTTTATTTTATCAAAACTAGAAAGCATTGAATCATAAGGTTATTATTATTAAAGATAAGCTTAAAAATTGATTAATATTTGTAAATAGCATGAGCCATATGGATGCAATACCAAGCACAATATTCTTAACTATTCATGAAATGATCGGAGTCTAATGTGATGAAAATTGATGTAAATGAATCAAGCGCTCAAATATGATGACATTTGGCAGCTCGTGACGATCAATAGCTCATAAAATCAAGATTTTATTCTTTGACATTTAACACATAATTTTCGTAAACCCTAGGTCCGAGTAATATATTATTTTATATAATTTGTTTACTTTTTAGAAATAGAAAGTAAGAATAATTCAATTGAGCAAATCTTAAATAAATTTCAAATATTTGGAGTTTGTATAAAAGCGCGTGAAAGTGGATTGTGGGTGGAGATGAAGGCGTGGATGGCTTCTGAGCCAAATTTCACCATGTCTTTATACGCCAAAGACATTCTGCCCCACGCAGTTTTTTGTTTTTCATTTCGTTTCAATCATTTAGCCTTTTTCTCTGTTTTATTCTTAACGGTGGGGTTTATTGTGAAAAACGAACTTCAAATTTACAACTGTGTTATCAACAACTTTTCAACATATTTTTATGCACGTTGTTTAACACACACACACACACACACACACACACACACACACACATATATATATATATGAGGCATCGAATAATATCCGAACGATTTAGTATATAGTATTCAATCTCATCCACTCATCTTATAGATCCTATAGTGGAGATTTTTTTGGATTTTTAAGCTTAATTTCGCTATAGTAAAGGTAGATTAGTAATTTGATTTCTTATGTGATTGCAAAAATAAATAATGCATTTAGTTGAACTGAACAATGCATTAAAATGAACAAAAAATGCATGCAGTTGAACACAATAATGCATGTGGTTTGGAAGCGTGCGTCCGATGCCCAACGCATGCCCGAGTTCGACGTCGCTTTCGTGCTTTCATGCGTCGCCCGGCGCAGACTTCCGCCCTTAGCGTCCGTTGGTCAACAATGTATTTTTACGTTTTGTAAGATGCATAAACATGTTTTATTAAATGCATGAACGTGTTTTGTTAAATGCATGTTTGTGTTTCGTGCTAACATGCAGTTTTATTTTTTTCGACAACAAATCTCTCATTTATCCTTCTCCTTCAATTCCTTTGTCTCATTCCCCAATTAATCGATGAATTTCACCGTGAACCACTGATATAGCCACCATCTCTCTCGATTCTTCGATCCTCTATCAAATTTATCTTTTATCTTTTCTCAAAATCCCTCAATTTCTCAAAATTTCTTATTCTTTTTTTCCTTTCAAAATCTGTTATTTTTGTTGTTCGTATGTATTATTGTTGTTGTCTGCCGTCGTAAATCGGTCTTTCTTGTCGTAGTCATTGGTGTCATTGTAAAAAAAATAGAAATAGAAGAAGATAGGAGGAGAACAGAAAAAGAGAAGAAGAAGCATAATTTGTCTTCTTCCCGATTTTCGAGCTCACGAGCTTATTCGAGCTTGAAAAATTTAAAAAATAGAGAAGGAAAATGAGTTGTCACGTGTCGGAAACTTTGTGAATAATTTTATATTTTCGACCATATGTTCAAAATATATGATCTAGATTGAATACTATATCTATTTTTATCGAGCCGAACTCCGAATAGCTCACGAATAAACGACCAGTACTACGAGAATCCAATTATATATATATATATATATATATGGGATGGTTCACGTGAGAATGCAAATATTGGTGAAAAATAAGAATGCAGTATTTAACGTATAAAGTTGTTGTACTAAATGTATAAATTTGTTGCACCAAATTCTGTGCAATAACTTTATATTAAGTGCTACACTTTATATGTTAAATTTGGTGCAACAAATTTATACATTTAGTGCAACAACTTTATACGTTAAATGCTGCATTCTTATTTCTCACCAATATTTGTATTCTCACATGATCCATCCCTATATATATATATATATATATATATATCAAATCGATGATTAGACCTGAATAAATCAATAAAAACATGTTAGGGCCAAAAATTATAAATGGTAATGAATTCATAATTTTTTCAAGTTGGTCTTGAAAGTCCTCAATATTTCGGTCGTAGCTTTTTTATGGAAAAGTCCAATTCATATATTGCCAACAAAAGTTTGGACAAAATTTTAATTAAATAATAATTTCGAATAAGTAAACATGATACATTCGTTTGCACAAACATCTCTATTTTTTTTAAGATTTACAAAATACATATCATGAATTGTCTAAATAGTATGAAGAATTCTAAATAATTCGAATAATAATCAATCTAGTCTAGATTGGACAAGATCAAATAAGTTGGAAAAACAATTCATACTTAGTTGAGAATCGGATAAAAGACTTCTCGCTAAGGAGAGACTTTTAGTGACGACGAAACGCAACATGTTGGTAAAACACTTCTGATCTACCTAATAAGTTAGGGGTTCGAATCACTTAAATGGTTAGAACAAAATGTGTATTTTTCTTTATTTAGTAAACTTTTAGGTGATGTTTACTTTGCATGATTAGGTTGGATAAATAAAATTAATCAAACATAATCAAGTGTTTACTTTTAAGGATTAATATTTGAGGATATCCTAAAGCCGGGATTATTTTAATCCTTTGAATTGTTCTTCATTAATTTTAATCCAACCAATATAGGTAGGATTGAAATAATCCTTCAAATAAAGGGAGAATTATTTATCCCAATTTTAATCATTCACTAATCATTTGTTGTAAACAGATGATTGATAGATAAAAATTATCTTATCACACATTTAATCCATCAAATAGTCAATTATTCAAAATGTTAATCATGAAAAGTAAACACTTCCTTAGTACCTTATTTTTGTCACTTAAACTAGACTTCATTGGTAATCTATCTCGAAAATAAATCTACTGATATTAAAAATTAAGTTAACCTTAGAGACAGATGAATCAATGATATTACATTTCATTTTCAGACACCTAGCTCCTTGATATTTATTCAATTAGTTGATCAACAAAATAACTTTTTGAGTATTTAATTCTTTTTCCTATCATCATAATAATAAAAATTTCTCATTGGCCAAATAGTTACAAAGATCTTCAACCTCTACAGAATTGGATTTCAACCTTAATTTTCTTAAAACTTGTAAAACTTTTAAAATATTTTCGTTAATCTTAACATTATTTTAAAACTTTTTGAAGTACATATTCATAATTTATTAATGAACTCCGGTATTGGATCTCACCTAAATTTCACCCCTTTCTTTTGTTCTTGATAAATAGTTCCACTCAAATTATTTATTCGGGCCAGGAGAATCTTCATGAATTAAAATCATGTGAAAGAAATTAAGAAAGACAGGGAAAACTAATACTAAAACCAACGAAAAGGGAATAATAATTAATAGGACAAGAACATGATACATAGGCCCGCTATCTTCAGCTAAGATTCTGGCAAAACATAGGGTTCAACCAGCAATCCGGCCCGGCCCGGCCCGAGCCCTCCCCGACAGTTTGGAGCGGAGCTTCTCTCTCTCGTGAATACGATGAGTGAGTGCCAACAAAGTCCACTCACATCTGCTCCCCGCTCTGTCTCTGTCTTACTGTGTGAACTGTGTGTGTTGCTCAATGCATGTGGGCTTCTCCTCTCTTTATATTGCCGCGACACTTTTTTTTTCATTGTTTTCTTTATCAGATAACGTTCCTTGTCTCCACAAACCTCATTTCACTATTTTTGTCACAACTATTTATTTGCTGCTTCATCCATCTTTTCACACTTATTTACCCTTACTTAACTTACCTTTTCTTTTATTTATAAAATTATGCGTGTATTCTGAGTTTGTTGTTTTAATTATCTCAAAAAAAAAGTTTACTATTTTAATTATCTCCAAGAAAAATAAGGAAACAAAATTCAATTGGACTCTACTTAAGATGGTGCAATATATATGTTGGGTATAAATATAACAAGATCAACAATGTGTAGTGCTGTTGCACTTCATAATGATATTAAAGATAGGTTAATTATAGTGTGTCTCAATTTTTAACGTTGTAGCAAAAAAAGTCCCCAAATCACGTTTTTATTTTAAAAACTCCCAACTTTGAAAAAAGTTGAGTTATGCGCCGCATTACAGAATCCGAAAACGAAATGATAAATCATCTTGTCGGATTCTTAGGTGTTATTTATTTATTTATTTATTTTCACTTAAATATAAAGACAATGTCTTTTTTATATTTAAATGGAAATAGGTGCACGTATAATTCACGTAAGAATCAATGAGGTGATTCATAATTCTATCGTTGTATCCTGTAATAGGGCATATAAATCGAACTTTTTCGAAGTTAGAGATTTTTAAAATGAAAGGTGAGTCAAAGATATTTTTTGGAAAACATTGAAAATTAAGTACACAAGTTGAGATTGACCCTTAAAGATATAACTTGAAATATGAATATAGTAAATACACGAACTAAACATATATCTTTTGATTGAATACATGAATTGATAGAGGCATACCCCATTCGTCTATCAAAATTAGTTTGCATTTAATTCATTTTTGCCCATCTACCAAAAGTTTGCATTTTTCTCATTTTAACATATTTTAACACTTATAATGTGGGACATATTTTTCACTCGCTACAATGTATTAAAATTCATGCCACCAAAAGTAATGAAAACTTTTGGTGTTCAGATGTCATATTATGATATGAATTCAATTAACCTAAGGGATGGTCTCTGTGCATGCAAAGCACACAGTGAGACCACCCTTAATTAATTAACTTTAATTAATTAATTAATTAATTAGTTAATTTTTAATCCTAATTAATTAATTCTAATTAATTCTAATTAATTAATTTTAATTTAACTAGTTTAATAAAATTTAATTGTAAATTAATAAATAATAATTTTGAATTAATATATCTTAATTTTGAATTAGTAAACTTTAATTGTGAAATAATAAACCCTAATTGTGAATTAATAAATCCTAATTTTGAATTAATAAACCCTATTTGGAATTAATAAACCCTAACTTTGAATTAATAAACCCTAATTGGAAATAATAAACCCTAATTTTGAATAATAAACCTTAACTATGAATTAATAAACCCTAATTGAAAATAATAAACCCTAATTTTGAATAATAAACCCTAATTATGAATTAATAAACCCTAACTTTGAATTAATAAACCCTACTTGTGAATTAAAAACATTAATTATGAATTAATAAACCTCGATTATGAATTAATAAACCATGATTATGAATTAATAAAATCTAATTTTGAATTAAAATTATAATTAAAAATTAATAAATTTAATTATACATTAACAAAATCTAATTATCCTTACTCACCATAATTAATATATAATTATTTTAACAAAAAACAAGGGTGAACTCACGGTGAGGCGGAGCTCACGGTGAGGCGGAGCTCACCCAAGTTTTTGTCTTAACCTAATTGATTGCAAAACCATCAAGACTTCTATATATTTCCGCGTCAAATTTTCCAACATAGCCATCTATTCTCAACTTATCATGTGTCGCCATGGGAGAAGAATATTGTGGAGTGCAATTCTCCATGTGAGTTCTCCAATTTACTTTTCTTGAAAAATGAATGTTTCTATGACTTGAATGCAAGGGAAATACTATCATATTCATAATCTCAAATTCATCCATCATTCTTCGCTTGAAATCTTCAACCCATCTTCACATTAGTATCAATGTAGATAAGATCATCTATGTAAAATGCATACATACAATCAAAACATTATTTGTTTTGTTTCTTCAATATAGACAAGCTTAAGTTGAAACCGGCGGATTAGAATTGGATCTTGGTTCGACCTAGAACCATGCTCAATGGTTCTGAACCACACCGTGTTCTTTGGCGGGTCTATTCCGATTCCTAGTATATGAAACTGTAAATCGACGGTTCAAGATATTTATATATTTATTTTTTGAAATCTTATAAATCTATATTTTCTCTATTAAAATACACTATTTGTGATATAATTAAAGTAATTAGTAAAACAATGAGAACACATAAAAAGTAGTCGTTTTGGAACCAACGTATCCGATCCGAATCGGCCACTTAACTCTAAGGAACTCTTGGCGAGTGAGTGACCCATCTAAATGGGGCACAAATGCTATAGAGTCCTCTTTACTGAGCTCTGAGTTCCTGAGTAGTTGACTCTTCTATTTTCTTTTTCTTGTTTGTACGAGTTGCTGCCCCGATAATTCCTGATGCATCGAGGGAATTGAATAAGGAGTGACCGATCGTGTAGCTCTGTAGTTAGGAAGCTAGTGAATGTAGCTCCTTTCTTGTTGCTAGAAGCTAATAGAAACCAATGAGCTAAGGAAGTTGTCGAACCAAAATTTTCAATAACATAAATAAAATTTAATTTGTTTTATACTCCATTTACTTAATAATGCTTATATCTCAACATATTTTATAATTAAAAGTTGATAAAAAAATTTAAAAGATGTGAGTTCTAAGGATAGCGACCGTGGGTCAACGGTTTGGAACCGGGTCCGGAAACTATCGGTTCACGAACCAAAACTACTAAACGGGCCACTTTGGATTCCAACTTTCTGATACCGGACTTAGAGGGTGTTTGGCTGAGCTTATAAGCTCTTTTTTGGGAGCTTATAAGCTCAGCCAAACACCCTCTTATTAGGACTTGATATGAAAGTCATTCTTTATAAAATAACCATCAATTATGCTATTTCAAACTCTTGGAGCTTGTTTAAGCCTATACACTTTATCTTCTTTTCCTTCAACACAAAAATCTTAAAATACTTCTTCCTCTAGCTCTCCATTCGAATGCAAAAATTTTACTTCTTTTCTATGATCACACCAATCTTCTCCCCCGCAGCTTTTCTCGATTTTTTATTTTTATTTTTTTTAATCTAAAACTTTAAGAGTTCAGATACCTCATAAAGTTCTTCTAAGGAACGAGTCTTTTATTGGAGAATCTGAATTTGAATCTTGAACATGGTGTGAGATCTTTATGTACTAGGAATTGGAGCTTGAGGTAGAATAACATTATTAGATTCATTATCAACTTTAATGCATAAAAATTCATCTGCACTGATAAATCTAGTATACGAGATTTATAAAAGCGATAAAGAACACGAGAGACTTTTACGTGGTTCGATCGAGAATAAGATCTCGTCCACGGAGGAGATGATCCTCAAGATGTTTACTATAATTTGATTACGACAAGTATCTCCAAGGGCTCTAGTATTGATGAATTTGCTAACCTTTTACCTTCAATCTAACTCCTATTTATACACAACGTAAATCATGTCCCACGAATCCCTTGATTGGCGGGCCATAATTCTCCTATAATGACCATGATCTCCACCATTATTACCCATGATTACTACTGTTACCTCATTACCATACCCATAATTGGGGTTTAGGGATCGTCATTTAAGCGTAACCGAGTAGGCGACATTAGGCTAGGCCCGGCTCGTTTGGGGCACGAGAGATTGGGCCATATCCTGTTGTTGGGCACGAGAGGTTGGGCCATATCCTATCATAGCCCCCGAAAAGTCGAGGAATAGTCTTCCGAGGTGAAGCGGAGAATGTGCTTTGCCGAGGCGGGATATTCTTGGTGAAGTTTTCGTTGAAGGTTTGTCTTTGTTTGTATGACTGAAATACTTCTTTGGTCGAGGTGGTCATGTCAGGCACGAAATATACCTGCGATCCTGGGTGGACATGTCCGACCTGAAAATACTATGGTCCGAGGTGGACATGGGGGCCTGACCGATGCCCGAACTCAAAATCATTAGTCAAGTCGAGATCAGATGTCGGGAGGTGGTCGGGTCCGGCACGAAATATTTACGGTATTAGGACATGGGCGTAGTCCGATGTTCGAACTCGTAGTAATCATCACGTGATCGGCGGTCTGCATTTTCCGAGAGTCGTCATACGCGCCAGCGGTAGTTGGGCACTTCAAAAGCGTCGCGCGTCGGTCACACATCCAACCGTAAATAGGCACGTGTAATAAGCGAAGCGGCAGATTTTTAGCGCCATTTATCCTATAAATAGGTCTAAAAGAGCAAGCAATCGCTCATTTTCCTTCGACGTTTGAATCCGGAGAATATAACCTTAGAAATCCCCAATTCATCTTTCACACTTTGTTGAAGAAATCGAAATCCCGCTCGAAAAAAGTAAGTATATATTCTTCACCTTCTCATTCCTCTTCTCGCCTCGATAACTCGGTTCGACTTCGGTTACGGCGTCGAAGATCCCATGTAAGGATTATATATGCCATAACCGCCTAGGTAAATCCATAGGACTTAGTTCTAGGTTTCACCAAGTGTCTTCGGTATGGGATGGCCTCGAGATTGGTGGGCGAAATCAACTTTGACGATGGAGGAGCTTACGGTGGTCGAGAAATACCACGTCCCGAGGATGCATGGTGGTGCTTGCCAAAACCCAGCGATAGGCGATGGCTCCTCCGGAGGATTTATCACCATTTTGTAGATAGCTTAATAGGCGGGCTTAGATTTCCTTTTGCCCATTTTCCTTAGCTTTCAAGAGTATTTTCGGATCCTATATGCCAACCGACCTCTAATTCTATTAGGTCGGTGGTGGGGCTAGGGTTGGCTGTTATGGCATAGGCGAGGGTTCTCTTTCGAAGTCTTGATGCGTTTTTAGCATCAAGTCTATAGGGAGTATATTACTGTCACCGTCTCAAGTTTAAAATTGCTTCCCATCTAAGGTATCCCACCGAAATAGATACTTCTTTTTGCGGTGAGGGTATCCAAGGTATGAGTGGGGCCTCGGGCGATGAAGGGCGTGAAAATTAATCTCCGGGCCCTATGGAGAAGGCGTTGAGCGATATGGGTGAGATCTGTCGATCAACTATACAGAGGATGATTTGAGCGATCTTTGAATTTGAGTGTCTATAGGTCGAAGCTCGATTCGTGAGTGCGATTTGGGTGAGGCAACCTTCTTATCTTTATTTCCCTCGTTTGATTTTCTTTGTGCTAATGAAATTCTCATGTTGAATGCGGTGAAGGTTGACCCGACCGGAGAAGTCGATGTGCCGATCTCGCCGCGCCTGCCTCCTCGATCGAAGGGCCGCGAGGAAGAAGGCGAGACGGCGAGTCCACCCAACAGCCCGTGGTGGTGGGCGCCGAAGAACTTGGTGACCGGTCCTCGAGACGACCCGGGCCCGGCGTTGGAGATCGAGGTCCATGGTCGACATCGGCCGAGTGCCGGCTTCAAGACTTCCTTATCCTTCCCAAAGGTATAAGTCGCTACCCTTTTCCTTGTAAGTTTGTTGTTACTTGTTGCTTATTGTTCCATATTCGGGATGCGGCCTCGATGGCGGGTGAGATGCACCGCATGGCCGGGCTTATCGTTGAGGGCGCGCAATATGAGGCCATGGAGAAAGGCTAGCCACCGCGACGGGCGAGGGTCATGGTGAATCCGCTGGATGCTTCCGGGCGGACGCTTGAATGCTAAGCGAAAGGCGGGAAGGAGCCAAGTGGCGAAGATGGCGGCGAGTGCCCTCAAGAAGAAGGACCGGCCTGCGGTGGCCCGTGCCGTGTGGCGCCAAGAGGAGGTGCCGAGGTGAGAGGAGGCGGCAGCAAAAAAGCGCCTTCTTGGCGGGCGAGGACTATCTTGAGGGCCTTCGCCAAAGAGCTTATCAGTCGGAGAGTTTTCCTCTTTCATCTCAGACACAGGCTGGCGTGATGAGGCGCGGTGATTTGTGCCCATCTAGAGTTGGCGGCGAGAGACCAGATTTTGACAAGGCCCAACACGGTTGGGTTGAGGTCGACCACCGGAGGTATCAAGAATTACGCTCGCATAATCGCGGGCGACCTTCTTTCCGTGGTGGATGCCTTGGCGTCTTCGCCTCACTCGACGGCGGAGGTCGTAACTCGGTCAAGGAAGATGAAGACTTAGAGCTTGAAGCATTCCTTCTTGAGTTGAGGGTCAAACCGAGGCGGCGAGTCAAGCTCGGACATTCGTTAGGAGATCGGCTACAATGAGGAAGCGGCGTGACGCAGCGGAGATCGGAGAGTCCGGCAATGAGCCTGAGGTCAATGGACCTAATGTAATAGGCTGATTTGCCGGGGTCGATAGGACCTCATCTTGTCTAAACTTCCATTTTGAATAATAGAAATATTTTGTTAAAATGCGCATGTATTGTCTTATTTCTAGCATTCTTCACCTCAATACTTCGGACTGGACCATGAACTGCTAACAAAACTGAAAGAAGTCCGAGGTGCTCTAGCCGAGAAGGATGAAGAGGTGACACACTGGAGGAGTCGGTCTGCCGGGCTGACACAGTGTTGGCCGAGATGGATGTCACTCGGCATCGTCAGCTGAACTGAAACAAAAGTTGCATGAAGCTGACTGCGAGGTGGCTCGCCTCCTTGCTGAAAATGAGGCGTTAAAGTTAAGGATTACACATCTCGAAGTCCAGGGGGCTGATTTATCTGCAGATGTGATCCACGGACGACTGATGCATTGCGAGGAACAGCTTGAGCTGACAACAGAGAAGCTGGCTCGGATCTCGGAAGAGCATGAAGAGTACGAAAAGGTTATCCGCCGGACTGGGGGAACTACTATATCTGAAGCCGACGATCGAGTTCAGAGCTTGTTGGCGGAGGGCATGGTATTGAGGGATGAGGAGGGTCCCAATAGCAAGAATTTTAAAGATCCTCGACTACGTCACGAAATACATGCGGATGTATGAGATCGTCATAAGCGACGCATGCCCCGCCCGTCACAAGCATCTCTGATGAACGCCGATCCCATAATTGAAGAGCACGAAGAGGAGGGCGGTTCGGCGATCACGCCGAGTGCTCCGTCAAATGGGTCCATCGGCGGTGGGCGTATAGAAAGACGCGCTTCGGCGGTTCGGAGGGAGGGCGCGCGCTAGTGAGTACCCTACTTAGTGGGTTTTATCTTCGTGAGGCGTCCCTCGTGAAGGTTAAATGCGGTATATCGAATAGATGTTCGCATACGAATAAAATGAGCGAAATGAAATATTCATTAGAAAATAAATATTTTATTCAACAAATATATGACATCGCACTTGACAAGGCAAGTAAGGAGGCTAACATAAAGGCGATCCAAAATCAAACTATGTAAAGTACCTCCTTAAATGAGAAATATGCCGAGTTGGGGATAAGCACACCGGATAAGTGAGATAGCTTGTAAGCCCCTTACCAGGTTCTCGTGAACACGGTATGGGCCTTCCCATGTTGGATCCGACTTGTTAAGACGCTCGACTCTCTGGCTTCATTATTTCGTAGGGCGAGGTCGCCTACATGGAGCGGAGGTTTGACCCTTTTGTTGTAGTGCAAGTGCGCACTGGGCTTTATACTTGGCTTCGTTTATGAAGGCTAGCTCAGCTTCTCTCAGGCGTCAAGGTTTGCCCGGTCTTCCTCGTTCGGCTGATCGAAGTGAAGAGTGCGCGGGCTTGGCGCCGATCTCGGTGGTATGGCGGCCTCGGTATCGTGACCAGGTGAAAGGTGTTTCCGTGCGACGTCAGGGTGTGGTCTGTAGGACGAGAGGACTTGAGGGAGATTTTCAGCCCGATCGCTTTTAGCTCGGTCCAACCTCTTCTTTAATCCTTGTGCGATCGTGCGGTTGGTGACCTCGGTCGGCCATTCGCTTGTGGATGTGCGACCGAGGTGAAGCGTTGATCGATCTGAAGTTCTTCGCACCACCCTTGAAGTTTTGTCTACAAATTGGGTGCCGTTGTCGAGACCGAGCGTGCGGTATGCGTCGGCGGACTATTTTTCCACAGAATGTCTCAATTCTCCGCCGTGAGGCTCGATAGTGGTTCGCCTCGATCCATTTTGTGAAGTAGTCTATGGCTACGACTAAGTATCGGCGACACGGTGCTCGGTCGAACGGACCAACAATGTCGATCCCACCGCATGAAAGGCCGTGGACTCTGCGGTGCCGTCGATGCGAGGCGGTTTTGGCCGTGGGTGAATCGGCATTTCGGGCACTTTGACGAGCTCGGCGAATCTTGCACGGTGGGCGATAATATCCCGACCTCGGCGTCTTCTTTGAGAGAGCTCGCGACCGATGTGGCTTCCACAAGACCTCGGTGAATTTCATTGAGCACGTAGTCGGCTTTTTCGGCGGAGGCACCTCGAGAGGGTTGAAGGTAAGACTTCGGTAAGCGCCCTCATGCATGAGATACTACGGGACTTCGCCATCATCTTTTGGTCTCGATCGATCCCGAGGTAGTGTGCCAACTTCGGATATGCTTTTAGGGGCGTCGTCCGTTCGGTTCACCTCGAGATAACGCGATATGGCGCGCCAATGCTTCGGAATGAACTTCCTCTTCGGCGGTTGCCGATGACGAAGCCAATTTACTAAGTATGTCACTCATGTTTTTCCCTCGTAGGATTTGATTAATATTGAAGTATCTGAATGAGGCCGGCATCTCTTTTGCCTTCTCAGTCTTCTTCATTCGATCCTCCTTAGCCTCGTATGTACCTAATACAGTTTACCACGACACAGGAATCTCAAATATCCGGACTTTGTCCACTTTCAATTCCTTTGCTAGGCGAGTCCGAGATCAATGCTTCATATTCCACTTCGTTGTTGGTGGTGGGAAGGTAAACCGCAGGCGTATGTCACTTCGCTTATCGGGCGAGGAGGAGGATGCTCGCCCACGCCGTCTTGCATGAGGCACCGTCCACATACATCCGCCAACAATCAGCGGGTGATACAAGGCGGGTTCCTCCATTGTGGGGTGGGAGTGACCTCGGTGGTGAGGCGACCTCGGTGAATTGACCTCCACCAGAAATGCAAGGGCTTGTCCTTTTATGGCGGCACAGGGGAGTATGAGATATCGTGTTCGCCTAGCTCCGGTGCCCACTTGGCTATCGTCCGGATGATTCGGTTTGATAAGACTTGTCTTAGAGGTAAGTCCGTTAGTACCGAACCGAATGAGCTTGAAAGTAAGGCCGGGCGTCGTTTGGCGTTCACTAAGGCGAGCTACCTTCTCGAGGTTGGTGTACCTCGTCTCGGTCCTTTGAGAGCACGGCTAATGAAGTAGATGGGAGTTTCAGTCCCGTCTCATCTCGCACTGATCTGACACTAATTGCCTCGTCCGGGTGGCGGATATAACGATAGAGTTTCACCTTGCTTTGGGGCGGATAGTGTCGGCGGTCGGCAAGATATTCCTTCACCGTGTGGCGACCGGTGTTCTTCCCGCCAGTGAAATCTGAGCTCTCCTCGGGATCTTGAAGTCGCTTCTCGGCTCGAGATAGGAATCGGTGAGGCGGCGGGCATCCGGTGAGTTTGTGTATTTCACGGATGGTTTTGGGATCTGCATGTCGAGCACCGTTTTCACGTTGGTAGGATTGGCTTCGTGCCTTCTTGAAACCAAGCGCCCGTAAATTTACCGTGCTTACCACGAATGTGCACTTCGGGATTGAGCTTGAGGTTTGCCGACACGAGGAGAAGAATAGTTTCGAGGTCGATGGCGCAGTTCTCGACTTTTTACTTTTGACTACTATATCATCGACATAGACCTCAACAATTTCTCCTATGTGATCCTTGAAGATCGCGTCCACCATCCTTTGGTAGGTAGCTCCAGTTTTCGGACGAAAGGCATCTTTCGGTAGGCAAAGACACCAAGTCGATAATGAGCACGCCGTTTTCGGCGCTTACTTGGCTCATCAAGACTTGGTGGTATCCTTGTATAAATCCAGAAACGAAGACCTCATGTCCCACCAATGCTTCCACCTTCTTGTCGATGTCGGGAGAGGTAATGATCCTTTGGGCGGTGTTTATTGAGGTCGGTATAGTCGACACACATGCCATCCCCTCACGGCTTTCGAACTTCTAGCGGATTAGCCATCCAAGTTGGGTATTTAACCTCGTATAGGATTTTAGCCTCACAGGTTGGGTTATCTCGTCTCTTATGACACGCTTTCTCCGCGGCAAAACTTCTCTTCTTTTGAAGCGGTTTAGTGGCGGATCAATGTTAAGACGATGAGTTATGAGCTCGGGCGAGACCCGGTCATATCCAATGGAGACCATGCAAATACATCTCTATATTCCCTTAGAAGTCAGTATGACTGTTGGCGAATATTGATGAACCTTGGGTACCAACCTTGACAACTTTGGAAGGTCGTAAATCGTATAGTGAAGATTCTCGGTCGGATCATCCCGGTGGCAACTTGGAGGGTTACATAATTCTAGGCCCGAGGCGAGGCCGCGTCTTGGGTTGAGACTCGTGGCATTCTTTAGGCTGCCGTTTGGTCACCCCGAATGCTTAACACTCCCACGGGGTGGGTATCTTAATGGTGAGGTGGTACACAGGCGACAGCTCTGATCGCATGTACCAATCTCTTCCCGGATAATGTTGTATGGAGAGGAGCTCGGACCGGAAAAATTGAATAGCTTTGGTGGCCAGACACGGAGCGCGCCTACGGTGGCCGGAAGGGTAATGACACCCGGGTTGAACCGCCTCTTGAGTAAAGCTCCATGGCTGGGAAGGTGCGGGGTGTACTAATTCCTCCGACATCAGTTTATCCGCGCTACGGAATATGATGCTAACGAGGCTCCGATGTCAATGTAGACCCGATGTACATTCTTGTTACCCACCACGGCTTGTATTGTAATGGCATCACGGTGGGGCATGATCTTAAGTCTTGGGTCGTCTTTGGAGAACACGATGTTTTCTCCATCCGAGTCGCTTGTTTTAGGCTCTTGAGGTCGGCCTCGAGCTTCGTTTCTAGCGACGACCTCGTTGTACCAACCGGCGGCCGGTTATAGCGTAAACTGCTCCATTACATTGGGACCTTCGTCCTCATCATCTTGGTCGGGTTGCCGTTGAGGTCGACCCACAGTTATTACCACCTCCATTTTCCCTCTGCGCTTTTATTACTCGGCTCGGATCGGCGGTGTCTTCTTCAGTATTTCCTTCGACGAGCTCGTCAATCTGTGAGCCAGTTTGCAATCTTACGTATTGTGACCGTACCCTGGTGGTAGTCACAATACTTTTCCGTTGACTTTTTTTCGATCCTCCTTTCATAGGAGGAGGTTTTGAAAAAGCTCGAGTGTGAAGCTCAAATATTTCATACTGGATTTGAATAGAGGCGATTGTTATTACCGAGGTTTTGCCGAGGTCCCACCTTGATTCTCTGGCCCTTCTTTATTCTTTCGAACGCACTTGCTGTTCAAAGACCTCGACCCTATCCTCTGGTTTCCTTCTCTCGATCCATTGCTCGTCCCAAATCTCTCTTCTTCCGATCCGACTCGTCCCCTTTGACAAAGTTGTCAACCGGGGTCCAAAGGCGACTAGCGGTCTTTGGTCATTCACGGTGATCTCTTTATTGAGCTCGGGTGGATCCGTTCTTGAATCGTTGATGATGTAGAGATCGTTACTCTCATCTATTTTAAGGGATTCCATGATGAATCTGGAGGCGAAATTCGACATTGTTTCATCCGTCCTTGACGGATTGTGCGATCGGATGAAGGTTGTTGGGCGGCATCTTACGTAAAACGCCATTTGAACGATCCATGAGGTCTTTGAAGCAATGGATCTTTGCGGCGGCGAGCGAGTGAACCAGCGTCGGCGTTGGAGATTAGCACCTCGGAAAGACCTTACACATATGTAAATCTTCCATCCCTTGGTTTGCCATATTGGTGGTATAGGCAAATAGGAAGTCGAAGGATCTCCAAGGCCATCGTATGCAAGCAATATTCAAGCCGGTATCGGCGTGGCAAGGTGTATCGAATCTCCCGAAAGGAGAAATAATTCGTCGTGTCGGTCGAATCCGGGAGTTCGTTACCATCCTCTCGGGGGTGGGAGATCGATAACGGCGTCGTCGTCTCTTGAGGGGAGTTCGACTTCGTCTTTCCTCCCTTCTTTCCCGTCCATTCACATGGGTATCACGTCGAGGTGGAGAACGGCTCCACGGAGGTATGAGGCGAATGAACCCCGTATCGTGGCGATCATTATCCGTGGTGAGCGTTGATTGTTTCGGAGAGGTGGCGACCTCGATTGCGGTAATCACCACGGGCACTCTTGAGGGGCCCGCTCCGTTTATCCTACGGTTGAAACTCGGAATTGATTGAGGTTGGCATTGAGGAACTTCGGACCTTTGCCGACCGAGGACCTCGTGGGAGCGGTGAACCTCCTGCTCACACCGGTCTTGAGGTTGGTGTCCTCCTGCCCGTTGGGGCGGCGATCCCGAGGGTGTATGGAAGCATTCTCCATGTAGCCCTCGGTGTGTGACCAGGTGGCGTCGCAATCCCTTTCCCGGCGTTGTGTGACCACCGATCGTCCTCACTACGGTTGTTACCGACATCGCCCGGCGATACTAAGCGTTTGCGTGTCCTTGCCATTAGATTGTAGAAAACTTCGACTTTTTGTTCAAGAGGTTCCCACAGACGGCGCCAATGATAAATCTAGTATCGAGATTTATAAAAGCGATAAAGAACACGAGAGACTTTTACGTGGTTCGATCGAGAATAAGATCTACGTCCACGGAGGAGATGATCCTCAAGATGTTTACTATAATTTGATTCTGAAAGTATCTCCAGGGCTCTAGTATTGATGAATTTGCTAACCCTTTTACCTTCAATCTAACTCCTATTTATACAAACGTAAATCATGTCCCACGAATCCCTGATTGGCGGGCCATAATTCTCCTATAATGACCATGATCTCCACCATTATTACCCATGATTACTACCGTTACCTCATTACCGTTACCCATAATTAGGGTTTAGGGATCGTCATTTAAGCGTAACCGAGTAGAGCGACATTAAAGCTGAGCCCAGCTCGTTTGGGGCACGAGAGATTGGGCCATATCCTCGTTGTTGGGCACGAGAGGTTGGGCCATATCCTATCATGCACTAAGATACTTTTCGACTAATATTTCAAATCACTAGCTATTTAAAGATTAGAGTTAAGATTGGTGTGGACTCGCACAGTGCAGACAAATATGACATTGTCACTTTTCTTCAATACAATTGATATTTTCAAGGATAATCTAATTTACACTTTCTAATTAGGGAGTAAAATGATAAAGTATATTTTTGTTCATGATAATTGATACTTTTTTTATGATAATCGACACTTTTAATACGTTTGCTAAGTGCAGACGTCCTCACATGAGTCTTTGTGATTTTAGGAAGCTTTCTAATAAAGCTCTTACGGATGCGATTGATAACTTGATTTCTATTTTCCAGATCATATTAATTTGCTCGAGTTTTGTTAGATTGATGGTTTCTCTTTTCCACAGTCAAATGAAAGGGTCTAATTAAATGGAAAAAAGTTTAGATGTAAAAAAAGTATAAATTTTTTTAGTGAATGTTTTATATTTTTCAGAAGATAGTAAAAAATAGCTGAATTTATATAATTATTAATTAAATTTGTTTATACTTGAATAAACTTATAATTCATAAGTAAATATATCGAGTTCGGAGCTGGCTTCTAAGAGGACACGCCTAATTGAGAATCATACAAGAATTAAGTTGGACTTCACTTGGATCGACCCAGTTCTTTTGTAGTCGTGGGCCGTGGCTATACATTTATGCTGAGTTTACATCTGAATAGTTTTAATGACCAATCTTGAAAATGTATCAAATCTGCGACATAACTTTTGTAATCAATACTATTTATTTTAGTATATCTTATTGAGAATATGTGGTATATATACGTATTGGATATGACTCGAAATTTTCACATAAGATTTCTTGATTTGGTGATCAAGTTATCTTAGACCAAGTTTAGAGGGTTATAAATACGTGCATTGTCTATCATAATTATTGCACCATAATACAATATCTTATCAATAAAATCACAACTTTCCTTTTTAGGAAACTACTCCACACTCAACTCTTAATATTCAACCTCACAATTACTCATTAATTACCAAACAACCACACTATCCAACAATCAACTTTTATAATTCAACCTCATAACCACTTATTATTTACCAAAAAACTATTATTTATCCACTCAAAAAAATACTCCATCTGTTTCATTATTGTTGGCTCGTTTTTCTTTTTGGGTTGTCCCATTAAATTGGCTCGTTTCCAAAAAATGAAATAATTTTACACTAAAAAGTGCATCGAATTTCGTGCAACACACTACTTTACACACAAAATATTCTGCTTAATCTACGTGCAAAAGAAATGAGTCATGGAGGGAGTATATGATTGGACTATTTATCCACTCAAAAAACATAAAGAAGGATTTTTCAGAACGTGGTTAGAAGGTCAATGAGAACAAAGGTTTAAGATCAGTGAACATTGTGGAACAAGAAGATTTAGACAATAGACAGAGATATGCTCTCAATTTTTCAAACACAGAGCACCATGATGATTCTCGAATTCTAGATGCAACATGCTCGTTTCAGGCGACACCCAATTGAGATTGATTTGACACCTACAATCGACGAAGCCACGCTCAAATTAATCATATACAACAAAAACAAAACACACAAGTGTCATTATTCACTTTATTAAACAAAACAAAATAAAACATACTTGAAAACAAAAACAAAACACACTAGATAAAGTATTGAAATTTTGAAATTACAATTTCAACTATCTTTATTCACCTTATTAAATTTATTATCTATTTCATATTTAAGTATTTACGAATTGAAGGTAGATAAAGTATTGAAAGTTTGAATTTACATTTTCTAAGTGTCTTTACCTTACTAAATTTATTATCAATTTCAAAGTTAAATATTTCTTGTCATAAATGTAATCGAAATAGCAAAACTTATGATAATGTAAATCATGTATTTTAAAAAAAAAAAATATAGAGAACTACAGCCACTATCTTCGATGCTGGGTAAATCTCACGTTTTTGTACAATACCTGCAAACCATACATGATGGGTGAATCACACTTGAAAGTTTTTTTAAAAGCTGAGCAATAATAGTCTGCAAACCATACAAGATGAATAAACTACACTTGAAAAATTAGATGTGACAGTCTCATACCATAAAAATATTAGTAAGATTCGAACATGTAACATTTTAACAATTAACCCATTCCAAAAGGATAAAAAAAAATAAAAAATCCTGTATTTTATCACCACATAAAGCATGGACCATGGTCATGATAAAGTCAATTTCCTTGACTGCTACAGTAGAAAATCAAAAAAGAAATTCCCAGTCCACTTTTTCACTTGCGTTAATTTGTCTTCGTATTTACTAAAATTGAGAAACATTCTTTGCTCATCTCTGTCTTGAAGCAATCGCCATCCCAATTTCTTAGGCACAATTCGATGATGATGGTGCCGATGCCAATGCAGCCCTAAAGCTAGCAGACAAATATTTTACCCCCAAATTTACACACACTACACACACGACCACCCCTACTAAAACACACCCATCAACACTAATATATGGCAGCTACCACCGCTCACCTCAAGTCCCACTCCCAGCCCATCAAGATCAAACGCCGCCGCTGCCGCGGGACCACCATCGCTACCACTCTAGATCCCACCACCTCCTCCGCCACCTCCTCAACCGGAAACCAGCATCAAAGCCGCAATCTCGACTCTCACATTACGATCTCCCACGGCAGCTGTTACAGCCCCGCCCCCAATCCGCCGCCGCCGCCGCCGGATCTCAAGATCCGCCACTCGCCCTCAGCGATGGGACCGTACGGCGCCGGCGTGGCCAGCGGAGACGGCTTTCCCTCATCGCTGAGCAAATTCAATTCCGCGCTCACCGCCGGCCTCCTCAACCCAATGTCGCCGCCGCCGCCCTCGGAGGATAAAACCCGCTCGAGCCCCACGCTTTTCGAGATGATGGCGAACGAGCCCGTCAGTCTGCCCAGAGCGACGGCCGCAGTCGAAAACGGCGCCGCCGCAGCTAAAAACCAAAACCAGCAGGGTTCAATGCTCTCCGCGAATGTGGACAAGCAGGCAATGATGCAGCAGCGTTTGATGGATCTCTTGGAGTCGAGGAGCCCCGGGAACCAGTTCAATGATGCTGGCTCGAGCGATGTGATGCTCACTTTGAGCTCCAAGGATGGTGTGAGTGTTCCGATTAGGGTTCATAGGCAGATCCTTGTGGTGCACAGTCGATTTTTTGCGTTGAAGTTGAATGAGAGCTGGGTTAAGCCGCAAGGGAGCTGGGTACCGTATAATGTGGAGATTGCTGATTGTGATGATATTGAGGTCTATATTGAGACTCTGAGGCTCATGTATTCTAAGGACTTGAGGAAGAAGCTGATGAAGGAGGACGTGCAGCGGGTGCTTGGTATACTTAGGGTAATCTCACAATGCACATCTATAATCTGGATTTTTTCTATGAGCCTAATTGTTGCATATCTGTTTTTAGTTAATTCATTTGTATGTGTTGATATATGAGAGCTGCAAATGTAGAAATTTGTTGAGTTGGATTGATGACTAAGAAGATAAAGGATTAGATGGATGAGATTTCGCAGCTGAAATGTAGAAGGTTAACTGGTGAAGTAATGTTGTTCATTGATTAGTGAATTAAGGGTGACAGGACCAACTTGCGCGAAATTAGAGGTGGAGCTATTTGCTTTCGAATCTTAATGATGCATGAAAGACAATGTGGCTTGTTGGTACTGTAAATGCGACGAATGAGAACCGCATTGTAACCTTACTTCTGTCCATCCATATTAATTATTTTCGTTATTTTATATAAAAAATATAAAATATAACCGTATGTATAAAGCACCAAATTATTCCGGTCAGCATCTAACTAGGTTTCTTTGTGCATTATAGAATGAAAAGCATATAACTAAATTCAATGTGTTTTCCTAAAGTATGCACATATTTATAGAGTTTACGTTTCTAATGAATATTATGATACTGCACAACTGGCTTCGTGTCACTCACTGTGGAATGATAGAGTTGTTTTACTATTTTATTTAGGGTTATTTTATAGTATTTTATACTGTAAGCAAGTTGCCTGGACTTCCTGAATCCCTATTTGGATTAGGTCCCTGTCATATTTGTTGCGGTAGCATCTTTATTCGGAGAGCTTAGTTGAATTCGGCAAGAGTGATGCTAGGCACGCAAGCATAGCAGACCTGAGTCTTGTTAGTTTTCAAAAATCAATCAATAAAATTCAGGTAACCATTATGTTGTCAGTAACCTAGGCTGGGGAGTGATTCCCTTGACTGTCATACTATGTAGTATGTAGTTAAGTTGGTTCCAAACATTACGTGAATATGGTTATGGCTGTGATTATGCTTTCAATAGATATTAAATCACCTATTTTCTGTTCTGCTATCATAATCCGAGTCCTTGTTATGTCCTGTTTAAATTTGGTTGTACCTTTATTTCTACTATTTAACTGAACATTGGCCTGCCAAGATTTGGAATGCGTTATAATATATATGATTTCTTGCACTTCATCTTAATCCAGAAATCACTGTCATAGAATTCTGACTGGATAAAGTATTTTAAAAGAAATAGTCTCAAAGTTTGACCTCAAAATAAATTTTAAAATAGAATGCTGAGTTTGTAAGCATATGGGGATCCTCTAGCTAGTAATTTATCCATATCATCTTCTCAATGAGTTTTCCTATTATATTAGAATATATATTACTATTATTAAAGTGTGTATTCCCATAATATCCTTCCTTATTTAAAATTTTTAGGATAGTTTTGTATATTAATTTTTGTATGCATATTTGATATAAGATAAGAATCATTTTGTATTTAAAATTCCTTAAAAATTAGAAAGAATTAACTGTTTTTGATATGTGTATATATATGTATATATTAATATATATATTATTAAATTCATAACTTGTACGTGCGTCACATGTATGATGGTAGTATGGTTTGTAATCTTCCAGCTGCCAACTACCAGAGTAACTTTAGGTCTGTGCATAAGGTAGAGGAACCTATCGAGTATTGTTAATTTGATAATGTAAGATGGTTCATTTCATAGTAACCTAATTCGCTTGTACCCCTTCGTATTGAGTTCTGTTACGAGCTTCCAAATTCATGGTACTCTAGACCAAGAAATTTATGGAATTACGTACTAGAACACAAATAGCTTCATAAAAGAAAAAGGAGATGAAAAGTTAGCTGTCACAGTTCCATCCCTTAGAGAAATAACAGAGAAGGAATGTAGATTATGGCATTATGGTACTTTCTCCAATATTTGGCTTGGGCTGGGATTTTACATTTATTATTCCCTCAGGCTAACTTAATATGATTTTTTTTTCTTGACTGTTTAATTTCTTAGAACAAGGTGCATATATGCATTTTGTATATATAATCCTGTTTTACGTACTTGTATAATCCAGATTGACAAACCAAACATGAATGGTTAATAATATGTCGAATGAAACCAGAATCAGAGGTTTGTTCTGTAAAAGTGCTTCATTTTGCTTCTAAGATGATTGTTTGGTTAGCACTTACCAACTACTAATCTGAAATGGCTTCTGTCCTTAATTTACTGTCTCTGCCATCATAGTGAAATGTGTTATGGACATATACATCTTGTAGATTTTATAGTATGACAGTAGTAAGTAATATCCATATATGCCTCTTCCTTATAATATGACTATTCCTGTGATCAATTCAAAGCATCAATGGGTGCTGGTTTTTTTGCGCTTTGTCATTGCTAACAGATAGGTGATTATTTGTGTAACTTATGTTTAATTTTTCTGTTGTTTTCATATAGGTTTCAGTAGCAATCGGGTTCGATGCGGGTGTTCTGTCATGCTTGGAGTACTTAGAAGCTGCTCCATGGGCCGAAGACGAGGAAGAGAAGGTGGCCTCCCTGTTATCAGAGCTTCGGCTTGAAGGAGTCGGAGCTGGGGAAGTTTTGAAAAGGGTTTCTCTAGATGCTGCAGCTGGGCTCGAGGATGGAAAGAACAATGAAGAAGTGCTTCTCAAACTATTGCAGGTAGTTCTCGAAGGGAAAGATGAGAAGGCTAGGAGAGAGATGAAAGACTTGGTCACCAAATTGCTGCGCGAAAATTCATCACAGAGTGATTTGAGGAAGGAGTCAGTGTACTTCGCTTTTGACGAATGCTTGAAATTACTTTCTCGTCACTTCTTACGGGCAGCAAACGGGGACATGCAAGATATAGGTCAGATAGCGCGGCAGGCGGATAATTTGCATTGGCTACTGGACATAATGATTGATCGACAGATTGCCGAGAACTTTCTTAAAACATGGGCCTCACAGTTTGAATTATCTGAGGCACATTCCAAAGTGCCTCCCATACACAGATACGAAATCAGCAGAGTTACGGCCAGGCTGTTTGTGGGAATTGGAAAGAGAGAGCTGTTGGCCAGCAAAGAGGCGAGGTGCATGCTTTTGAAGACGTGGTTGGTGCCTTTTTATGAGGATTTTAGATGGATGGGAAGGGCATCGAGGTGTCTTGACCGCCATTCTATTGAGGATGGTCTTAGCAACACGATATCGACCTTGCCAATGGCCTTACAGCAGGATATTTTTGTGTCGTGGTTCAACAGATTTCTGAATGGAGCTGATGATTGTCCGAATATCCAAAGGGGATTTGAAGTTTGGTGGAGGAGGGCATTCTTGAGACGAAAGGGTGAGGAGGAGAGATCTTATCAAATGCGGATTATATCTGACACGATGGAGAACTTGTGAATTCAGGCATATCTCAACTTCGATTCCTATTTATTTTCTTCCCTCCCGAACTAGTTGAGAAATTCAATGCATATCTGGTTGGGTTCTCAAAGATGCTGATTGATGTTTATGTCTTTGAACTGTTGCCGCCCTGTGATCTTTCTCAACTCCCTTGATTCGGAGACCTTGCTGAAGAAAGAGATTGCTGGCTGAGGTTGTGAGGTCAGGCTTGGATATTTCCACATGTCAGTTGCTGGTTTGGAATGAGGTTTTTCCTTTTCTCTTTCCTTTCCATTTTACTTTCTTTTGATTTGTGAATAACGTGACATGGTTAGGACGACGCGGTGATGAAGTTATGCAGTGTGGGTTTGATTTAAACATATAGTAGTTTCCATATCATGTAGGTTTGTGATCCATTGTGAAATGCTATCGAGGCCTCCTTTCTTTCTTCTTTTCCTCTTTCTCAACTCTCATTTCATTCCACTTTTGGAAATTCATCTGCAGCAGGAAAATATGAGAGGGAGAGAGAGGCCTATACAACCAACTGCAATTTAAGTATCTGCACACTTAAATAAACTAGTAGATGACAATTCATGACATTTCCCACTCTGTCAACCTCTGCATCTGCATCTTCGATCTTTCACCTCCATGGTTCAAGCAGGTTTTCTTGATGGTCATCGAAGTGGGTAAAGTATGATGGCCCGTCGTCATGCAATCGTAGTTTAGCTCACCTGGCTTGGCATGATTTTGCCTACGCAGGCCGATAATCACAGTACAATAAGAATGATATCACCACCTGCACATATGTTGGAAGAAGCATAGAATGTACAATTCTTGGTCAATCAGCATTTCTTCTGTTAGTTCAAAGTCCCAAGTCAAGAAAAATGAAATGGAGTAACTAACAATACCCTCCCACCATACCCTCTTTCCATAACAAGAACCTTGCCATTGCCGAAATTATGGAGCCCTTCGAACTGCTCGACAGACCGCTTATTCCATCTCATCTATGAAACGCGGAGCGTCCGACACTATCAATATGTTCATCTTCCACATCAATATCACTTTTCAGCGTTTCTCTGAACCCTGATTCAGTTCAACTTGACTCAGTGGAGGAGCAACCTTCGTGACTGATGGGCAACCTCAATCTTGTTAAAATCATAAAGGTGTCTAAAATCTTGCCCCACCAAAAATTAGAAAAGAGGGGCAAAGATTTTGGCCTCCCTTACCCTTAGGTAGGGTTGTAAATGAGTCAAACTATTCGTGAGTCATTCGGAGCTCGGTTCGATAAAAGTTCGTTCGAGTTTGTTTAGTGAAGCTCGTTAGCTAAACAAACCAAGCTTGAGCATGATAATATTCGGTTCGTTAGCTTGTGAATAAGTTCGTTAACTGATTTAACTTGAAAATATAAAATTACTAACTAGATACAATTATTTTCTTTCTATAATTAATAATTGTTGTGTTAAATCTCTAACTACTTTTATTTGTTATAAGAAATCAATAAATATATTGTGTTGCTATGGATAAAACAATTTATTTTTAAAATAAAATAATTAATATTATAAACACATCTAAATTTAGAAAGTCTGTTTGGGTTCGATTCAAACTCGAATAAACTCGTGAGCTCGAAATATTCGATAAATAAAACTCGAGACTCGACTCGATACTAAACAGATCAAGCTTGAGCACGATGGTGTTCGGCTCGGTTCGGTTCGATTACACCCCTACCCTCAAGGGCCCGGCTTCACCACTGAGTCTCGACTCATTTACATCCGATAATTCGCACAACTACAAAACACCTCAAATGATTTCTAATACCTGTGATTCTATCATAAACATCTGGAAACCTGTACAAGAACCTACCATACTGCTTCCTAGCAGCCTTTTGATTCTTCATTTGTTCTTGATCTTGGGAATTCCCTTCAAACAGAAAACATACATACAAATGAACTAAAAATTAAAAAAGAAGTAAAATCTCAATAGAAATGCATGTAGCTTATAATAATACCGAAATCTTGTTCTCTCAATCTTGGCTCTTCTCTAATACCAGCAATTCTTGATTTTTCAAATGCCTTAGCCAAATTTCTGAGTCTCAAGAGACCTTTTATAAGGAGACACGTAGAAGTAGGTTTTCCAGTTATCAGCTCCATCTCTCTCTCTATCATCCTCACAATCTCTCTCCCACACTCCTTCGCCTCGGCCATCCCCTGCTCCATCAGCATAGCCACACGCGTGGGCGCCGCGGCTTAGCCCATGTTGAACTTGAAGCACTGGATTTCTCTGGGAAACCGTTGTTGTTTTCATGGCTGCATATTATGGCACAAGAGTTGCAGGGAACTCTAGAGAGTAGACCAGCCATAATAGGATAGATTGCAATATTTATATTTCAGGGGCACATGCAAATCTTTTGAATATTGGACCTTTCTGTCGCAAAATAATATTCCAAGTCGTCTTTCCTTTTTCTTTTTCTTTTTCTTTTTCCTCTGTAACATTTATTATAAATAGTCTAATTTAGACGCCATACATATTTCGTATTTAAAGTAGCAAACTATTGTGGGGCCCATGACGTACAAATATCTATTAGATTTCAATCATGTGTGAGAATAACGGGTAGAAATGGGGATTCCTTGTCTCTGGCAACTACGAAATTGGGTCCCATTCAAATTCTCCACTTGTTGATTTTATATGTGTGAATGAAATATTAGAGATAAAGCTTGTAAAGAGTGAAGCAAGTGGGCCTTAATACTTTTATCTGGAAAGAAAAAGTAACCATAAAT
The DNA here is from genome assembly GCA_036937905.1 of Salvia rosmarinus. NCBI lineage: Eukaryota > Viridiplantae > Streptophyta > Magnoliopsida > Lamiales > Lamiaceae > Salvia > Salvia rosmarinus. Next base: position 9,354,683 of record CM072822.1, read on the forward strand.
TGACTGCTTAAACAAACATCCATTATCCAAATAGAAGCGACAATATCCTATCAGACTTTCTTGTAACTAACTTGAGTAAAATAACCTCAAGTAGAAACAGAGTACACTAACCAAGAGAAATATTTGGATGAAGAAAATAAAAAGAAATTGCCGAGATGCATAACAAGTCATCATTAGATGTTAATCTCAATACCTCAATTGCAATATTTATGGACTACGATATAATTTCCTTGGTCACAAGGTCCTTCATCAATTTGAGATGATCATCTTCACTCTGTTCTTGCATTTGATCAAAAAGTAGCAGACTTCGCTGAGAATCCCTTTTGCCACATTTCCTCCAGGAACGGTATTGCCTCGTCAGGTTCATGCTTTAGCAAATTCGAGTTGCCATCTCTACAAGACTACAAAAAACATTTGGCCTCCTCCAAAGACCCTTCTTGACAAAGTGAATTAACGATCATATTATACATCCAAGCCTTTAGAAGGGAGTTGATTGAAAAGATCTCTTGCAACACCACGTTTTCCATTTTTGCATAAACCGTTAACAAGGGACCCATACGTGACTATATCAGGAGTAGATCCTTTCACTTCAATCGTGACTAGCAATGAAAGAGCTCTATCCGTCCCCTCGATTCACGCACAACCCATCCAACAATGCAGCATAAGTATGTAAGTAGGGATGTACTTGTTGAGCTTCCATATCCTCGAAAAGCTTCCAGCGCTCGGCAAATCTATGTTTACTAAATAATCCATTTATCATGGTTTTATAAGTTTGTGCATTATGCTCCAAACCTTTACTAGGAATTCGAGAGAAAAAACCAAGCTTCATCCACACTTCCCTTCTTGCAATATCCATTGATCATGCTGCTAGAGTTGAAAATATTAGGCTTAAGGCCCCTCTCTACCATGGAATCAAATACTAGTCTAGCATTATTAGTTTCCCCTTGCAGACAAAACCCGTCTATGAGGGCATTATAAGCGAAAACATTGGCACAAATATTTGATGTCATAGCTTCTAACACATTCGCAGCCTCTTCCACCTTCCCTTCCTTACCTTATGCATCCGGAGATATCTTAGAATTGGCCATTTCATTCAACAAGTCTTTAACTTCCTCCAATCAACCAACACCCAGTCTACCAATGACGCACAGCCCCTTAATCATGGAATTGTATCTGACGACATTAGGTGAAATACCCTTGTCGACCATCTGGATAGGAGCTCGAAAGCATCATCCATCTTTCAACCCTTGCATAACCCATCAATTATTGGGTCATAAGCCTTAACCCCGGGTCTCCACCCACTACTTTCTAATCTACAAAGCCAATCGTCGGCTCACGAATCACGATCTCTCCACCTTTGCAGAGCCCGTCTATTACATACAAAATCATAACATAAAATCCAAGAGCTTTTCTAAAAATTTCACGCCGTCAGCCACCTTATCATCTAAGAACAGCCCTTTGATGAGAGTGCCGAATGTCGTGACATCTAGTTCGTAACCACACTTGAAGAAGAAGCACATTATAGCAAAACCAAAGTCTGTAGCTTTCAAAAGACAACAACAGTTAATAGCAATATTCATGGTGTACTTATTCACAGGGGCACCCATCCCACGCATTTCGTCGAACATATAGAGGGCAAACGAATACTGCTCAATCTTTACAGTAGCACTCAACAGATTGTTGTTCACGCGAACAGAAGGCTGCGAACGCATTCTCATCATTTTGTGAAACAATTTAATCGCGTCATCTAATTCTTTAACGCAGCTGAAATCTATTCTGGGGTTTTTAGGTGGAAAAGCCCTATCACCATGGAAATTGGAAGAGAAGAGAGAGAATGGAGGAGAGAGAATACCCCATTTATTCGATGCGACCATAGACACATAGATTCTCTTCCATGAATTGCAGAAATAGCAGCCTTTCTACTCATCATCTTCCTTAATCGGCGGTGAGATCGAATTTGAAGAATGGGAAACAGTTGGGAAAAAGTTTCAATTACATAGAAAAATACATTATTTTAGCCTCATGATAGGTTGATTTTTGTACAGGATGAATAAAGATTTTAGTTGAGAAGTCAATAATTATCTTGTACTCTCTCTATCCCATTCAAAATAACATATATTTTTTTTTAAATTATTTTATTTAAGATGATATATTTCTCTTATAAAAAATAATTATTTATTTAAAAATTATGAAACTATCTATTTTTTATCACTTTATTCATTTTATATATTTCTATTTTGTGAGACTGAGTGAGTATTATTTCTTCTACAAAAGCGGGAGAGTCAAACTTAAATTTTCAGAATTAACTGTAGCATCTAGAAATTAATAAATTATTGTATATCATAAGTCATTAGATATGAAACAAAATGGTATATAGTAATTTGGCGAATGTGTGTCTCACTATGTGAATGAGCGAGATAGAAGTTTATTCTTTTTCAGATGTAACAAAAATTGTTACGCTTTTGAGTGTGGTAAGATTAATTATATAAATTTATGTAACAAAAACATGTTGTAACACCTATGTACAACTATATATCTGTGATACCTCTAGACGTAGCAAAATTTAGTTATATGGATGGATGTAATAAATTTTGTTACATTTCTAGTAAGTGTAACAATATATTTATGTGTCAGAAAAGTAAATAGATGCATATATGAGTATAACAAAAATTTATTACACCTAAAGATATAACAAATTTTATGACACCTCTTATAATGTCACTACTGAAAATTTTTGTTGTAATGTATAGAAAAATAAATACTATTTATTTTGTGATTTATTACATATTAAAATATTTATATGTTAACTACGTTAGATATAATTATCTCATCAGAATTGGTCCGTGGAATAGAATATATTAGTGGAATACAAGTATTTTCCATGTGGGCCGATTCGAATTTTATACCTATACTACTACAATATATTTATGCTGAATTTTGCTTTTGTCGCTCTCACAATTTTAATGGGGGCATTTATATAGTGCGTTAAAGGCAAAATTTTAGCCACGAGCTTGAAGAAAGCTCTGATTTAAGACACACAGGTGGTGATGCTAAGATATTACACCAATACAAAAACTTATGAATATTCATTTACACGACATACAAAAGTATCATTTATTCTTAAAAAATATCATTTATATTGAAGAAAAATATTATTTTTTTTACTCTGTAATTATAAATATCATTTACATTGAATAAGAATATTATTTACATTGAAGAAAAATATCAATGTATGTACATACGATCGTCCACACGGATACCACATCTTTGATCAATATTGCTCATCTCTTGAAATATAAGAATTTATTTAGTAAAAATTTACATAAGCCGTAATACTTATTTTCAACAAAGATAAAATAAACATTAGTTCCATATACATAGGCTAGATTCTAATTTAATACTTCATCCGTCCATAATAAATGTATCACTTGTTGACGATATTAGTTTTAATAAAATTGTTAGTCGGTATTGTTTGAGTGAAGAAATGATCCCACTATATTAACAGGTTGTGAGTTGTAGAAAATGATTTTTGGTAAATAATGAGTGATTATGAGGTTGAATAATAATAAATAGTGTTCTAAAAATGAAAGCAATATATTTTTCGTGAACATCGAATAAGGTAATTGTGATACACTTATCGTGAACGGATCGGAGAGCGTATAATTGAGATGATCGAATAAAATATAATGGAGTTTTTATGTCTACGTATTTCAAATAAGTAATATAATATACATCCGATATATTTAAGATGAGCTCAATTAGTGTGAAATATGAATAAAATTGAATAACGTAGTAAAATTAGGAGGGAAAATTATTTTAAACATTTCAAATTATTAGTGTGTATTCTATAATAGCGTATACTATCAATAGTAGCTGTAGTAATCCATAAGAAATAACATTAAACATTTTATTAAAAAGTTCCGTAAAGATAAGATTGAGAAGAAATATATAATAAACATTCATGAGCTTGACTTAAAGCTACTTTTATGGCATAGAAGTCAAAATAATCACACGTCACCAAGAAATTGCGGCATCGAATTATGAAGCTTAAAGTAGAAGGTCTAACTAATAAGATTTGAAAATCCTTAGAATTAGGCAAATATCAAAAGTTAGATAGCTTCATTTTTTGATGTTTTTACGCTTTTCAACTTTTCATGTGTTTATATTTTGATATGGTTTCATGTATATTCTTTATATGTGGAATTTTGATATTTTTTCGATATAAATTATATTTAATATTTTTCTTCATTGTAAATGATATTCAAGCAAATGATTTTTTTTAATTTAAATGATATTTTTTTATAACAAATAATATTTTTATCCGTCAACACGATATGACGGATGTACAAGAGTTTTTGCGATATATTTTTACATAAACTCTTTCTCCAAATATAAGTAAATAATGTGGGGAGCTAGTTAGATTTATCTTGTCAATTTAATACACTCGAAGCAAATTAATGTACACACACAAACCCACCAATTTTGGGTTGGATTAATATCATTATTTATGAGATTAAGGCATTTAGCTATACTTCTTAGATTTGTAATTTTCTAATTTGATTATTTCTAAGAATTGCAAGTTGGAAACAACAAGTTAATAAATATATCTCATTTATTTTGTAATGCACTGGTATAAAGAATGTTAATAATCACATCTCTTGTTTCTTAAGTGGGATCAAAATTATTTATGTAATTACTCAAAATAATGCCATATTGAGCGATGTGAATCAAGAAATATAAAAATCTTCATAACTTTTTAATCGTTGAATTACCGTTATTTATCCTCTCACATTCTCATGAGACTGGGGTGTGGAACTACGAGTGATTTGTCTTTTGGAACAAAGAAATATAAAAATCTAGCTACTCTTATAGGTGAAAGGAGAAGATGCCAAGTAGTAATTATATTTCGAAACACTAAGGTATCTATAATTAACATTTCTTCCACTGGCACTGTACCCTCCATTGCCAGAGCTTCTTTTCCCAGGCTATGTTATTTTAGCTGTTAAATGCTTCAAATCTAGACTTCTAACTTTAGGCTATTCAGAAAAGCTGCATATATCCAAATTGGACCAATTAAAAATGCGTAAGAGGAAATCATTGGAAATTATCAATCGGGGATACAGTAAACCCTAACATATATATAATTAATTCAAAAATTTAAATTTGAAGGCTCCATTAAATTTGATAGTACAACTAGAAATGATAGGTACCTCTAATAAATAAGGAAAAAGTAGCATCCACAATGAATTTAATGTGTTTTGATTGGAGTGGATGTTAATAGTGAGATTGCGATCTCTTCTTTTAACATAATAAGCGAAACACATATTGACCAAATAGTTAACTTTATAGTAGGTGATTTCTGATATAATTTTTTTTTTTGGGTATTTAACTTTCCATTTATTATTTTCTACTTTTTCTCAAGTGGAAACTAATATATATATATAAGGGTTAATATGATAATCATTTTTATATTGAGAAAGTGAGAATCCTAAAATGATTAACAAAAACAATAACAACAACGACCACTGGTATTATTACTACGGGTTGAAGACTTAAATGAACAATTTTTTTTAACAAAAACAAGTCGATACTAAGAATAAATAAATAGAAATATATGCAGTTGAAAAATTAAATTAAATTAAATTAGCAGTTTCAAGATATTTCATAAAGTAACAATATTAAAATCAAAATCTTAAGAAATATATAGATCTTGAAGGTAATAGAGATGAAATTGTGATGTTTGAGAATGAATTAGATATATAACAGGGTTTAACTTTTGAGAAATGGAAATAAATAAAGATTTAAGGTAAAATCTGACTCTTTATTTGTCACAATTAACTTGAGCTGATTAATGATGCTACACTTTCTTGGGATCTTCTCCAGTTTCACATTTTGCATACTAATTCTTTCATTTTATCACTAAATGTTATGTATAAAATTTGAAAATTTGTTTCATATTAATCTCTTATTTTTACAGTTAAATATAAAAAATTACTAATATATTGAAAGTGCACACAGACACACGTAGACACTCCAAAGAAATTTAATTAAATAGTTGCTAAAACATTCATATTCCCCATTATCAAACTCAACAAACCTAGCATGCATGCATGGACGGACACCACAATTAATCAAACACAAATCTCTAAAAAAAATTAATATTTGGAAGTTGGAAAACAGTAACTTTTTATTTTTATTTTTATTTTTATTTTTATTTTTATTTTTATTTTTATTTTAGCAAAGACATTGAAGTAGAGAACGCATGTAAGTGGGAGGGTGGTCCATTCGAAGATAAGGTGGTGGACCACTGTAGATTTTCTGTCACGGCAATAATAATAGTATGTACATTTTATTACATATGTGTGACAAATTCAAGTTTCAATGTAAAGCTGCACCTTCTTCACAATTTACTACTTTTCAGGATGCTTTTCCTCACCTGCGATCTATTTCTTGTTTCACCTTTACTAAAAGATCATCTGCACTTCCAATTAAACACTATTTATTGTCTTCATCATTCTTAATTTGACCATGACTTAGTCTTCGTATTTTTATTAGTGTGATGGAAACTAACATTTTTTTACTTTTAATTTCGAAAAGTTTTATAAGATGGATTTGAATATATATGATATTTAGTAAGTTTTATATAGATATTGGGGTGTTAAGATTTCATTATGTTTTACAAGTGAAGGGAATTAATGACCTGCACTTGTCAAATATTAAATATATTTGGTATATTAGTATTTTTTTTAGTTGGGGTGATGCAACGTGCATGGATAAATAGGAAGAACAATATCAAAATCCGTTGATTCTACAGAATAACGAAGATTGATAGATTTGATGAAACCTCGTTTTTATTAATCATCAAAAGCTACGTCTAAAAGATAACTAACAATGCTTAAATATAAACCCTAATCGACCAAAAGAAAGAAAAAAATGAAAAGATCCAAAACTAAAATGAAATTACAAAAAAAAAAACCCCGAAAAAACTGATAATTAAATTACAAATTTGACCCTTCCCGACGAATGAATTTGCTCGAAATCCGCCATCGGTCGCGATGAGTATTGCTCAGAAGATCGTTTCCAAACCCTCGTCGAAATCTGATATTTGCATGAATTCTTGGATGATCCGCACGTCACATGTAATTTAACTTAATTTGCGCCGCATCATAGGGGAAGACGGATGGGTGGGGAGTGAACCCTTGAACTGAACTCTCAACAAATATAGAAATATATGAATTATCATATAGTATGAGTTTTGTGGCTCGGAGTGATCGTTTCGGAGGCATGGACCGGCTCGATTAAGGCTTCAAAGCGGTCATGAATGAACGACAATGAGAGGATTTCGAGAATATGCGGTATGAGATATTCGAGGAGAGCTAAAGTATATGATATGCTACTCATACCAACAAGATGATCTTCTTTCGAGTCCATCTCATAAAACTCTAAAGTTAAGCGTCTTGGCTTGGAGCAAATGTGGGTGGGGTGAACCCTTGAACTGAAGTGTGTGGTGAGCAAAACATAGAAATATTCGTGAATTATCATATAGTATGAGTTTTGGTATTTCAATTCCTTTTATAATTTTTATCTTAAGCTTATAATTATATTGAGTTGCATTTTCGTGCGGATGTCCACCTGGTTGGTGCAGCCCTTTCTTTTTCTTTTTTATTATTTTGATTGATTAATTAAAATAATATTTAATTAAAATAATTATGAAATCTTAATTATAGATTATTAAACTCTAAGATTAATAAATTTTAATTATAGATTAATTAAAATAAGTAAATAAAAATTATAAAATTCTAATTAAAAAAATTGAAGAATTATTATGAAATATATAATTATAACTTGTAAATGTCCGCACGGTGTAGACGTCCACTTCCCTAATTTTGGTCTTGGATATTTTGTAGAGTAAATATAAAATGATTAAACAATATCTAAACAAAAGAAGAAAGTAACATTCTCAAACTTCATGTGTTTTGTTTGTAAATAGCTAAAACAAACAACGCTAAATGTAATATGTTACGTTTTGCAACAATTTTTGTTCCAACTCTATGGTAGACGTCTGACTTTACAGTCCTACTTCAATCTTGTATATTTGTATTAAGAATGTGATGTTAGTGTATGAAGATACAAACTATTATATGTTTGTCACTCTACGTAGAAAAATATATATATTTTTGTTTCGTTAGGTGATAAACACTCATTCAATTTGCACGGTTTTCATTTGCTCTTCTCTGCATATATTTGTTAAGATTATGCACATGTGTGATGTCTTTTGATTATTGTTTCGTTATTATATGAAGATGTTACGTTTGTGTATAGTTTTACATAATCGATATAAATTTGAAGTGTTTTAGAGAAGCTAAGGCACAACAATATCCCTTCTTCCTTGCAAGTCTCACATGTTGCTTAAAGTAGCAGACAAGATTAACATGCCCCAAATAATTGAGACCAGACCAATTATAGAAGTTGCTTCAAATCTTGGGAGAAAAGGAAGATGAGAAGAAAATGTTCTCAATAGTTTCATAATCAATCAAGCAAAATACACACTTGTCATCTTCAACTCACGTAGCACTCCCATCTTCGATAGGTTTTGTCTGGTTGGAATCATGTTCAGAAGAAGTTTCTAACAAATAGCTGCAGCTTGCTTTGGATCAAGTTTGCACTAGATATTTTTCAAAATTCCACGTCAGGTGCTACCTTCACTTGCTTTTTTTCAATCTCTTTGTAGGTTAATTTTGAAGAGTATATTCTATATCTTACGTTATCCATTTCCAATGATCCTTCTTATTTTTAATTGATTAGAACCTGACAATAAGAGAGAATAGACAAACAAACAATTCTTTTTACCACTCGATCAAATAAATCCCTCCTTCAATTGCACACACACTCCCAATCATTTCCTATCATTTTCTTTTATATTTGAGGCAAACGATTTTATCTACTGCTATTCTAAACAATCTATTAAAGCTAACTGCAACGTATTATCCCCAAAATTCTCATTTTCTTATATATTGTAGGCAAACGATTTTATCTACTGCTATTCTAAACAATCTACTAAAACTAACTGCAAGGTATTATCCCCAAAATTTGATGCTAGACGCTTGTCATGGCAAGAACTTTGCTGATTCCATTAGCTAACAACTTAGCTAAGAGTTTGTACATAAAGTCGATGATCGAGATAGGTCTACAATTCTCAATAGCAACTTGTTATTACTCTTGAATATCTTAGAGCAATTTGTTTCTTCATTTGTAAGGAGTTTTTATACTTTATGGAGGAATTCAGTAATTAGCGTACCTAGCGGTGGAGTAGAAATTGTCAAATGACTCATATTCGAATCTCATCAATGTTTATGTAAATTTGATTGTCATAATTAATTTTTCAAATATGATTTCCAGTCTATTGAACTTGTAAATTTGTCCAATGCATATCGAAAATAGCAAGTACAGATTCTCATAAAAAAAATGGTAAAAAGCATTGGCCTTGATATAAAAAAAGGACCAGCTCAAAACAAAAAGATATTGTAAAAAGGGAGATCAGAAATGGAAAGAAGGCAGCACGTACTGTCTGTCTGCTATTTGTGCATGACGTTGATATGTAAAAACAAAAAAATTGATTACTTTTTAGTGGAAATTATAATTCCAGGGAACTTGGTGCCCATATAGCTTTGTCACTGCCCCACAAATATGTTGACAATTCACAAAATAAGTCAAAAGTTATTTGTTGTATCATCACGTAAAAGAAGTATGTATTTCATATAGCCACAAATACTGGTGCACCGTAAAAATTCCCCAATATGTTTTTGTTTGCAATTTATATATGCACAATTAAATTTAAATATATGGTTTTAGACTTGTATTAACGTACTATAATGTATCTGGGTTATTAACAAGTCCTTTTTCTAATTATTATTATTATTATTATTTAATAATATCAGACTCACACGTCCCAAGCTTTTATATATCAGTATATTTAGCTTGATATCTTCCGTTTTGGTGTTTCCATTTTCATTCTTTTCATTGGAAATATATATAGAGGGAAGGGTTAGCGTGAGAACCATTTTTATCGTAAGGACGTGAGAACAAAAAATGATGAATTAGTTATGAAAGTTGATGAATTCGTTGGAAAAGTTACTGAATCCAAAATATGAAATTTTCGTTCCTCATGGGATTCGGACCTGGGTGAAAATTTCTGAAATTTTAGATTCAATAACTTTTTTAGCGGATGCATTAGCTTTTGTAGTGAATTCATTTATTCGTAGCGAATTTTCATGTTTCTTAGTTCTCACATTAAAAATTATTCTTATTTGAATCTTATTCTCTCTCTCTCTCTATATATATATATATACATATATATATATATATAGTTGTTATCATATGGACACTCTTTATAGTGTAAATATGAGGACAAATATCAATCCTTGCTAAATCAATATGGAAACTTCAGATTTAATACACAATTATATGCAAAAATATGCATATAACTAATTCGGATGCACACTAAAAAATAACTATTAGATTTCCAAATCTAATGGACATGATTTATTCGTGTGTGTGTGTATATATATATATATTTCCCTAGCTCATTACATATAATTATGTTAACTTACCATAGCAACCAAATCTGTGTTCCTTTTTTTATGGAAAAGTTACTCATGAAATAACCATTGGTTTTTTACTTCACAAAAATTCAATTCTTGTACATCTGTCTGTACTTAGCGGATGAACAAAAATGCTATTTATTTTTAAGAAAAATATCATTTATATTGAAGAGAAGTATCATTTGTTTTTTACACTTTAATTTGAAAGTATCATTTATATTGAAAGATAATATCATTTGTACGGAAGAAAAATATCAATGTTCATACATGCGGACGTCTGTATAGGAGACCACATCTTTTTTTACTTTACAATGCTATACTATTAACTTGCTTCTTTTTTAAAGAAAATTTATGGTGAAGTTATTCATGAATTGATAATTGTTATGTTTTTTGCAATGCTCTATTATTAATTTCCTTTGTTTTTTTTTGTAAGAAAATTTATAATAATTCAAAACGTACTATATCCAAAATTCAAATCGAAAAATCGAATTAATTGCCTTTGTTAATTCATTCAATAGATTACTGATTAGCCTGAAGTGCTCTTTTCTCACATTAAAGTCAGAACTATACACCACAACTAACACGACTCAAAATGGATACAAGTCCAAGTGAAGATTTAATTACTTGCGTATACTAAAAGACAAATTGGTGAAAGAATTTAATGTATATTCGCTTCTAGATGCATAATTTTTTCTCATGCCATCCAAATGCTAAATGTCAAATTGTGTTGCGTAGAATCGTTCATTTTTATAGAATATATGCATATACAAAATGAAATGGGATAACGTTAAATAAGGAATAATTCTTTGCATACTTTTCTATTTTGACCAGAAAGCACTCTTAATTCAGTTCGGTAGAACACTCGAAGTTGGCTCGGTTTATTCGAGCCAAGTTGTAGGAGAGCAACATTGTTGCTGAGCTTTGTTATGCAGGAGACATGCAAGTACTTGGGTAGGTGATTCCTCAATTTCCGATGGCTGATAGCAAAGGAAAGAACTTCTTGTTGTTCAGTAGAGATGACTTTTAGGCAAATTCCAGCAACATTGGAGATAGGATTGCGTTGCGACCGGCTTGACGTGAGATTTTTAACATATTCTTAAATTCAAGAAATAAATTTGGATATTTTGAGACTAGTTTTTAAAGTCATGTGTAAAACTGGAAAGAGGACTCAAAATTTGTGTGTTTTTAGGTAATTCAACAAATGCCACATCACATGGTTGCCAACTAAGTAAACTTTTGTCACATTGCTATCATTGTTTAAACTACAGATACCAGTTGGGGTGTCTTAACAATAGCAATTAATATAATGTTAGAAAATATTTACTTTTATATATAATATGATATATTAATAAAACATAAGATTGAATAATTAAAGGATAAATAGTCAAATAAGTTTAAATTCATTGATCGATAAATATCAATTTAATTAATTCCAAAAGGGTATTAATTGTTAGGGTTTATCAAAATTATCAAAATTATTTTCAAAATTAGGGTATCAATTTAAATTCATAATTAGGGTTTATTAATTCAAAATTATTATGGTTTATTAATTGTATTAATTTAAACCCAAATTATCCTGAATACAATGGGTATTTTTAATACAAATATGATAATTAGGATTAGTTAATTATAATTAATTAATTAAGGGGTCTCACTGTATGAGACCTGATAAATTAATACAATGCTTTTCATATATTATATTAATAAAACATAAGATTGAATATTTAAAAGATAAGATGGTCAAATAAGTTTAAAATTGAAATAAATAATGATTAGCTTGGATTGTTTTTAAGTATCTATCCATCATATTACTCAAAATAAATGTATCCTTAAAGGTTAGTTATACTTTATGCTATGACTTTTCACCTAAATTTTAAAAACTATCCAAATTTTAAAAACTGAAAAAATAATAATAAAAATAATCAACTTTCAGCGATCCAAAAATGCGAAGGGAGCAAATATTTCTGGAATTGGAATAGTACTGGTCCCAAAATTCCGACCATATATTTTTGCAATTCCTTGTACTATTTGTTTGCCTTGTAGTGGTTTCATAACTGTAGATTCAATTTCAAGAAAGGATTGTGTTTAGCCATTTAATTTTGGTGTTCGTAACTAAAAACTTTAGCGTTCCAGAATCGAAAAAATCTCTCCAGTATTATTTCAGGAGATTCAGTAAAGGGTTGGATTTTTCTCCCCCACTTTTTAAAGGTCAGATATTTTTGAAACTCAGATAAAAAATCATATCATAAAATACAATTAACCTTATAATTAATTTTCACCTATTTAAATGTCCACCAATTGCATACAAAAACACATAATTGTTGACCAAAAAAATTAATCACATTATATGTAAATATAACTACAAATATGTACATTTTTTCAGAAAAATCTCTTGATTCCGATAATGAATATTAATACATATGGATTAATTTTATTCATTTTAAGAATTACACCTCACACACATATATGCACTCACACATCCGAGGTGATTTGAATCTCCGACTTATTGATTAGATGAGAAGAATCTAACAAGAGCCGACCCTCATGCATGACCAATTGTGCAAAGGCCTAGGGCCCCAAATTTTAAAAACAAATTCATTGTCCATAGTTTATTAATTCTAAATTCATTTTAAAAAGAAAAAATATTTTCTCACGTCTTTCATACTCTGTGTTCTTTCAAATGTATTTAACATAAGAAATAAAGTCAATTAGTGAAGTTTCTGAGTTTCTTAAACTTCATATTAATTTTCTAGTGTTTATATTGCATACAAAATATTGTTAACTAAATAGTCTAAATTGGTTAATGTAACTTCATTAGATTTTTTTAAAACTAAAATTAATAAAATTATATTTGTGTTTTATTAGGTCTCAAGAAAGATTAAATAGACTAGCAATTATATGCATTAAAATTCAAGTATTAGAAAATTTTGAGCTTAAAGATAATATTGATGATTTTATTTGTTAAAATGCTAGAAAATCTAAATCATTTCAATAATTATTTGATCTTTATTTTCTTAGTTCATTGCACTTTATATTTAATACTAAGTTATATAGTCGAACAAGCATAGAAGATCATCATATACTATCTATAGCTAGGAACAAGATTATTGAAACTTCATTTCTTGAAGGGTCTCTTTTTTTCTTTTCAATGTCAGAGCCGGCCCTGCATCCAACCAATTGATCGAGCTACGTTTCGTCGTCAAAATATAAGACAAACATAACTTTCACGCATCAAAAAATTGCGGTCACAACCAAAAATCTAGAGAAAAACATATTAATTTTTATCCGAATATAATTTCCACACGGAAATTTACCCAAATCATATAAGTCGGTAAAATATATGTATCTATGAATAGAAGAATGATTATGTGTATACGCATACATGTGTGTGAGGGCCAAAAATAGTAGTTGGCGGAGAAAGTTTGATGCAGGCAGCAGGACCACTTCCTCTTTACTCGACAAAACATAAACTAAAGCTGTATCGTATGGATTCAAATACACACACCTCCACCTTCTTTTCTTGCGCGTGTTTCTACCACAACTTTCCAAATCACCCATCACTATAAAAAAAAAAAAAAAAATAATGTATTTTCGAAATTCTGTAAAAAATTTCTCAATTAATATCGATTAACTTATAAATACTAAACTTTTGTAGATCATGATTTAGTTCTTAACCTTTCATTTACATCAACACGAATATGTTGATCAAATGAGCGAATGTCGATCAAGTGGAAATAGAGTTGATATTTACTTGAAAAAAAAAGAGTAAGGATCGGATTCAATGCAAATGTAGAATGTAAAGACAAAAATGAAAATGTAAATAAATATGCATGCAGGACATCAATTTTATATGTTTTTGCGTGGACATAACCAATTGAAAAATAGGAACACAGTTTACTTTGGTTTTTTCAATAAAGCTACATTATGTTTATACAAATATATTTCATATATGAGCATATATAACATGTGTTAAGTTCAAATAAGAACCATTTTTAATGTGAGAATTAAGAACCATAAAATTTTGTTATGAACAAAATGAATTCGTTATGAAAGTTGATGCATCCGCTGAGAAAGTTACTGAATCCAAAAATTCAACATTTTTCATCTTGGTTCGAATCTCATGAGGACAAAATTCTATTTTTATGGATTCAGTAATTTTTCGACAGATTCAACGAATTCATCATTTTGCCATATTCTCAAAAAAAACTATGTAACATTCATATAACATAATACCACCATGGGACAAGTAGGACGTCCATAAGATGATAAAAAAATAACGATAACAAATTTTTACATATAGGATTCCGTTTATAGTATGCACGTGGACTAGTTTTCACGATTTCGTTTGTAATAACGTAATATGAGTGTGGACTAGTATTCATACTTTCACGACATTTCTTTGAGATTAATGGGGTCATTTACTTGTATTTTCACACCTCGAATTTAATTTCATATGCGAACTCAACATAACTGTTATGATTCTGTTGCTGGCCATGGACGATGGGGACGAGGAAGACAAGGAAGCTTAAGTGTGGTTGTGTACAAGGGGGAAGAAGAAGCATGGAACAGTGAGGGGGAAGAAGAAGCGTGTTTTTCTATTTCAGCAAATAGTGTTACTGTTTTTCTATTTCAATTAAGGGGTGGGGGGACCATCTGAAAACATGCTATATGTATGTGTTTGGCTATTGAGAAAGAAATATAAAAAAGTAATTACTTCTCTCTGCTATTCTCTTCTCTCTCCCTAAACCCAACTTCTTCTTCAAGTATCGAGCTATTCACTACCAGAAGAAAACACCAAAAATATAGATACAATAGTCCGGACATAACAAATCTAATTTGATTTGATTTTCATGTTGAATAGTGATTATTTATATGTGCAATCCTCTGTTTTCCATGATAATACATTTTATATATTATAAGAACTTATTTTTATGATAATGCATTTTATTTATGACAAGAGTAAACTATATAAAAAATAACAGTTTATATTAGTTTATAAGATACAAAAGTTTATGTTTGGTCTTGATTCGCCCCTAACTTTGAAAATTTGTAATTAAATATAATTACAAAAACATACTTGGACTCAACATATAATTACCACAATAAATTTGAATGTGCTATTTATTAATAGCCTTGGTGATTTCCAGTCAGTCAGTGGGCCGACCAATCTAAAAAAAAAATACATCTTTTGATCTGTTACTGTATTAACTAAAGTAAATAATAATAATAATATAGTACTATGTAGTACTCCCTCCGTCCCAGCCCAATTGACACAACACTTTTTGCACAAAGATTAAGAAAAAATGGGTTAAGGGGTTTAATGTTGTTGGTCCCATAAGATTTAATGTTAATAAAGTAGGAGAGATAAATAGAATATGGAAAGAGAAAGAGAGGGTAGAATATGGAGATGCATGATTGGAGAGAGAAAGAGTAGATTAAGGATTTAATTTTGCCATTTTGGCATGCGCCAATGGTTTGAGACATTAATTTGGCAAATGTCAATTAATTTTGAGACGGAGGAGTACAATGTACTGCATCAAATTCAAAACATATAAAGGATGGTCTACTGTACGCACGCACGCACGCACGCAGTGAGATCATCCTTAATTAATTAATTAATTAATTTTAATTAATTAATTAATTCTAATTAAAATTAATTAGTTTAATAAAATTTAATTTTAAATTAATAAATAATAATTTTGAATTAATATATTTTAATTTTGAATTAGTAAACTCTAATTGTGAAATAATAAATCATAATCGTGAATTAATAAATCCTAATTTTGAATTAATAAACCCTAATTTTGAATTAATAAACCCCTAATTGGAAATAATAAATCCTAATTTTGAATAATAAACCCTAATTATGAATTAATAAACCCTAACTTTGAATTAATAAACCCTAATTTTAAATTAATAAACCCTAATTGAAAATAATAAACCCTAATTGAAAATAATAAACCCTAATTTTGAATAATAAACCCTAATTATGAATTAATAAACCCTAACTTTGAATTAATAAACCCTACTTGTAAATTAAAAAACCTTAATTATGAATTAATAAACCTCAATTATGAATTAATAAACCATGATTATGAATTAATGAATTCTAATTTTGAATTAAAAATTATAATTAAAAATTAACAAATTTAATTATACATTAACAAAATCTAATTATCCTTACTCACCATAATTAATATATATTATTTTAACAAAACAAGAAACTAAACTTTCTTTTTGTCAACTTTCTAGAACTTGAAATTGGAAAATGGAAAATTTTGTGGTCAAACTTCTTGATTAGCTTAGCTCAAATCGAATTTAAGAAAATAATAGTAGAATTAGAAGTTTCGGTTACATGATAAGTCATATTAAAATTTGTTGTTATTTAGATTTTGAATAGGGAGGTAAATAAATCGAATCGAATATCATTATAAACTAATTGAATTCGAAGAAGTAGTTGCATAATTGAATTGTTGTTCGAATCTCTTTCGAATATTTTTTTATTCGTATTCAATTCATATTAGTATTCGTGAATATTCAAATCAAATCGAATATTCGTTTCGATTTTCTTGAAGTGTATTTTTAGACTATTCGATTCACAATTTTGAAGGATAATCTAAAATCATATTTTAAATAATATAGAGATATACACAATCAATAATAGGTGTATAATGATGATTCCTATGTTTCAACTCTCAAATCATAATACAAGCCACAAATTCAAAAATTTGCACAACATAATAATGATCAAATGCATAAATAAAAAAAAATGATATCGAGCTCACTAAAATAGCAATTCACTTAAACCATTTGTAAATGACAAGCATAATCTTCACATATGTAATTATATAATTAAATATACTGAATATTTATGATTATCAAGTTCGATAACATATATTAATATATAAATACTTGATCGAATATTTGCGAATACTTATCTAGATTTTGAATTCGTAACCGATATCTAATCGAATCAAAAGAAGTATTTGTATCTATAATCGAATCATAAAATTTCAAATTCGAATATCATATACCATATCAAACTAAAATTATTTAAATTGTATACATCTTACTTATGAATTGGATGCCGTCTTTTCTTGTATGAGTTTTGCGTACAAAAGGCGGAATCCGGATCCGCCAAATTTAGATTTTAAAATGAAAATTATTGTATGTCACAACTTGATTAAATAAACCCTAAAAGATCATCTATTGACATGACAATTAAACACCCCAAAATAAGTCAATATTTTGTCCCATCCTGAATCATGATGGTTGTAAGTTTTGGGCATTGGAAAATTTTATGGAAAATGGAAAACAGAATGCCGGTACCATTTTTATGAGGACAGGCCTTCAATAGCCAGGGATTTTATTTAATTACAATTAGTTGGAAAACATGGACCATCTTATCTCATCAACTCTCAAGTCCTACTTTTGATTGGAAGATATTATTATCCGATTAAATATTTATTGTGCTATATTTACAAATATATGTTATCTATCAAAAATGACTTTATTTGGTCAATCTACATAATTTAGCATTAGATATTGAGCTTCTTTTTTTTGGGAAAGGCATTAGAGATTAAGTTATTATATGTTTTGTCACTCAAATTACAATTTTCAATTGTCTATTAATGTACGGACTTTCACTAATTTGCAATTGTAACACAACTTTGAAACGTTATGTGATCACATTTCAATTTATTACAAAATTAAAACATCCAAATTTTCTTGGTACCATAAAATTGATATATCGAATGTAATACTAACCGAATCAAAGATACAAAAGTTGTGCACTTGCACTTTGGTCACGCCAGCATATGTGAAACATGTTACATCAACTTTTTCGGGACCCAAAAAATATAAGGATGTTAACTTTATAAATGACATTATTACAATATTTCAAAAGATTTTGTTAAATTACAAAGTAATGAAAATTTATGCTCTTGAAAATTTATCCTAAACTTTAATAACTACTAATCTTTTTCCAATCGTCAAACCCACATGGTAAATTGAAATGTTGGAATTTGCATGTTTTAACTTGGGCCTTAAATTTGTATGATGTTTCTATTGGAACACACATCCGTACTTGCGGACGTATCATGACAAAAAATAATGAACACTCTATTTTTTTCACTATTAAATATATATACATGTATTATTATCAAAATCAAGTAATTTGTAACACCTCATACGGGGGACGTATCATGAAAACTATTTAATATCTGCAGTAATATTAAAGTATGAGGATGTAGGGTTTGATATTCTACTGAGATTTGATTTGCTTTTAGCATCCCCATAAACAAAAATACAGCAAGTAGAAAACCTCAGAAAAAGCCTGCTACAATTTATAGTTGAGCTTCACTTTTGGGATCTGTGATTGTACCCATCTCCTACATACACATAAATAAATACCACCTCCGTCCCACCCAAGATGATTCGCTTTCCTTTTTGAGCTGTCCCACCTAAAATGACACGTTTCCTTTTTAGGAAATAATTATCCCAAGATACTCGCTTTCCTTTTGAAATTGTCTCTACCTAAGATGACACGCTTCCTTTTAGGAAATAATTATCTCTTCAAAAGTTGTGGAGTATCTATTTTTATCACTTTATTCACTTTATATCATTCTCCAAATAACCGTCATGAAAAAAGGAACTGCTTGGATGGGATGGAGGGAGTATATCAATATATATTTGGTGATATGTATATATTTATATAATCCACTTTTTCTTGAGTTGTTATTCGATTTCGTTTGACTCTTACTAGTTAGTATGTGTCGGTTTTATTATTTAAAAGTTGTAGTAAAGTAAATATAATTATGGATTCCACTTTATGCTTGATTTATCAATATATTTAACTTTATAATATATTTCATTTATCTAGTCATCATCACGGTAAATCCTATAAAGAGTTCCTTTCAACCTTCATCAACATCATTTTGACTTGTACTAAGACTTCAATTATTGGTCATTTGAACCAAAATATCCAAAAATAATAATAAAAGAATAGAGGGATTGCTTGATCATAGCTCCCTCACAACATAGTTAATTTCATATTTTTGTTAATACCAATAACGAAGATAATCTACGGTATTTTTAATTACATAATAATCTGCAATCCCGTAGACGATTTTTTAACCAAAGCATTTAATGGTCCTTCTAAAAATATTTAAATGGGTATTATTTGATAAAAGAAATGGAAGTTTGGTTGGGTTAGTCTGACAAGTCAAATGAAGTTAGACATTAACAAGAAAACCCCACAAGGCAACATATAGCATGTGGCGGCTTGTAGGTTTTGCGCTAGCTAGGCAAAGGACCATAATCTTCTTCTTCTGACAACATTGTACTATTTCATCTTCATTAATTATTGCATCGTAAATATTCCTAATATTTTATGCTTCCAACAATATTGTTTTAATTAGTGGGACTCGACTCATATTATTGGCGATTGGAGTACTGATGTGATGGCAATCTTCATATTTTTCTACTTGTACTAATATAATGTCTCAAATTATGTAATCTTGTTAATTATGTAGTAAATCAATATAATTTTTTTATATATAATAGGAACCCGTTATCTTACATTATGACTTGTGTAACCCATATTCCTCGATAATACCGCAAACCACACTCAAAAATCGGTGTGATGAAGCCAAACCTATAGGCGTTGGTGGGGTTGACCTCATGACCTCCGATCGCGAACCCACCTTAATCATTGGACCGTCCCTGGGACGAATCAATATAATTTAATATTTCACTTTGTTGCTAGGTTAATTAGGCTTGATGGAATAAGGTTTGTGTTGTTGGATTATTAACAGGTGAAAAGCAAATAAAAGGGAAGGCCCAGTGACTTTTCTTTCTTTCTTTCTTTCTTTCCCACCAATATATATCTCTACTGCTTTACAGTTCTAGGCTTCTATCACCACCCATTTCTCCATACATGGTTTACCGTACACATTCCTCTTATTTCACTCTTTTCCTCTCTCTCTCTCTCTCTCACACACACACACACACACGTATTGTACGTGCACATAATACACAATAAATATTCAATACTTGAGCTGAAAAAGGTGATTGCTTTTCATGGATCTTGAACTAGTCTAGACTCTGAAGCAAAATATTCACAGAGACTGCTGCATATAGAGCAAGAACTTTCTCCCTCTCTCTATGGCTGAAGAAGAGAAGCCAGGATTGATCATGGCGGCATCTTCTGGATACTGCTACTCCGACGCGTCTTCAACCGACAACCCCCAAATCTACAACCTCACTGCAGCCATGGAGATTATAGGGTTTCCGTCCAAAAATCTGATGCAAAGCCACCAATCCATCAACGATTTCACGACAAATCACCAATCCTTAATCGTTTCACCAGATTCATGGAATCACCATCATCAGCAGCAGGAAAACAGATTGGTTGTCGACGATCCATCTTTCGGAGGTGTTTTTGGAAATGAAAGGCCGAGTCAAGGATCACTTTCTCTCTCCCTCACTTCCTCCAATCCTTCCACAACCAATCTACTGCCCTTCGAGCTGAGGCAAAACGAGGTCGGCCAATCGAGTAATTCTATGTATCGGCAGATGATGCAGCAGCAGTTTCAGATTCGGAGCTCCAAGTATCTGGAGCCTGCGAAGGAGCTTCTGAACCAGCTCTGCAATCTCGGCATCGCCGTGGAGAAGATGAAGGGGAAAAAAAGCGGCGATGATGTTGACAGCGCCGCCGCCAGAGTGCAGCAGCCGCCGCCCTTCGCCGTTGACCTCCTCGAGCTGCAGAGAAGAAAGATGAAGCTGCTCCAAATGCTGCAAGAGGTATTATTTCATGAAATTACATAAAATGATTGGACGGTGGCCCAATCGCCTTCAAATTTGAACTAACTGTGTGACTCTTCCATTAATGCTCACATGGAGAGAGTTCTCCATTTTTTTTTTATTTAATTTTAATTTTTGTATTTTTTTGTGTAGGTCGACAGAAGGTACAAGCACTACTGCGATCAGATGCAGACGGTGGTATCGTCGTTCGAAGCGGTGGCCGGAGAGGGTGCGGCGGCGGCATACTCTGGCATGGCTTCGCGGGCGATGTCGCGGCACTTCCGATGCCTGAAAGATGGGATTGTAGGTCAAATTAAGGCGGCGAACAAGGCGATGGGGGAGAGAGACGCTGCGATTCCCGGCGCGAGCAAAGGCGAGACGCCGAGGCTGAGGATTCTCGATCAGAAGCTGCGTCAGCAGAGGGCGTTCCAGCAGATAGGGGTGGTGGAGAATCATCCGTGGCGGCCGCAGCGCGGCCTGCCGGAGAAGTCCGTCGCCGTTCTCCGCGCTTGGCTCTTTGAGCACTTCCTCCATCCGTACTTTCTCTCTCTTCATGATCTAGTTAACTCTTTCGCTTCGTCTTATTTTTTATTCTAGTCTTAATCAGTGTTTTGTTAATTGAGATTGTTAATGTTTCGTTACAGCTGTATCACGTATAGGTTCGTTTCTTGTTTTATTTTCATGGGTTTTTAGCTTCTTGGCATCGTTTTGGTTTATATTTTTTTTGTGTGGATTTGATCCTGTTTGCAATCTCCATAGGACCCATCTTTTCCTCTCTCCCTCTTCCACCCAGTTTTTATTTTATTTTTATGTATCAGAAGTATTGATGAATATACATAAACTGAAATTTGCAGCTATCCAAGTGAAGTAGATAAACGCATTTTAGCCCGACAAACAGGTCTCTCTAGAAGCCAGGCATGTCTCTTTCTTCCTACCATTATTCTAAACAAGCTCTTCAATTCTTTTATACATGTATACACGCACATATAATTATAATTCTTCAAAAGTCATGTATGGCATCATCTTCTTGTTGTCTTTTGCAGGTATCAAATTGGTTCATCAACGCGCGGGTGCGGCTGTGGAAGCCCATGGTGGAGGAAATGTACTTGGAAGATCAAAAGGAAGGCGAAGGCGGCGCCGCCGCCGCCGAGGAAAGCAGCGAGCAGCTGGCGGCGAACGAAGATCGGAAGCCGACGCAGGATCAGCTGATGATGAGAACGGATTCCGAGTGCCTTTCCTCCATAATCAACACTCCTTCAAGAAACCGTCTCAGTAGAGGCGGGGACGAAATGGGAGGCGCCGCCATGCAATTTGACTTCTCATCATACGCCCACCAATCAGCCCCCGCCGCCGTCTCTTATCTAAGCGAAAATGCGCCTATTCACGGTAATTACAACAGCGGCGGCGGTGGCGGCGGTGGTGGGGTGTCTTTGACGTTGGGTTTGCAGCAGCACGGCGGCGGCGGTGGAGGGGTGACATTGGCGTTCACGCCGCCGTCGCAGGGCTCTCTATTCTACCCTAGAGATGATGAGATGGAGGATTGCCAAAGAATTGATCAGTATTCGATGTTCGAGGGTGAAAATCAGAATTTGCAGTATAGGAATTTGATGGGTGCGCAGTTGCTTCATGATTTGGCTGGGTAGCTCAACTGCATGCCGAGAAATTCAGAAAAAGTAAATTTTAAATATGTGGTGAAGATTAGAACAGTGTTTTGATTTGCCGGTGAAGTTAAATTTGGCTGTGTTTTATACAGAAGATACTGGGGGTATAGACAGAATTAATACTTTGGTTTACTTGGTTTTGGACATAAACAATCAATTTAAGACTTTTGCTTCAATGGCTCGAAATTTTGTGTTCTTGATTTACACCAACTTTCGGTAAATTTTCTTTTGAAAACTTCTGTTTTAGTTTTTTGCATTTTCTTATAAATTGGTCTTTTTTTATGTACCTACAAACAGTTGTATTATATGAGATATGAGATCAAAATATCAAAATTCGTAAAATGGTACATAAATCTTTTTGAAAAGGAAAAAGTAAATAAAACAAATTCATTATAAGATGCGCCATGCATGCAGTAATTTTTCATGGATAAAAATTTCAAGCAAATTCGGATTACATGCAGTGAGGTTTTACGAGATGGCGCAAGAGCACCTAAATTTGGAAAATAAGTAGACATAAACTAATTAAGAGGGTGTTTGGCTGAGCTTATAAGCTTAAGTTTAAAAAAAGCAACATTATAAATTTGTTTTTTGCTATAAGCTCAAAGCTTAAACACCCTCTAAGTCGGATAAGAAGTTACAACTTTTTCTTCACACATATATTCTTGGTTACTAAAAAACGTTGTCTCTAGGAACTTCTCAAATTCTTGTAAATGATGACTTACAAGTCATGAGTTTAGATTTTCAAGATAAAATTGAGTTCTTTTCATAAATATATTGATACTGCATTTTATCTAAAAGGAATAGTTCTTAACATGATATTAACAACAAAGCACTCTAATTATATGAACAAAATTATTGTAACAAAATTAAATTAAATTTATTTGATAAAAGAAAGTATGAAATACAATCCAATAGTATTAAAGATACAGAAATATATATAAATATATACAGTTTCATGATTAAGACTCCATTTATGTGGATATCAACTAGACAAAAGTAAAGCAAACAACGTGACTTTAAATTAGAAGTATTTCTCCAGAGATATTAAACTATATATAGAATCTTAAAGTTGCCCATCTTTGTAAACTTGGACTTTTTTCTTCTCTACTAACTAATAATAAAACTTTGTTGCAGGTAAAATTCATAAATCTCGAATAGTTTATCATTTAAAGCAATTTATTGATTCATAATATTCATCCCTTTTTCATCTCAAACCCTTTGACAGTTCAAGCCATGAGGTGGTGATTAAAATCAAAATTAATAATTTTGCATAAGCACGCAATGACTTTATCTATTTTTCTTTGTTTTCTCATAAAAACAATTAAATCGAATTCCGTTAGACCTTCAATTCGAGATTATGACTTCACATAGACAAGTTGCAAAAAGACTCCAATATTCATACGTTGATGAATTTGTGGTCCTTCAATAATTCATTTCCTCACAACAAAAGGATTTTTGTTCACTCCCAAAAGAATTGTTTGCTTTTTTCCCCCCTTACCTTTCAATTGTCACAAAGGAACATTTTGAATGCCACCACTTCCTCAAATCTAAAAATGTTAACTTGTATGAGATATTCGAAAATAATTTAATTTTGACCGTTGTATGTCTAAAATTTAGATAACTTGTAATTATATATAATCAAGCTTGCTTGAATTAATCTTAACAAGAAGTTGACAAAATCTGAATTAGATTTACGTTATAGAAAATGGTTTATATAGAAATAAATCATAGCTAGTCTAGGAATTAAGTATCAATTTGGACCATTGATCCGTATAATTTATAATTATCATGAACAATATCATAATCATAATGCATAAAATTATTATAATAGAAGAATATATATATATATATATATATATATATATATATAGCATTATCATTAAAATAACATTATTTGTATATATATATAAAATCGACTTATATATTGAAAAAGTGTGTTTTAACGTTCTCACTGCTAGGGATGTTAATGGACAGGTTTTATCACAATCGATCTGAAACCGCTCATAGTCCATTAAATTTTAAAACAGCAGTTTCGGTTCCAGACCCGTTTCAAATCCGAACTGTTTAGACCCATATTTTGATGGTTCGATCCGGTCCGGTCCGGTTTCGATTCCAAAACCGAAATCGATACTTATTTATTGGTCTGGTCCGAGTAAAACCGTCTATTGACTAGCCTAAGCTTAAGTAAACTTATCAATGAGCCGGGTTTATTCATATCGATCCGGAATCGCTCATAGCTCATTAAATTCTAAAGTAACGGTTTCGATTTGGTTTCGGTTTTGGTTCCAGACTCGTTTAGACCCATAGTTGATGGTCGGGATCCAGTAACTAAAGGATCGATTCCAGAACCAAAATCGATACTTATTTATATTGATTCTGGTTTGAATAAAACTCACTTATTTATATCCCTACTCACCGCTAGGGATGGTTTTACAAGATTTCAACTATGAGATTGTATACTTGTATATATGTGGGAGTTAAGTTTAAGAAAATACTACCAATAGTTTCAGTAACGTGTAAAATTCAATTGCCAAATATATATAAACATACACACATATATAAAGTCTTAAGTTCCACGTGATCAAACATAAATAAAATAATAAAAATATGTATCGCCAACCAAAACCAGAATTAGTTAGCTAGTATGCACAATTTAAATACATAGCTTTATTTCCATGAGACTTGTATATTTTTACTACTTTTAGGGGTGTTTGCTTTGATGGATAAGGGGTGATAGATAAAATAATAATGTTTAATCAAGTGTTTAGTTTCCTTGATTCGGTCCGTGATTGATTGCTCGACATGTAGTTTTATCACTCAATTTGATGATTATTAATCACCCTAAACTTGAGTGGATTATTTAATCACTCCAATCTTAATACAATATTATAGAAATACTCTCATTATAATAATAATAATAATAATAATAATAATAATAATAATAATAATAATAATGATGATGATGATGATGATGATGATGATGATGATGATGATGATGATGATAATAAAGATGTTATTATGCTCTCATATGGTTGCAAATTGAAGGAAAATAAATTAAAAGGATAATTTTGGTATCAAGCTACATTCTAGTCATAATCCTTCAATTAATCATATATCATAATCCAAATAATCGCATCATACTCTATCCTATCAATCTTATTTATCTCATCCATCGAACCTAACACTACCTTAACGTATTGTCATCTTGAAACTCACATGCTTCCATTTCGTAGCATTAAATATATTTTTTAATTTTTTTTATTGCGTCATAAATTCATCACTAGCTAGTAAACAATTAGGTCGAATTTTCTAATTTTGGTAGTTGGACATGCATAAACAACTCATACAAATGGGCCCAAAACCCACGGAGTCACGAACTTAAGCCCACTCACAACACTACAATACGTGCACCAACTTCTGCAGCTCTACTATTTTAATATAGGTTGCAGTAGTGCTAAATCATCTTCAACATCATCCTTAGTAGGATTTTCAATAATATTGGTCACAAGTTCCTTACAAATTTAAACTTGTGAACATCGAGATAATCCAAATTAGTTATTATAATTACAATCTATTTTATTGTGATAACGGATGTTTCGATTTGTCATCTTTGGACGAGCAACTTTGAGTTATTTATTATATTCACAGTATGAATTATTAGATACATAACACGCATATGTGTGTTGGCTTAGTCATATAGTGGTTAATGTTTGAAGTCAAAGATCTTAGGTTCGAGTTCATCATGACCCGATTTTTAAAAATTTATATATTAATTGACAAAAAAAGAGATACATAACACGTTTTAACTCGGAGTTGCTGCTAAATAGTGAGATAATATTTTTTTTAGGCCAAATGGGATGAGTGTCAACACACTTAACATGTACAATAAAAAAAAGTGCATTGTTATTGCACATAAATATGAAATTTATCCAGTGCATATCAAAGATAAGGGTTGCAAGATATCTATGAATTCAAAAAATGCATTGACCACCATAACTTATGGAAGAAACAAGATAAGACATTGATTAATGGATAACGGCTTTAGCTTGTTTTATGTGTAGGAAATGACCTAATTGTAACATGTGCTAACTATATTAGAATATTATGTATGTGGAAGGTTTAGTTTGGTGGATGAGATGAATAACATTAATAAGATAAAATGAGACTGAACTATTCCAATTATTTAGTTTTGATTTTGATTGATTGTGATTTATGATAAATTGAAGAATTATAACTAAAATGTTCTCCATCCGTCCACCAAATATATCCATTTAATTATATTTTGATTCGTCCATAAAAATGTTCACTTTTATTTTTGAAAAATATTAACTTTATATTTTTTACCCTAAACCTACACATTTATTTACAAAAAACTATTCATAATCTATCTTTTTACATTCACTATCCATTAACATAATTATTTATTATCCCTAAAACATACATTTTTATCCCACTATCTGTTAATCTATTAATTTATTTTCTCCACTCACTTTATACTCATTATAATTTATTAAAATCTGTGCCATCAAAATCAAGAAATGAATATGATGAACGAGTGAGTATTATATTATAATTTATCTTTGTGATGCAGCAAAAAGATAAAAATTCGAAAACAAAGAGGACTAAAATGATATTTTGAATTTTCACATTAGAAATTGAATGATGATTAAATAATTAACAAAATTTTGATTGATAAATCAATTAGATATCAAAACATGAGTCAAATTATTCAAACTAAATATATAATTAAATTAAAATATTTTATCAATTAAACCTTATCAATCAAATCAAATACATCCTAGTAGATTATTTTCTTTTCCTAACAAAAAAAAGATTAGAACTTTAGGCCTCGTTTGGTAGGTCTGATTAGGCCCGATTAGCCATGTTAAAAAGCACTGTTACGTTTTGTTTCGTAACTCACGGTTGAGGCCGATTTATATCCTATCTGCTTGATAAATGAAATTTAGCGACCGCTAGTTACCTAGCGGCGCTAGCTAGCCTCGTTTTCGGGTTACTTTTGTGAGGATAGCGATCCATACGTGGGTAGCGGCTTCATAAGCCTCATTGTGATTTCTTTTGCGGCTAGCGATCACTGGGTCTTAGTGATCACTAGCCTTTTTTTTTCGTAATCTATATTTCTAACTTATCTACCAAACAACTATCTATGGTTTTATATCTATATCACTATCGAAATATATCAAAAAAAAAAAAAGGCCTTAGAATGCCACTAGGCCAAACTTGCAAGCAAATTGATCCGATCCAAATTGATTTTCTTGACCCGACCGTTTTAGATATCTCCTCTCCCCCTTTTACCGACGATCTCTTTCATTCTGGAACTTCTCAGTTTGGGGCTTTTCTCAGGTGTTGGCTTGTTCAGTTGTCTTCTTACATTCTCGGTAGATATGCGTCTATTAAAACCGTTCTTTTCCAAAAAGGGATTCCCCCCCTCCCCCTATTTCCCGTTATTTCGGGATCAAAAGCTTTGACTTGTGCCATTGGATATTGATGTGGAATTACTTGGTATTCTGTCTGTGTAGTGCACAGCTTGGAATTAGGGAAGCTTCGATTATCCGGGGAGTGCAGGATGGATTTGGTATCAAAATATCAGGTGATTTTTCCTTATACAGTCGACTAATCTACTGTTTTAACCTCCTTACTTTCTGCGTACGATCTTTTGAAAAATTAATTTGGGGTTTTTAGGTTTACTGATTTCATGTTTTGGGTGTGAATCTTCATTAGCTATTGTGCTTGCTGATAATGTCTCGACATTTTTTGCTTCCCTTATATATAAAATGTATCTACATTATGCAGGGTGTGGTGGGGCGCGTTTTTGGAAATGACAATTCGAGTTCGAATGATGACAGGTAATTTGATTCATGCTTCTGCTGTTCATAATGTATATGTGATTCACGTCCCATGGAATATGCTGCATTCAATTTAAGGAAAAAAGACGAATTCTTGATTAATTTAACCTAGAAAAAGCTAAATTCAAGTATGCTGGTAACTACTTATTTAATCTGGTGACAGTGGTGAATTCTGTCTTTCTCATTTTCTGCTCAACTTCATAATGATGCCTTCCCTTAGGATTAGGGATTCCTTTTGCTCTGCATTTTTCAGCAGGCTTTGTATTTATGTTGTCTAATTGCAACCTCAAATCAAATTAGATTGATCAGAGATCATCTAATGAAAAAGAAGAAGAAGATTGACCAGCCAAGTCTTGGTTGATTTTTTAGCGAATGAATAGCTACACAGAGTTCTGACATCAAATCTACTTTAACTAGGTTTGTAGATTTTGGACTTCCACTTCTTTAATTAATCATGTAATAAAATTTCTTGGAAAGGAAATGGTCAGTGAAGCAATTTTTGTTGCTTGATTTTATTGGGACTGGGACAGTAAAGAACACTTGAAAAAGAAAAGTTTGAAGAAAAAATGAGAACAGCTGAATGAAAGAATTATTTCAATTTATTCATCGACTATTTCCTCCCCATTGTTTTCTATGGACAACAAGTAGAACTTGTGCTTTTATATTTCTTATGACTTCGATTTGTTATGTCCTACCATTTTTGTTTCACTATCAAACTTTCTGAAGCAAATAGGGTGTTGATGGAGCCTTCTTTTTCTGCCTTCCATTGCTGTGGAATTATTCTTAATTTCATTTAATTAAGGGAAAACAAGGAAGGCGGTAAACTTTAATTGGCTTGGCTTGCGTCTGTAGCATGCCAATTTTATCATTAGTAAGCACACAGTCAGTGCTTCCAATAGCCTATTCTTTGTCGCTTTTATTTGCTTAGTTTTGGAAGGGGGGGATGTTTTGGCTTTTAGGGAAGGCCTAGTGAGGATGGAAAGGTTATCTGAGAACATATCAATGCAGAAAAGTTGAAATGCCTTCTGAATCTATGCACCCTTTGTTATGTTCCCTTGATTGAGCAGTTTGATGTTTGTTTGTCTGGCTGTTTCTTAAATTTAATTTATTCATGGTCCGTACTGACAGCTATGTGGAGCGATTGCTTGATCGCATCAGCAATGGCACACTAGCTGACGACAGGAGGAATGCCATGGCTGAACTTCAGTCTGTTGTGGCTGAAAGTCATACTGCACAGTTAGCTTTTGGGGCTATGGGTTAGTTCATTTTTCTTAATGGAATAGCTAGCCTTTATGGTTGTACTCTTTATCATGTGATATATCATTTATCATTTACTCAAATTTGAATTTTACTGCAGGCTTTCCGGTACTGTTGAGTGTCTTAAAGGACGAGCGTGATGATATAGAAATGGTCTGAGGTCTTTGCCACCTAAACTTGAGATTTTCTAAGTTTATCACTTGGTTCCCTAGTATTTGGTTTTACATTCTCCGAAATTCTTCAATTGTTGGCAATTCTCTGTAATATTCAACTTGAACATAAGTTTATTATTTGAATAGGATGTGGTAACTGGCAACTTTTTTTTGAGATCATCAATCTCTCGGATTTAGGTTCTGTACTTCAACCAAAGGCTAGAACCTTCCACCTCTTGAAAAGCATTATTTTCAATGTCTTGAATTTGTTCTGTACTTGAACCAAAAGCAGAATTGTTTACAGTTTCGCATGCCCTTCCCTTGTACAGATGTTTTTTTAGTACCTCGCGTGTAAGAGTTCCTCAATTAACTGTGAACCCAAGTATGATTTTCTGTGTACTTTTTATGTGGCTTGGCCAATTGATATTGTCTCTAGCAATAAGCTTATATCTTATTTCTGCACTATCAAATAAGTATCCTCTTTTGTACTGTATTTGGGTTTATTATATGCCCTGATTTGGTACTGTATTTATGAAGATACGAGGGGCCATTGAAACACTTGTAAGTGCCGTAAGTCCCACTCAGCATCCAAAGTTATCAAAGAATGAGGTCCAGCCTGCTTTGATGAACAGTGACTTACTTTCTAGGGAAGTAGAAAACATCTCTCTTCTATTGTCTCTTCTGGTAAGAGCACTTTCTCATATTGAGTTTGGATCTTCTTTTCAGTGGTTTGCTAATTTGATACTTTTGCAGTCAGAGGAGGATTTCTACATTCGGTATTATACGTTGCAGCTGTTGACTGCCCTTCTAACAAATTCTTCAACTAGGTATTTTATTACTGTTTACATAAAAAGACCTTTGTCCTCTCAAGCTAGTCTAAGAGTATGCTCGTGGAGATGTTCACAGGCTGCAGGAAGCTATTCTAACAATTCCTCGTGGTATTACAAGGCTTGTGGATATGCTCATGGATCGTGAGGTATTTTGTTTTTGCTGGACAAAAACCTATTTGTTTTTCACCATTCAGACTGATATGTAATTGCACTTGTCTGTGTATTTAAAGGTTATCCGAAATGAGGCTTTGTTGCTTCTTACATACTTGACTCGTGAAGCTGAGGTAACTTTTTTTCTATATAAAAATCCATAATATATATCATTGCTATTAAGTCTTTTTTACTCTAAAGAAATATGTATGGCATCTCCTTTTCCTGGTATTCATTATGATATTTGACGTTCAGGAGATTCAAAAGATTCTGGTCTTTGAAGGTGCTTTTGAGAAGATATTTAGCATAATAAACGAGGAAGGTGGTTCTGAAGGAGGTGTTGTCGTACAGGTGTTCAGTACACTTATTACTGATTGTGTGTATAGCTTCTTACAATTTTCAATTAAATATTTGTGATATAAATTTTGACAGTCTAGTCAATTTGATCTTTGTGTCAACCTGCTGTTTGTTAGAGAACAGTTTATTTATTAGAGAATATGTAATCATTCTGGTCTTTGGTCTTACAAACAGGACTGTCTGGAATTGTTAAACAATCTTCTTCGGAATAACACCTCGAATCAGGTTCTGCACATTTATTATTCATTTTTTTTCATATGATTCTAATAACAACTACATAATTTTCTTAATGCTTCTTAAGGCGATGTGGTACAGGTATTGCTTAGGGAGATAATTGGCTTTGATCCGCTGGTATCAATCTTGAAGCTCAGAGGAACCACCTATAAATTCACACAGCAGAAGGTTAATTTTTTTCTTACTGGTAGCTGACTTATATTTTTCAATATCCAGCAAATGAGGTCACTTAAGTCTCATTCTAACTTTCTCTTTTCACTCAAATCACTGCCAGTAGACAATTAATCTACTCAGTGTATTGGACACTATAACCTTGTTGCTAAATGGTGATCTACAAACTGATCCTGGAAGAGACTCCAGTGGGTTGGGAAATAGGACTGTCTTGGTGCAGGTTTGAGTTAGATGTTTTCGTTATAAATCGCACAAAGATTCTACTGTTTATACATAGTCTTACTTTGCATTAGTCTCACAAATAACTTTTTTATATTTTAGAAAAAGTTGTTGGACCATCTTTTAATGCTTGGAGTTGAGAGTCAATGGGCCCCTGTTGCTCTTCGTTGTATGGTGAGATAGCTGTTAATAATGAATTATTTCTCATACACCGAGTCTATCCTCTATCTACTGCTTTGCCATTTCTCTGTAATGTTGCTAATGGGCTATAACTATTTAGTGGAGCAATTATGCTTTATAACTGCTGCTGTGGATGCTTCCCTATAAGTAAACATTTATTCTTTCTATTTCTTTTTAAAATATTGTTATATCTTTACTAGAGCCATGAAGGTGATTTAAACTTTAGAAACATCATTAGGTTTTTTAGGAGTTTTTACTGCACCGCGAAACAAGTTGAACTGTTTGAGTAAGCAACTTTTCAGAGCAGATAAGATGGATTTTCAACAAGGCGGTAAAATTGTTATATATCAGAGATTACCATTATGATTATTCAAATCAGAATGGATTAGAAGGGTATACTAGATCCTAAGACAATTGAAGTACTACTTCAATAAGATTATAAGTGGTTGGCATGTTACTTTCGATGGCTTATGGTTTTCTTCTAAGGTGTTGCACACCTGATAAGTTACGGGCAAAGTTTATGACTTTATGTGAGGAGAGGGAAAAGGCACGTGCATAGCCGCGCCTGACTGCCTTATCTTGATAGTTTATGACATAATTGTCTTAATTATTTCTTTAGTTAGTTTTATGATTTAATTGTTAGTTGGGACTGGGAGAAGGCTCCTTGCAGGGGCATTGCTTGACCTAGGAAATAAAAGGGTTCTTTCTTCTTACGAGAAAAACCATGTAGGATATTTTTCTTGATCAGAAAACGGTGCCAGGTGCTTGGGCAGAAGAGAGTTCTTCTGATTGTTTCGTGCTTCCTTGAATATTGTTTATCCAGTTATACTTCAGTAGTTGAGTTCCTATTTTTGGTGTGGATCCACTTTACTTTAACATCATACAACATCGTGTAACCTCAATATGACAACGGTTTGACTAGTTTTCCCTGCAATCCTACATGCTTACTTTGGTGAACAAGCTCCTTAGCAGTTTGTTGTCATTATAAAAATGTTCGAACTTTCAAGAGGTGCATGGTATTCATAAATTTCTTGAAGTGCATATTTTCACTTGGAGTGCTATAACCATTTCAGGCACTCCGATGCATTGCAGATCTGGTAATCAATCATCCAAAGAATCGTGATGCCCTTGCAAGTAAAGTACTTGGAGAGGAGCCACAAGCTGAGCCTGCATTGAATTCTATCCTCAGGATTATTTTGCGCACTTCTAGCACACAAGAGTTCCTTGCAGCTGATTATGTTCTTAGGAACTTTTGCGAGGTTTGTATTATTAGCCTTGAGGTCAGCTTTTCTGTTGTTGAGCAAGTGCGACATATGCTAGGCAGTTGAGCCATGTTTTATCAACAATGATATTTTCTAAATTTGGTCGGTTCTGTTACCCACTTGTATAGGATGCCAATTTTCGAACTGTTTTATTTGTGTATGCTTTCTATACATCTATGTGTGCACTTTCATATTCATTTTCCTATTATGAGTCATTATGTCCTCCCTTGATCTGCCAACTTGGAACAGAAAAATCCTGATGGCCAAAAGATGCTTGTTTCAAGCTTAAATCCTCAATCAAGCTCGAAAGTTTATTCTCCCTTTGAGGAGGATGTTAATGTATCATTTGGAAGGTTATATTTATTTTTTGATGTTTAAGTATCCTACCGTTTTAGCTTTTAATTAGATGTCTAACAGTGCTTAATTTTGCAGCATGCTACTGCACGGCCTGACATTGAGTGAAAGTGATGGTGATCTTGAGGTAATGCTGTAGATTTCATGTGAACTTCTCCATTACGGGAAACCATCTAGAGAATTATGCCTTATTGAGCTGGATTAGTTACCTATCAAGTTTCATGCCTCATTATTTTTCATGAAACTTTTAAGTAGGGAATAGTTTGCATTTCATTGGATATTTCATTGCATAGGAATATATGCTTTGTCATATTATTTACTTTCTGCAACCAGTAAAATCTGTTATTTTTAGGCCATTGAAATTAATCTGACATGGTCAGACTTGTATAAAGTAGAAATAAGGATTTGGGGATGTTAATCTAATTTCATCCAGCATCCACTGCCTCAACTCATTTGATGTGTCTCATCTCGCCAATTTGTGCAGATTTGCTGCAGAGCTGCAAGTGTCCTATCACATCTTTTGAAGGATAATATCCAGTGCAAGGAGAGGGTATGGAATTCCATTTCATGTACATGTGTCTGTATTTGTTTTTTTTAACAAAAATATTTGTATATGCTTGTGCCTGAAGAATTGCTCATTCTGTCTATGGACCACGGAGACTCAGTCTTGGTATGACACTGGTTGATGCAGGTTATTCAAGTTGAATTTGAAGCTCCTATGCCATCATTGGGAGGTGTGGAGCCTTTGATGCACCGTATGGTGAAGTACCTGGCACTTATGTCTTCCATGAAAAGTAAAGACGGAAAAGCTAGCACATCTGGATCTTTGTATATTCATCCAGTTATC
Organism: Salvia rosmarinus; assembly: GCA_036937905.1. NCBI lineage: Eukaryota > Viridiplantae > Streptophyta > Magnoliopsida > Lamiales > Lamiaceae > Salvia > Salvia rosmarinus. Next base: position 9,389,625 of record CM072822.1, read on the forward strand.
TTGAAACTGCTAATAATTTGGCTCTTTGACTGTCCACGTGCTGTTCAGTGCTTTCTCGATTCACATCCCCATGTAACATATCTGCTCGAGTTAATGTCAGATCAAACTGCGACTGTATGTGTAAGGGGATTGGCAGCTGTACTCTTAGGAGAGTGTATAGCATACAATAAAACCATCGACAATGGAAAGAATGCTTTTAGCGTTGTAGATGCCGTAAGTCAGAAAATCGGTCTCACATCATACTTTTCAAAGTTCGATGAAATGCAGAACAGCTTGCTTTTCACATCTGCAAAACCAGCTCTGACTCGCAAGCCATTGAGTAGATCAAATGCTGCTAGCATGTCTGAGATTGAGAATGTTGAAGAAGATGACACCGTTGATCAGAACAGTGATGACTTCTCGATGCTTGCAATGGTCTTTGATTCACAGTTTGTTGACTTTGTGAAGAGATTAGATGCAAAGATCAGAGAGCAAATTGTGGAAATATATAGTCATCCAAAGACTCAAGTTGCTGTTGTACCTGCAGAACTTGAACAGAAATCTGGGGAAAGTGACAAGGAGTATATCCAACGGCTAAACAGATTTGTGGAGAAGCAATGCCGTGAGATACAGGTACTTTTCAATGAATTAGTACTGATTTCTATATTATAATGTTGCTGCAAATATAGACCATTGTTTGGTCTTCATATGCTCATGAACTTGGCCTTTCAAATATAAAGACGTTTAATTTCTGATTTTCTGCAGCAAACTGTTGTGTTATTATTTAAGAATAAAATAGAGCTGTGTGAGAGTTCAACTTTACCGTGATCAAGTTACTACTTTTTGCCTGTGCAAATATCCTCACATTTCTTTTTATAAAAAAATGGTATATTGATGAAATGACTTTTGCAGTTGGAACGCTGCTGAATTTTGTTGCTTCCCTGATTACCAAATACTTTTACTATTTCACTTCTGACAAGACGTAGTATTGATTAGTCCTTTTATTGCGACTATACTGTGTTATAGATACTTGATTGTTCAAAGTGATAGTGAATATATTTTCAATTATGAGCAAGACTAGTCTGCTTAACTTAAGCTCCCATTTCTGAGGAACTGCTTTTTTCAAAATTTTCTTACATTCTTTTCGTGTTAAAGGACCTTTTGAGTCGGAATGCTACTCTAGCTGAGGACCTGGCAAGAACAGGGGGGAGTGATTCCTCCCAGCTCGAACGTAAAGTTAGTGCTGGCTCAGAAAGAGTTCAAGTTGAAACTCTGCGTCGAGACCTTCACGAGACTTCCCAACGGTTAGAAACCCTCAAAGCAGAGAAGAGCAGAATCGAAGCTGAAGCATCAATGCACCGAAGTGCTGTGGGTAAAATTGAATCTGATCTGAAAAGCTTGTCTGATGCATATAATAGCCTGGAAGAGGTCAATCATAAACTAGAACGTGAAGTCAAGGCGTTGAAGAGTGGTGGAGTGGTCTCCGTCTCCGCTGATATCGAGGCAATAAAAGCTGAAGCAAGGGAAGAAGCCCAAAGGGAGAGCGAAGCTGAATTGAACGATTTGCTGATGTGTCTTGGGCAAGAACAGAGCAAGGTCGAGAAGCTTAGCGCCAGGCTATCGGAGTTGGGGGTGGACGCTGTTAAATTGCTGGACGGCATCGGAGAAGATATGGGACTTGATGGAGAAGAAGACGATGATGATGATGATGATGAAGACTGATTCCTTAAATTATCATCTTCTGCTTTACTCTTTAATGTTAATCTTTCTTGTACTTGGACATGGCGTGGAACTGTACAGTGTTCGAATACTTTATCATGCGGAAATTCAATATAAACTGGGATTTGGTTTTTAGTAAAATGTTTATTTGCTCAAAAAATAAAAAAGATAAAAAAAAGTGCTAAATTGCAACTCAGGACCCTTCTTATGTCTAGAGCCTTGCTATTTTTATTTAATTTAAAAGCTAGTTTTTATTTTGATGCTGTATCGTGAAATTTGTTGGTCAAGATGTCTCATTTGATTTGTTATAGACTAGATATATTTCAACTATCCAACATTTAATTATACTTCCCCTAATAAAGTAGTAACGATGCTACGGGGACTTTTAAAATGTGCTGGTATGATATGTTACATCTTGTAGAAATATACAATAACTATATAATCGAGTTATTATATTATAATACTTAGTATTTTCTCCAATCTACAATAAATGTATTACTTGTAAACGGTATAAGTTTTAATAAAATTGTTAGTGATTATCATTTGAATAGAGAAAGGGTCTCATCATATGTTAGGTTGTAAATGGTATTAGGGTTATTATAATACTTAGTACTCCTTATGTCCATAATAAGTGTATTACTTGTGGTTGTGGACGACACGAGTTTTAATAAGATGTTATTGAGTGTTATTTGAGTAGAGAAAAGATCTCATCATATGTTAGGTTGTGAGTAATATGATGATTTTTAGTAAATAATGAGTAATTGTGAGATTGAAACAATAAAGAGTATTATCCTGAAAATAAAAATGATACACTTTTCGTGAAAATCGAATAAGTCAATTGTGATATACTTATCATGGATAGAGAGTGGTTGATAATAATTGTAAATACTTTATGTAAATTCAATATAAAATTAATATTTTGTAAAGAAAAACAAAACAAACCACACAATGTGACACACGATAGTGGCAAATGGGATTCATCCAATGGGTTGTTATGTCCTATCTCGTTTTGGATCAGAAAATAGCTTGTTATTATAAAGATATAGAAGGCGTAACAATCATAAGGGTGAGTTCAATTTTGCACGACGTCTAAAATATATCCCAACATTCATAATTATACTAAAAATTTCTCATGTCCCTCAATTGATACTGCCATCAGAGAAGTCACTTTGGAAGATTAAAATGGAAGAATTATACTTAATGGTGAACGAAAAACTGATATGTACCGGTTCATAAATTTTACTATTTTAAAAATTTTATCTTGACCCCCAATCGAAACTGCAATGATAGATGTCACTTGGAAAATAAATTGGAATAATTATACATGTTGACTATGATATGGACCACTAGAGCACGAGATAGATTTTCATAATAAATACGAAATTACGTGAGAATTATATATTTCTTTTACCTAGTTATACTTTTTAGCCGAACTTTCATACGTAGGTGACTTTTTGCCTAAATTCATGAAATCACAAAAAAATTCAATGAATTAAGAGTGGAAAAATTGGCCAAACACAAATTAGGGTTGTTTGAAAAACTTTCATGACCACTACATCAATCATCATCACCACAAAAAGAAAAAGGATTAAATCTGTGTATGTGTTGATCTAGTGATAGAGTGGTTAATATCCGAGGCCAAAGATCTCGGATTCAGTCCATCGTAACGCAACCTTTAAAATTTCTGTATTAAATTGACCAAAAGAAAAAGGATTAAATCTTTAACACGTAACCCGACAAAAATAAAAAAGGGTAAGAATAATTTATAGCCTGGAGTCTTTCGTAGTTGAATTTTCATTTATATTTTTAAAAATTTCAATTTTATAGAAAATTTCAATTTTAACATGCGATTAAGAATTCTACAATAGAAAACTGAATCAGCTCGCCAAACTCTCATATAAATTATACAATTAATGTTACTGTACTCATTTATGTCATTTCACGTATTCGTATATAAAATAATTATGTCATGTCCAATCTATTTATGTCCCGAAACCATTAAAATATATCCTTCAGTACTCCCATACCGAAAGGACAATTCTTGATTTTATACCTAACAAAAAGCACCTCATCAATTAGGAGTCTCTATGTTCATAAATTATACATGACTAATTAAATGGATGCCGTCTAAATAGAAAAGTGAAGAATCACGCACCACTAAGTCTCTCTAAAATTCACATTTTTGCTTTTGCATATGCAGACGGATAAATTATCAAAAGATACCATACAAAGAATGGGACCAGATAATAAATTATCAAAAGATACAACGAATGGGACCAAACGCAGATGCAACCTAATCACATTTTCCTCTTTATTTTTTCTGAAAGGGACCTAATTACATTCTTAGATAGCTCAAATTCAATAAACCCAACTGGTACAGCTCTATTCTTGAAAACGTTGACAAAAATGCAAATCCAATCATACGACATCCCATACCGCACCCAAATGCCGCGTAACAAGATCCTTTATCTTTTATTACCTTCAATTTTGTATTTCAAATAAGTCAATGTTATCCAATGATAATGAATGAAGTAAAATACAAGAGCGAAACACGATGAAATGACCTAAACAGAAGAGGGCATAAAGTCTTGATTAAAGCCGTCTGCATACCATATATATACAAGTATTTTCTATATAGAACAAAATCATGCAAGATGAAGGGAAAAGGGCAGGCACACATATTCTTGTGTTTAAACTTTAACGAATCGTACACAGTCTAAACACACAACGGGGATATAAAACCTCGAAAAACTACTTTACATTGACATACCATGATTCATTCATAGCCACTCAACTTGAGAACTCTGTTCCAAGAAATGTGAAGCTGGCAATGAACAGATCATGGGATGAAGGAAACTAGTGAAGGTCAGATTGAAGTCGTTTTAAACTTCACTGATCTCACCTTCCCTACATACACCCACATCGATGGCCAAGCTTTCCTCTGTTGAGCTTAAGATCCGGCAACAATTTCTCCTTGGAGACTAGCCATAAAAATTCCAAGTCAATGTCAATTAGAAAGACAATACCACAGCGTAAAATTCTATGATGGTAAATAATAATCAGAAAAGTTTGTCAAATCTAAAGAATGTGATATCTTATATCTTAGAAAAATATTTATAAAGTCAATATTGGTCAGAGCTCATTGTTTATTAGCCAACTAGTTGAAACTTGGCAAGAAGTTGAGCTTTTGATCTAGATTTTTCTTTCCATTAGGTGAGTGGGTCGGTTACATACCATCTAGTGCTGACTAATGAATTAGGCAACAATTATTTTGATGAGAAAGTAGACATCCTCCAAAAATCTGAACATGTGTGTGTGTGTGTGTGTGTGTGTGAGAGAGAGAGAGAGAGAGTTTGGCTTACCCTATCCCAGAGATGGGGATCAGGCTTCTTATATACCTCCACCCAATCAATATCCGTCGGATCAGTTATATTCCATTTGCATTCAGGTTGAGGAACACGATGCTGTGTGTACATACTCACTGTTTGATTAGTAGATGACTCCAATCTAGCACTTGACAAATAGAATACAAAGGGCTTCTGACATGGATTCCTCATAACAGGCCGTGTGTTGAATGCATACGCTGTGTAATCAGCTCTCTTATACCAGTTCAAGAAAGTCCTCGATGGCATCTCTATCTCCCTAGGCGACAGCACTCCCCGGAATATCTGAACAGCGAATCCCCACGACACTGATATAGTCCAACTATTGGTTTTGTCATAGCAAATGGACTGCTGCATCAGAGAGGCTGAATCGAGCTGCATTGATGTTTTCAGCCGCTGCAGCGCTTGTATTCGGGTCACGTTGGGGAATATGGGTTCCACCACATCTAAGTGGTGCAATGATACAAACGGAGTGACAGGGTGTGCTGCTAAGAGCCCAAATAAATCCCCATGAACATCATACTGAATTTCCATCCACCAAGAATACAGTGTTAGAATTAATAACCACCTCTAAAGTTATGATAAGCCAAATAATACCAATAAGCAACCACATTCAGAATTAAATAACCACCTCGCAAATTTATGATCAACCAAATAATACCAATAACCCTTTCATATTCAGTCCAACTATATTCTATTCACTACTTCAAATAACCAACTAGTCAACAACTATTTTTAAGGGTAAATTGCTAAAATTCATGTACTTTGATACCATTTTGGTTTTCAACACGTTCTATAAATTGTTGTAACAAAATCACGGTTAACACAACTTTTCGATTTGTAGCAACATAGACACGTTAAATACATTTCGACAACGTCATTTCAGCCTCAATTCTCACTCGGCATTGTTCCTTGAGTGATATGGCAGTATGCAAAAAAATAAAAATAAAAAAATCACGCCACATCATTTTTTTGGTTGTCAGAAAAATTTGGCGTGTCTATTACATTACCAAATGAAAAGTGGTGTGAAAACCAAAATCAGGTCAAAGTTGGTGAATTTTCTAGCAATTAACCCAACTTTTACCTATGGTTGGAAGGTTGGTTTAACAGCAAACTGCATAGTATTCTTAACTATGGCAGCCTAGTGATGGAAAGACATCTTGCTAAATACCAAACCTCTAAATATTATCAAACAACATAATCTAGTTCATGTTTTTCGGAAAGCAAAAGAGATCAGCTTTATGTTGGACAAGAGATTTTCAGCAAAACCAGGAAAATTAAATATAAGGTCAATGATCAATCGCTATCAAAGAAATTGCAGCACCATTAAAAAATAATAGACATAAACAAAAGACAAATCAAATTAAAACTCAAGAAAAGAACAAAAGCATAAAGCAAAAGGCAAGAAACAGAACCAAAGATAAAAGAAATCGGAATCGATTCCAACTCACCTGGTGAAAGCCGAGTTCCTTTGTAAGTGGCACACCGAGTTCCGCCATACACGCCTGCATCCGATCGTCGGAGCCGTACAGCCCGGGGTAGCGCTGTATACACCTATCCTGCATCTTCTGCAGCGCCACCGCCAGCGGATAGCTTATGGCGAAACCGCCGCCACCGTAGGCCATTGCGTAGGAGAAATGTATGTTCTGCAAATGGCTCTCGCTCGAACTCCCGATGTAGTAGTACTGTTCGTGGTCGTACTTGTTCAATACCCTAATCAAATTCTCCGCCACGAACACCGTGTCGTCGTCGCCCATCACCAACCACCGCACATTCTCCATCTTCGCCGACCTCAGCGTCTCCGAGACAATCCGAGAAATCCGGATGGCGGATCGGTGCCCCCGCTTGTTCTTGTACGCGAACCGCGACGTGTCGCTCGAAACCCTAAGCTCCGGCAGTCTCTCCGTTTCGTTTCGGTATGCTCTGACGCGGCGATCGAGCCACACGATCCCTCGCATTCCTTGCTGCGGATTCCACCATAGCTTGATGTACTCCTTTCTCTTCCCCCACAAATTGGCCGACGCGGCAATGCCGAAGACAATGTGCTCCAATCGTGTATTGTGTTTCTCGGCGTGTGAGCTCCCAAATTGGAGTGATTCCGATGGTTTCTGAACCGGCAGCGTCGTCTCCTTTGCGGCTCGGGAGACTGGGAAATGGCCCGCGGCGAAGATTTGGTCGTCACAGGAGTCGTGGGGAGAGGAGAGCAGCTTGGTTGTGTAGACTAAGAAAGTGGCGGACACCAACAGAATCAACCACACCATTAGCTTCGGGACAGCTTTGCTCATCGAGTCGCGGATGAGATTTTCCGAATTGTTTTGGGCGGCTTTCATCATTTTCAGTAATTCGCCGGAAATAGTGAAATTCCGGCAACTTTCAGGAATGGGGGGAAATCGAATCTTTGCACTTCATAAAGTGCAAAATCTAGCTACAATTTAACGGGCTTGTGAAAATTCTTCATATGATATAATTTGAAGGGAAGGAAAGTCTGAGATCTGACAGAAAACGGGAAAGGGTTAGGATTTATGGATGAAAAAGTAAAGTGGGAAATGAAGGGAGAAGAGAAGAGAATCGGATGAAAAGGAGCATGCACAGGTGGCAGCTTTCCACAATAGCGATGCTTATAATTTCGATGTAGACAACAAAATCAACCATTAGAAATGAAGCAAAGTTTTAGAAATAAATACACACGCCGACGATTCAAAAATTTTATATTAAATTGACAAAAAAAAAAAGAAAAAGAAATGAAGCAAAGTTTTAAAAATAAATACACACGCCGACGATTCAAAAATTGAAAAGAGAGATGAAAATATAATCCTATAAAACGAAGATATATTGAATTTATATGTGTTGGTTTAGTAGTAGAATGATTAATATATGATGCTAAAGATTTTAAGTTCGAATCCACAACAGGGGCGAATCGAGATTTCGATAATGAAGTGAACTGAAAAATTATTATTTCGGCACATTAAATTTTATAAATACCAAAATATTTCTATTTCTCATAAGTTGTGTCATGTAAGATTTCAATATATCAATAACTAGGTATATATATATAAATCTCTTTCAATATAAATCACTAATAAATCTTTAAGAAAATCATTTCTATCTTGTTACAATCTATTGTTTTCACATGCTTTATTGCGAAAAATACTTGTTCAGTTGTAGCAATAGAAATAAGTAGTGTCAAAATTAAATGAATTTGTCTAATTAAACATAATATAGAAATTTGAAACTCTTGCATAACTAACACGTTATGCTTATAATGTCTCAACTGATACTCTAATGAAACAATATCTTAGTTAGTAAAATATGTAGGACAAAATTTACTCGCAAGAATCTCCTCATCCTTCTTTTTCTCCTCTCATCTCAGCCATTCTTCTTCAATTTTTTTAACGGCGACGATGGACGGACTACATTGGCACTAACCAAATTAAAATAAAAGAATTCTCGCCAAAACAAGTTCATGTATATAACAAAACAAGTTCATGCATACAACAACATATAAGTTTGCATGTATGGCCAACGAGCATTGTAGGTGCGTGAGTCGCATGCTGGGGTGTGGGAGCGCGAGTTGGGGGTGCGTCAGCGCTCGTTGTGCGCCAGCGTGCCACAAAATATAATCATGCATATAAAAAAAAGTTCATACATATAACAAAACAAGTTTATACGTATAATAAAACATAAACCCGCATGTTAGCCAACGAGCGTTGGGGAAACGCGAGCACGTGTTAGGCGTCCGTCTCCAACATGTATTAAAATCAAAACTTACGTGCATAATTGTGTTCAACTAAATGCAATTTTATGTTCACTTATATGCATAATCTTGTTCAACTATATGCATGATTTATTTTCTATATCACACAACAAATCAAATTACTAATCTATCCTTATTGTAGCGAATTAAATGAAAATAAACTAAAAAAATCCGAAAAAATCTTCACTATATGATCTATAAGATGAATAGATGAAATTGAGTAACACATACTATCAAAGACTTGAGTACTATATAATCCCAATCATATATATATATATATTGGATCCATATAGAACTATAAGGCGTATATATATAAAGTATATATATATATAGGGAGTGGATCAAATTTTTTGCTACTCTGCGAACCATGAAGACAGTGATGAACATTCTCAATTTTGAAAGTTTTAGTTATCAACGAATTCATCTTCAACGGATGTAAAATCGTCATGAGTCTCTCTCAAATTTAATGAAGCAGTGGAACATTCTCAATTTTGAAACAACGAATTCTTGGATGTAAAAATCGTCATTCCTCTCCCAATTAAGGAAAAATAAAACTTTGATTTGGTAAATAGATAAGTGGAGTAAGGGGTCGCATCAAGATTCCTTAAATTAGTAGAAGCCTGTTATATATAAAAGACTAAAGACGAAACACAGCAGCCAGCCGAGTTGGAGTAGGGCTTCAGACTTGAGTTGCATATGGATAAAATGCTTTTTTACGTATTTTATTTGGATGATTCTAAATTATAATCATGTACTCATAAATGCAATTTTTTATATCAAAAGTTAAAACTTATTAACTTTATGAATCTACACATTTCTTGTTTCTAAAGGGGAAGCTCTCCCCCCGTGAGTCCCCACATCCCAGCCCTATGAGAATGTGAGAGGGTAAATCACGGTGATTCAGCAATTAAGAAGCTAGGAGTACTTTTACCTAGTGCCCACAAGGAGAGGATGAAACTCTCATACTGCGGCTGGTAGGATTCGATACTTAATCCTTGTTCCAAAAGGGGAATCTACACATTTCTGGACTTGAATCTACTGCCACTTCTTACAGGAGTTGAACCATAACTAGCCCTTCTATAATGATCGACAGTTTTGGAGGGACTTCCTTAAGTATAGTATGAAATCACACAAAGGTCTCGAGTTCGAGTCCACCGTGACGCAGCCTTTAAAATTTCTGTATTAATTGACAAAAAAAAAACAAATAACTAAAAACGACATTCTCATTTATATCAACCTCAACTCAAGTGAACATTTGTAAGTTACAAAACTATAATAGAAATGGAAATAATATATATTCGTTTCTTGAGCTTTAAATCAATCAATTCTACATCCATATTCTAAATCAATCGATGTTGGAAATCATATATGATAGGATCGGCCCAACTACTGGGCCCAAGCATCGGGCCCAATCTGAGTAACCACGACATTAAGCTCGGCTGGACAAGTTCGGCCCATGAAGACTCTAAAGTCGGTGGGAGCAGAAAGCTCGGCCATATCTAAAAGAATCCTAATTCGAGAGGATAGGATCTCGAATCCTAGTTAGAGAAGACTTGGATTCGAGATCTGGGTCGATACATTGTGTATAAATAGAGGCTAGATTAGAGCGACATAGATCATTCACTCTCTTTGTAATCACTTCTTATACTCTCGATACACATACAAGCTCTCTTTGCCCGTGGGCGTAGATCTTATTCACGATCGAACCACGTAAATCTTTGGTGTTCTTGGCATTTATTTCCTTACGAAATTAAGATCGATCCTTGGCGCCGTCGTGGGAAGCGAAATATTGTGTTTCGATCAACCACCGTTTGTGAAATAATCATGACCGGTACACGAAGCCATCATCCGGGACCGTCGCCGCAACAACAACGCCGGCGAAAGGAACGCCGAGCTCGGCTGGGAATAGCCCAATCGAGAAGAAACCCCGAGGGCATATCGAAAGTCTCGGCGAGCACGGACACCCGCCTGCGGGCGGGGTTACCATAGCGAAGGCAATCGTAGCAATAATCCGGGGAACATCCGGCTCATAAGTAAACGCCAGCGGCGTCGTCGAGGTTTCTCGAGAAAAATAAGGAGAGCTTTCTCCGGTACCTCGGTGACGGGGTCGACCACGTCTGAAGAGCGAATCGAAGCCTCGTCAGATCGAGGCATCACAATGAGAGGTCGGGGCCCAAACCGACCGCCAAGAAAGCGAGCAGCGGGAGGGCGTCGTGATCACGCGGCCGGCCTCGATCGCGAAACAAATCCATCCGGCAAACTCCGCCCGATCTCGGGGGACGAGCGGCCTGAGAAAAAGGCATCGGGGCCGCGAAGTCGGTCCGAGTCACCTAAACGAGTTCGATCGTCGAACTCGGTCCCGATCTCGAGGGCGGCTTCGATGGATACGGGAAGATAGTCACCCGTTCTCAAATAGAATACTCAACACTTCTCCCGGATAAATACCGGTACCAAGCATCGCCCCTATGACGGGCCGAGGATCCATGAACTTCCTCTCGCGGTTCCAATACAACATGATCAACCAACGTCTCATTTCGGTTCATATGTGTAAACTCTTCCGGAGTTACTCGTCGACAACGCCCGCAGTGGTTCGACGATCTACCTACGGAAGCATCGGCTCTATCGCGACGATGGCTGCCTTCCACAGAAGGTTCTTCAAAAGGCGGAATCAAAACGTCGTCAACACACCTCCTCACCATAAGGCAAAGCCGTAATGAGTCCATCGGCGACTTCATGACAAGATTTAACAAGGGTGTTTGAAGGTCGAAGGCGTGAGCGACACATTAGTCATCTCGGCCTTCCAAAGCGGCATCTTGCGGGGCCTTATCTGAGAGATAGTCAATCGAACCCGTCTTTGCCAGCGTCATGGCGATAGCCAACGGTTCGCCAAAGCGGACGAGGCGATAAGAGAAAGCGGCGCGAACAAGCGGGACCCTGGAGAAAGGAAGAAGAGGCGAAGGAAGGAGGATCGGAACCAAGGCGTCGGCGCCTTGGAAAGATTATCGCCCGATAAGGTCGAGGGCTCTGTCATGCGGCGCCTCGGAGGCGACCTCAATACACCCCGTTGGCGGCCGAGGGCGTAAATCTCATCGCACTCCATATGAACTGTTCGAGAAGCCTCGACCGATGGCGGGAGGAAGAGGTGCCGACCTATGGATAAATCTTGCTCATTCCATGATGATTACAGGCGCGACATCGAAGAGTGCAAAGAGCTCATGGGTGAAATAGAGATGCTAGTTCGGGACGGATCCACGAAGAAATACTGAGGCGGTCGCCAAGCCGACCAAAGTCGAAAGGCAGCGGAGGAAGAGGAAATTGTGCCCCACAAAAACAAAGCGCTTGCACCGCGAGGAAGGAGATGGCGAGCCCCAATATGACGGTGGTCTCACTATTACGGGGCTCCCAGGTGAGTCACGAAGTCCTCACTGAGGCCGATGCCGAAGTCCTAGAACCGTGAACCTACCAATAAGAGGTTCGAGAAAGACGAGGCGATCACCTTCTCAGGGATGACCCGTACTGCGACGATGCCCGCGGGATCGTTGGTGATCCGGTAGTAGTCGCAAATAAATTGGTAAAAGCAGCGTTTACATTGACAATGGCGTCGGTGAGCATCCTCTTGAGAATGCTTTGACAAGCTAGGAGTAGAAGAAGCACACCTCGCACGAGCACAGCGCCACTCCAGCTTCGTCCGGGGAAGAGGCGCCCGAAGGAATAATCGAGCTACCGTCACGGTGGGGAAGCACCAGCGACCTCGACCAGGTGGTGCGGTTCTTCGTAGTGAAGGCCAACTCGCCGTATAACATCATACTAGGCGAGATTGGTGAACATATAAGAAGCGGTATGCTCAGCGTACCACTGACGATAAAAATACCCACCACGAGGAGCAGCCGTGATCAGGGTGATCGTAGCAAGCCGAGGAATGTATGCAAGTTGCCTACGAGTGCGGGACCTCGGTCCGGCACCACGAGCATAGCAATTAAAGAAACCCGAGGAGTTGGAGTCGGGAAGTACATCGCCACTCACGGCGGTCGGTGGAAGAGGTCGCGTTGTACAAAGATGAGCCATTGAAAGTCGTCGGGTTGGTTTCACCACGACACACGAAGTGAAGGATCGGATCGTCCAACTCTAAGGGAATTCGGGACGTGTTTGCTTGGTCTCCCCTCGACATGACCGGAGTCTCGCCGAGTATCATCGCTCACCGGCTCAACATCGGCCGAACATAAAGCGGTTCGGCGAAGCGAAAGAATCTTCGCGGCGAGCGGAACCAAGTCATTCATGGCGAGGTGAACCCGGCTATTAAAAGCACGCATCTTGTTCGAGGTCGAATATCCGACTGGATAGCCAACCGGTGATGGTGAAGAAAGGAGGAGGGATAGCGAATGTGTATTGACTACAAGACCTCAACAAGCATTGCCCAAAGGATTGCTATCCCTTCCCAACATTGACAAGAAGGTCGGCGTTGGTCGGATCTGAAGTCTTGATTTCTTGGACTTATCAAAGGTATCACCAAGTCACGATGGACGACGAAGACGGCCAAGACGACCTTCATTACCGACTTGGGGTCTTTGCATATAAAAGATGCCATTCGACGCCAAAATCATGCGGGGCTACCTATCGAAGGATGGTGGACAAAATATTTCACCCTACATAGGTCGGAATGTGGAGGTTTACGTGAGCGACATCGTCGTCAAAAGCGAAAGAAGCCACATGTGTTTCCGACCTCAGGATCGTCCTCGGCCTTCTTGGAAAATCAACCTAAAACTAAATCCCCGAAGTGCACGTTTGCGGTCCGGTGCAGAAAGTTCTTAGGGTGTTGGGTTTCCTGAAGGGCTAAAAGCAAACCCATCCAGGTCGAAACCATTTTGGAAATGAAGATGCGAAGACCATCCATGGCGTACACAAGGTGACGGTGCATAGCCGCACTAAGCCGCTTTCTTTCAAAAGCAGCGGATAGCGACTACCCTTCTTGAAGATACTCAAAAGGCCAGAAATTCTCATGGGATGAGGTGCAGTCAGCCGAAGACCTCAAGAGCTACCTCGCCAAGCTCCCGCTCTATCCGTCCAGAAGAGGAGAGGTCCTTTTCCTCTACCTCGCCGCCTCGGACGAATCCATAAGTGCGATCTGATGCGAGAAGAAGGGCGTCGGCTCGGTGTATTTCATCGGCCGAGCACTAAAGGCCGGAAGCAGTATCGGCCCTTGGAAGCTTGCCTTAGCATTAATAAGCGCCGCGAGGAGACTCGTCCATACTTCCATGCACATCCCATACAAGTCCTCATTGACTACCCACTTGGCAAGTATTGAAGCCGGCTGTCGGGGAGAATCGCGAAATGGGCAATCGAGCTGGCGAGCACGATATATCCTACGCCCGCCAGCCATCAAAGGTCGAGCCTAGCGGTTTCCTTGCGAGGCTAACCGTCGAAAAACGAAGCCCACCGAGTCCGTGTCGAGGCGATGCCAAAGCCGAACCCATGGTTGAAACACCGAAGTCTTGTGACTCTCGTTGGCGGGGCTTCGGGAAAACGCAGCGTGAGCGGTATCTTACTCACAGGCCGGACTGACGAGATCGCCTACTCACCGGTTCACATTCAATCTGAACAACGAAGTGGAGTCGAGCATTGATCGCGGGACTTCGCCTCGCTCAAAGTCTCGGATACGAGCCGTGCGAGTTCACAGCGATTCTCAAGTCGTCGTAAGCGAATGTTGGGAAAATACGAGGCAAAAGCGGAATGAAGAAGTATCTTGAAAAGCAAAAAGCACGCGGACTTTCTCACTTCCGGATAGTTCGCATCCCAGGGAGCAAAATAGCCGGTGACATCTTAAGTAAATTGGCCTCGTCATCAGCGAACCCGCCATGAGGAAGTCAAGCGGGAGCATAAGCGATGCGAAGGCGGGCCGAGGTCGACATAGTCTCGGATGAAGAACCCAGTTGGATGACTCCCGTTCGAGTACTTGGAGAAGGCGACGCCCCACGACAATTTGGAGGCTAGGAGGATCTGAACAAATCTGCGATATACAATTGAGCGGGAGTCCTATCTGAAAGTCATATCTCAACCTCTCTTAAGGTGCTTGGGTCGAACCGAGCTAATTCGTTCTCGAGAAATACGAAGGTTCGTGCGGAAGCCACATCGGACCCAGAGCCTTGAAAAAGTCGTGCGATGGGGATACTATTGGCGACAATGTTCCAAGACTCGATGGACCTCGTAAAAAGTGTCAAAGTGTCGAATCCGTGGGAGCGTGCCAAGGCTACCACAAACCGACCTCGCCTCCGTCTGAGCCCTTGGCGTTTATGCAATGGGGATCGACATTGTGGGCCCTTTTGTAAAGCACCGGGACGGCTCAATTTTAATTGTTGCGATCGACTACTTCACGAAGTGGGTGGAAGCGAGCCCTGGCGAAAATCACAAGCAAAACGCCCTCAACCGTATGGAAGAACATAGTGTGTCGACCGGCATCCCCATATCCTCCTTTCGGATAGCGGAACACAATTCACGGATAAGACATTGAATTGGTGTCGAGCTTGGATCGACAAAAATTCACCTCGGTGGCCCATCCTCAAGCAAATGGTCGACCGAAGTTACCAGCAGGACCATCGTAAAGGTGCAAAAACTTCGCCTCGGCCGAGCTAAAGGCCTGGGGTGGAAAATTTACCACAGTCTTATGGTCGTGCCGAACAACACCTCGGACCTCGAGCGGAGAAACACCATCGGTTTGGTGTATGGGCAAAGCGATGATCCTGCGAGAGATCGGATCTGAGTCCTCGTGCCATTGACTTCTGCTTGAAGCAAATGGGGAAAATCTGAGTGATCTAGACCTACTCGAAGAAAGAGACCTCGCCTACATCGAGGAAGCTCGGTACAAGCAACAAGTAGCTCGGTATTACAACCAACGTGTTAAAACCGACAATTCCAGTGGGCGACCTCGTACTCGAAATAATGAAGTCGGCAAAGCCGCAGCGACTCGACAATTTGGAAGCCACATGGGAAGGACCTTAGGATTCGGCAAGTCCTCGGCAAAGGGGCTATAAGCTCGCTCAATTGTCCGGTGAGCAATTACCCAACGCATGGCACATCGTCCATACGAAGAAATATTATGCATAAGTGTCGAGGTCGGTCTTGTTGGTCGTATTTTAAAGTCTGTTTAGAGTCAGTCTTATTTGGTGGTCGCGTCATCTTTTATCAATAAAATATTATTTTCTGAGTTCTACTTGTCACTAATGCATAATTAATCTTCACATTATTTACCCTCTACGGAGGACAAATTCCTCGACGGAGGTCGATTACATTCGTTTCATACGAATGTAAATTTAACAGCGCATGCTACATACGAGATCGGACTACCTTCGTTTATTTGAGCGTTCTCTCTATGTAGATGAAGGGACCACCCTCCCGATGACCTCGACAAAAAGGAAACCATTCCTACATACGAGATCGGACTACCTTCGTTTATTTGAGCGTTCTCTATGTAGATGAAGGGACCACCCTCCCGATGACCTCGGCAAAGGGAACCATTCCTACATACGAGATCGGACTACCTTCGTTTATTTGAGCGTTCTCTATGTAGATGAAGGGACCACCCTCCCGATGACCTCGGCAAAAGAGAACCATTCCTACATACGAGATCGGACTACCTTCGTTTATTTGAGCGTTCTCTCATGTAGATGAGGGACCACCCTCCCGACGACCTCGACAAAAAACAGAACCATTCCTACATACGAGATCGGACTACCTTCGTTTATTTGAAGCGTTCTCTCTATGTGAGCGAGGGGACCGCCTCCCGACGACCTCGGCAAAAAAAAAAAGCAGAACCCTGCCCGTGCGAGCGATTTCTTTCAAGAGGAATTCTCTACGAGGGCGAACTACTTCGCATATTACTCTTATTCAAACACGATCGACAGAAACCATTCTTATTAAATAAAAGATATACGAGGTTACATTTTACGAGGGGACGGGCGGATCGGGAAAAGGCGGGCGATCCACAGAAAATCGAATTGACTCATCTATACTAATCCTACCTCTACCTCGTCCTCGGTCTATATTACGGGCCCGGCCAGTAGCGACCTCGGTCATAACGATGCAGCTCTGCGAGCTCGGCCTCGACCACTTGATGGCCTTGGTCTCGGCGCATGGAGGGTCCACGGCGTTCGAGGGCAATATGCGCCTCTCTTGTCTTGCCACTCGGGATCGTCATAATTTGGTTCATTTATTCTAGGCGAAAGCTCCGTGAGAAGAAGAGGCCTCTGCGTCCGTCGAAGTATTTAGTCGATTTGTGGTTGTCGGCGATGGCGATTTGTATATGCTCGAGCCTTTTTAATTGACGTCTTTGCTCCGGTGGTGCCGGAGGTCCGACCATATTCACGCGCGTACCTCGAACAACGGGCGGCGGCCTCGACAACCTTGGCTTCAACTTCCGGATCGTCATCCCACCATTTCGGTGGATAACCTCCTCGTACTCGGCATGCTCTCGGCTATCACCTTGGCCTTCTCTTGGCGACCTCGAGCGCCTCCTCCGATTCAAAAGCGAGCACGGGCTCGTCGCGGCTCTCTGGCTCTATGTGACATCGGACTCACTTGCGTGACCAAGCTGTCCTTTATATGGAGGAGTTCGACCTCTTTCAACTCGAGAGCCAGCGATAAGTCTTGATTCGGTTCAACGAGGAGAGCATCAAGCATTCGAGAGCAATGAATAAAAAGATAAGTTTCTTAACATAAACTTGTGATTTTATTAACATGCCCTTAGGCAAAATCAATGTACATTTACATTCAAAAAAAGGAGTGAAAAGATGGGGATCAATGACCCTCCGGAAGCTTCGACCCGTCCACGTTCGCCGCCTCAAAGCCTCGATAGCCGCAGCCTCTTCCGCCTATTTTCGGCCCGTCCATTGCGGCCTCTTGGGAACCACGGTCTCGGCGCCGCGAAGCATTAGGCGCCTCACGACCTCTTTGCATGATCGGATAATAAAGCGGTCGGGGATCGATCCAGCGAGACGGTAGCGAACGAACTCCAGCGGACAAAAGAAGCAGGAGGAGGCGAGGTTACGCGCGGGAAGCTCCTTGAGCCGCGGACGAGCACATCAAAATAGGCCGTCTCGGGACATCATCCTCGGTCTCCTCGTGCCCATGCTTGGCTTTGTCCGGTCGGGTAGTCTCGGCGACCTCTTGATTGCATCAGGGGCAGCACGCTTGTTAAGCACCTCAGCGCGTCGAAACCATCCGGGCTTCGCCCGACATGAGCGACCTCTCCGCAAAAGCGCGGCGTTCTCCCTGAGCTCGCCATGTCGCCTCCCGGCGGCGAACTGTGCCACCTCGGCCTTCATCGAGCAACCTCGGCCTTCGCCACCTCGGCCACCCGCCTCCTCATCAGTTGCCTCCATAGACTGGCCGCACTGCCATTGCCTCAATGGCCATCGCGTCGGCCGCTTTACGTTTGTGAGGTCCGGACCTTAGCCTCGGCCTCGGATATTTCTTGAGTGAGGAGGTATTCTCGCCTCCACCTCCAGAGCATCTGGGCCACCCCCAGTCAGCTGCATGTGGCGCCCTTCAAGTAATCCGATATAAGATCGGATACTTTTGACACCTCGGCCGCCACGTCCTCGACCCCTATACATTATATACATCGGTCGGAAGAACACAATTTTTATACTACAACCAAAGTATAAGGACGGTGCAAAACCTCGGGAAAGAGGCAGTGCGACTTGGAACCAGCGATCTCGCTTTCGGCCTCGGCGACAGCAGGACTCATGGATCACATCCTTCCGCCTCTTGGCGCTTGAGTGGCTGCGGTGAAGGGATCTCGAAGGCCCCGCCCATTTCGGGCGTGTCCTCGAAATCCTTGAGTCGAGGCGGCTCGGCCGCGAGAGATCGGTTCGACCCGAGATCGGCTCCTTCCTTTTCTTCTTTTTTCCTTGGAAGGTTCACTACCAAGAAATACATAGGTCGGCATCAACACGTATAATCATGCGATAAAGAAAAAAAAGTAGGGGCCTCGCCCTTCACCCAAACTCCATACGGAGGTAGGATCATAAATTAAGCCCGCGGCTAAGCTTCGGCCTCGGAGAAGACCTCGTCGACAAGGCGATTTTGTCCGCGCCTCCTCCGGTCACGAAGCCCTTGTCGACAAACACATCGGCGATCTTATCGGATCGCCATGGAACTCCATATGTCCACGAAACCGAGCGGAAGAAGAACCTTACGCGGTTGGAGATCTTGACTTAATCTTTGCTTTGAATTTTCTACGGGGTGATAGATAATACCACGAGGCATACCTCGATTCTGGCGAAGGACCAGCCCCAGGTCGAAGGAAAATTATGCTATAGGCATAGACACCTAGAAGCGGTCATATCTTGGAATGAGTTCGGCGAGAGTTGGGCGAGATATGCGAACATCTCTTGGAACTCAGCGTATACGTAAGGGAAAGGAAGGCGAAGACCGGCGCGAGGCGTCCTCGCCATACTGCATAATAAAACCATCAGGAGGGCACAAGCCCTATCATAGGACGAGGCAACGAACTCGATATCGGAAGGAATACTATATTGAAAGCAGATATCCTAATATCGAAATACCTAAGATTGAAGAAAAGAAGACTTTGCAATCCCCCGGGGAATCGCGGACTACACTCGAGAAAGAGGCATATGGATACGGGTAAAAGCAGTGAGAGACACTAACGAATCGGAAGGGGCAGACAAGATTTGGCCTTCAGGGCGACTCGTTATAAGAAGAAGTAGCCATTACTTACTTTTGTTTATCGATGAGGAAGACAAGAAGCTTCAAGTCGTCGATGGCGCGAAATAATTGTTTCTGCAGAAAGCGAGGAGTTTTGAAAATCAAAGATATGTAGAAGCGAAAGTGATAAGAGATATTGCGTGTCGAGGAAGACATTCCCTAATATGCACTTTATCGGGAATCAGCTGCTGCCAATTTAATGCGCATTAAATCGTATCCGCGTCGATGCTCGACAGCGGCGAGAAAATCCGTCTTGACCTCGACGCGCCTGCCGTCGGTGAAGCGGTCGAAGACCTCGACTAACGCCTCGTCGGTGAAGCCGACGAAGACCTCGACAACGCCTCGTCGGGTAAAGCGGTCGAAGACCTCGACTTAACGCCCGTCGGTGAAGCCGGCGAAGACCTCGACAACGCCTCGTCGGGTAAAGCGGTCGAAGACTTCGGCATAGCGCCCGTCGGTGAAGCGGTCGAAAGACCTCGACGAAGCGCCTCGACGGTCGAAGCCGGCCCAAAGACATCAACAACGCCGCGAGTGAAATCGATCGAAGACTTGACTCGCGCCTCGTCGGGCGAAGCCGGTCGGAGATCTCGACAACGCCTCGTTAGGTGAAGCCGGTCATAAGACCTCGGCATAACACCTCGTTGCGAAGCGGGACACTCGCCGGAGATCTGAACAACAAACAAGACCTCGGCGGGCGCCTCTGCGAACCACGGCCTCTGATATCTGACGTCGAAAGCATTGACACACAAAAGTCGAGACAATGAAAAGAATGTCGAAGATCGTCCAAACCCGCTTCGTCACAACAACCCCAATCCGGCATGACCTCGCTTTGCGTCTTTTTGGGGGTTGTGATAGAGATCTGACCCAACTACCGAACCCAAGCATCGGGCCCAATCAAGTAACCACGACATTAAGCTCGGCTGGACAAGTTCGACCCATGAAGACTCCTAAAGTCGGTGGGAGCATGAGCTCGGCCGTATCTAAAGAATCCTAATTCGAGAGGGATAGGATCTGAATCCTAGTTAGAGAGACTTGGATTCGAGATCTAGGTCAATACATTGTGTATAAATAGAGGCTAGATTAGGCGACATAGATCATTCACTCTCTTTGTAATCACTTCTTATACTCTCAATACACATACTGAAGCTCTCTTGCCCGTGGACGTAGATCTTATTCACGGATCAGACCACGTAAATCTTTGGTGTTCTTAGCATTTATTTCCCTTACGAAATTAAGATCGATCGGTATATATATTATATATGGTCAAGTTGCCGAAAACTATTTTGACCAAGATTTTGAGTGGCGTAACGTTTAATTTTGTGAAATTAAATGGCATAGGATCGATCTACGTTTTGAGTAGATGATCGTGGTGTATTCACGTTCTCAAATCGATTTCGGTGAGTGAGAAATAATGGATCAAAGTTGGTCATAAACATGAAGTTATGTGCTTAAGGGATAAGCATGGATTAATTAATCCTTATCCCATTGATTAATGTACATACATTAATTGTCATATAAGTGGTTCATTGAACACTTAGTATAATTGTGTGCACAATTGATGGGTTGTAAAAGCCCACACGCGCAGCCCGGGCAGGGCCAGTCGAGCTCGGCCGGCCGGGTTCGGGTTGGGTTCGGCCCGACCCGACCCGGCCGCCCGATTCGATTCCGTGGATCGTGGATTTTTAAGCTTGTTCGTGGGCTGGTTCGTGGCCCGTTGCGCGTATTTTGGATCGATGTTTGATCGAGCCCAAGATGGAGTTGGTCCGAGGCCCGACTCGTGTGTAATCCGTTGGGCTGCGTGTACTGAAGAGGCGTCGGATCGTCGATGAACACAGGGCGCGCGCGTTGTCCAGTTAAATCGTGCCGTCGGTAACGTTCCGACATAATGGCTCTGCGGAAGCGTGCCGCGTTGTCTCCGAAATCGTCGCGCACTCGATAGGGACATAATTCCGTAACACCCGACATCAATGCGGTGTTGACTCTAACATCTTCCCATGAGGGGCGGCGCTATAAATAGGACATGTCTCACGGCATTAGTCACCTCGCGATCTGCATTCGGCATTCAAAGCACTCTCTGCATATATAGCTAGTGTCGAAGCTCTGTCCTCGCCTCGTTCGGTTCGTCGGGCTCGTTGGTGCGGTCTTGCCACCCGAGGCGTTGTCGTTTTATCTTTGGAGCGATCGCGAGCAAGAAATACTAAAGGCGTATCTCGTCTTCGCGAAAAGAGGACTCATCGGCTCGGCATTAGATTACGGTTATCTGTAATTCTTATTACATTTTCTTCTATTTCAAATTCATTGTTAGTTTTGATCTCCTACCTTTTTGTTTCACGTTGTGTCCTTGCCCGGCAATCTTGTCTTATTACGTACATGTTTTCCAATAATCGCAAGCGAGATAACACTTGCGAGGTTCGGACTTCAAATTGACTTAAAACTTTGAAATTAAAACCTTTGCTTGGAGATGTCATTGTTCCGATACCGACTACGCTTAGCCCGCCCGTTCTTTGTCGCCTCCTTGCCATTGCGCCTTCTTGCTCTGCTAATTACGGCACTATGGCTACGGCCATGTTTGGTTTGATGCCTTGAGGTCAACCATTGGACCCGTTAGATTCATTGTTAGTTCCACTCAGTGGTTCGATGTTTGGTTCCACTTTTAGTGGTTCCTTTGGTTCGACGATTGCACTTTTCGATTGGGTCATTGTTGGATCCATGGGATCTAACTGCTGGTGGTTCTCATTCGAGTTCCATGTTCGGCCACTTAGTGGTGTTGGTGGATCGGTTTGGGATCGATCTCGGCGCTGTTCATCTGCGAGGATGATGCGCCCGCCGAGAAGCCGCCGAAGTTTGGAGGATCCGACTTGAAAATGGCGACAAAGATCTTTATCTACCTCCACGACATTGGGCCGCCAATTTCTTGGTGGAAGATGAGCCCGCCGTCTTAGGAAATTTGGTAATGGACTTTCACGTCAGAGCGACATATGACATTGGCGCCTTGGCGACTATCTTTGTAAAACTTTATACTTGGTAGTTTAGAAGATGGTTTGTATAGTGTATATCTTTGTTATGTGACATCCAAATGTATGTGGGATCTTGTTGAAAAGAAGTATCGTAGTGATGATGCGGTACTAAGAAGTTCATTGTAGCGAATATTTGGACTACAAGATGGTCGATTCTCGACCAATCATGGACAAGTCAAGAGTTTCAACTCATTGTACACGAGGTTCAAGGCGAATGACCTGCTTGTTTGATTTGCTTTGTCGTCGCTCTGGTGATTGAAAGCTACCCGGGTGTAGAGACTTGAGGTCTACCTAAGCCTGGCGAAAGGATATGGCGCTTGAAGACTTGATCGTCAGCTAGCATTGAGTCGGCGTGAAGAAGCAGATATAAAAGCGAAGGCTTGCTCGATCGAAGGCCAACTGTTGGAGGCGGTCCCTCCAACAAGCGTGTTTGTCCCAATGTCCATGACAAAGGCAAGGGAAGGTGGTTGCCCGTAAGTTTGTGGGGTTCATACAATTGTGGCAAGCATGGCCACAAAGTAGAGGCTGCCGTCGACTAAGAAGAAGAAGGCTAAGAAAGTTGCCAACATTGTCGAGAAGGACTTGACAAATGGGACAAGGATGACTTAGCTGTGGTGTTGAAGAAGTCGACCTCGTCGAGAATCAAGGTGGATGGTTCATCGACATTTGGCGCAATGCGCATGTATCGCCGAAAGATCGTTTCTCCACCTACAAGCTGTTGAGGGAGGAAGCTCAACATGGGAACCAAGCTTCCGAGGTTCTTTGGAGTTGGAGATGTGGTGCTCAAGATGTCGTCCGACATTGAGATCACGTTGAAGGATGTCTTGCATGTCCGGACATTCGCAAGAATTTAGTGTCGGGCTCGATTCTAGTTAACAAGGGGTTTAGACTAGTTTTTGAGTCGAGACAAGTTTGTCTTAACTAAGTTTGGGAAGTTCATTGGTAGGGGTTATCTCGGGGGTCTTTTCAAATTGAATGTAATGGTATGTCTTGCCGTGTACCCAAGATTGCTATTAATGAAAATGCATCTACTTATCTTACTTGGTGAGTGCTCGATTTATGGCATTGTAGATTATGACATGTTAATCTAAATGCAATAAAAGATTAGTAAATTTAGATTTACTAAAGTTAAATGAAGTTAATACACAAGCGAAATGTGAGGTTTGTGTGGAAGCAAAATAGCTAAGTTACCGTTTCATTCGGTAGAGCAGACACTAAGCCTCTAGAACTTATTCACACCGATGTGTGTGATTTAAAGTTTGTACAAACTAGAGGTGGTAAAAGTACTTCATCACGTTTATTGATGGTATACAAGATATTGTTATCTTTACCTTCTCGAAGTAAAGGCGAGGCTATCAAGCTTTTAAAAACTTGAGAACGAGCAGAGAATCAACTAATTTGTCAATTAAGGCATTCGAGTGATAGAGGGGAGAATATGTAGCTCCGTTTGAGGCATTATGCAACGAAAGTGGTATAATACATCAAATGACGACTCATATTCACCTCGATCTAATAAGCGTTGTTGAGCGTAAAATCGAACATAAGGAGATGATGAATGTTTTGTTGATTAGTTGAGGTTGCCCGAGAACTTGTGGGGAAAATTGTTTTGACGACCAACTACATCTTGAACAAGATTCCACTTAAGAGTAAGGATGTCACTCCTACGAGTTGTGGAAAGGAAGAAAGCCATCGTCTGAGATATCTCAAAGTGTGGGGGTGTTTGGCGAAGGTTGAGGTACCTCTTCCTAAACAAGTTACAATTGGACCTAAAGCGGTCGATTGTATCTTTATTGGTATGCTTGAACAGCGGCGCTTATCGTTTCGATCCACGGTCGGAGGTACCGAGATATATTTGTGAGGGCGACGATTGAATCAAGGAATGCTATATTCTTTGAAAGTGTTTATCCTGTAAAGACAAGGATAAAAGTGAAGCCGTTCTAGCAATAGAGGCGATGGTGAAGTTCGAGTTCTAAACCTTTGGAGGAAGAACCGATATCGCATAGCGATCGAGTCCGATCGAAGGGTCGGAACAAGGCGAGGCGATGAAGTCGAACGCATGAGGATTTTGGTCACGACTATATTGCGTTCATGTTGGACGAAGAACCAACTTGATCAAAGTAGCCTATGCTCGGTCAGACGGAATGCTCGGCGAGAGGTCGCTCATTGGCGAGATTGATTCCATTCGTAAAACCACACTTGGGTCTTGGTTGATTTGCGAAGGTTGTAAGCCCTTAGGATGCAAGTGGATCCTTAAAAGAAAGTCTGAGCGGATGGATCGATTGAAAAGTATAAGGCCGTTTGGTTGTCGAAGGGTTTAAACAAAGAGAGGATATGATTTCTTGATACCTATTCACAGTGGCGAGGATTACGTCTATTAGGGTGCTTCCGCAATTCTTTGCTTTGCACAATCTTGAGATTCATCAAATGGACGTTAAGGCTGCGTTTTAAATGGTGACCTCGAGGATGAGGTATATATAGAACAGCAGAAGGGTTTGTAGTACACAGTCGAAAGGCGGCGAGGTATGCAAACTCGTGAAGTCTCTATATGGTTTGAAACAAGCGCCGTTGCAATGGCACTTGAAATTTGACAATGTAATGTTGGCAAATGGTTTCAAGATCAACGAGTGTGACAAATGTGTCTACGTTAAGAACAACGATAATGGTTATGTTATAGTGTGTACGTATGTAGATGACATGTTGATCATGGGTAGTAATACTCAAGTCATTAATGACACAAAGCGCATGTTAAATAGAAATTTTGACATGAAAGACATGGGTTTAGGCGATGTGATTCTTGGAATCAAGATTCTAAGAAGATCGACGGAATTGTCTTGACACAATCTCACTCGTCGAGAAAGTGCTTAAGAAATTCATCGTTTGATAGTTTATGCTGCTAAGACCCGTTGGACTCAATGTTCACTTGAGTAAGACGCAGGGTGAACTGTTGGGCGAAGACTATCTAAGGTCATCGGGTGTTTGATGTATCTTACAAATTGCACCCGACGACATAGCTTGTCTGTGAATAAATTGAGTTGTTACGAGCAATCGAGCAAGGAGCATTGGAAGGCTCTAGTGAGGTTTTGAGGTACTTGAGTATACTCAAAATTATGGGCTGCATTTCACGAGATATCTCCGGTGCTTGAAGAGTCTTGTGATGCCAATTGGATATCGACACGAAGATTCACTTTCTACAAGTGGAGTGCGTGTTCACGATTGGGGAGGTCTTTGTTTCTTGGAGATCCACGAAGCAGGCGTGTATAGCCCGATCCACCATGGAATCGAATTCATAGCTTTGGATAAAGGCGGTGAGGAAGCGAGTGGCTCGTAATTTTTGAAAGATATTCCATGTTGGTCTAAACACATGCCACCGTGATAATTCAACGTGATAGCCAAGCGGCTATTGGAAGAAGCGAAAAGTGGTTTGTATAATGGTAAGTCTCGACATATAAGTCGGCGACATAATACCGTGAGGCATTTGATCTCAGTGGGGTTATATCGATTGACTATGTCAGTCGATAGATAATCTGGCGGATCCGTTAACCAAAGGGTTGAGCAGGGATCAAATGATCAAGTTCTTTAGAGGAATGGGATTAAAATCAACATCTTAAGAACAATCATAGTGGTAACTTGACCATGATGATTGGAGATCCCAAGAACTTGGTTGATGGGAGAACTAAGCTATAGGAGTTAGTGTGTAAACACTCGAGCTAGTATGTTCCTAAAGCAAGCAGTGTTGAAAAACTTGCCTAGTGGTGAGGTTGAGTCGTTGACTCTTAATGATTCCTAAGATACCTCGGGAGGTTGAGTATGACAAGATACTCGGTAAAGAATCACCTATGTAAGTGCGAGTGGGGCCGCTTGAAACAAAACACTTATGAATCAAAGTGGATGTCCATGGCGAAATGGAATCAAGCGTGAGCGGATGAGGTTGATGTGTTAAAGTGTTAATACTATTGTCTCGATTACGTTGTGGGGAATAGTTCGACATCGTGTCCACTAATCCGCTGTGTACTCGATGGTACTAACTATGGAAGGTTGAGGCCATAAACCACTGTCCAAATATTTTAACATCTCGGAGGATTGGTGTGTGCGCATACATGCATATGACTATTTCCACTCATGTGGGGATTGTTGGAAATCGTATATATATTTATATATATTATATATGGTCGAGTTGCCGGGAAGTTACTTTGACCAAGATTTTGAGTGACGTACGTTTAATTTTGTGAAATTAAATGGCATAGGATCGATCTCGTTTTGAGTAGATGATCGTGGTGTATTCACATTCTCAAATCCGATTTCGGTGGTGAAATAATGGATCAAAGTTGGTCACTTAAACATGAAGTTATGTGCTTAAGGGATAAGCATGGATTAATTAATCCTTATCCCACATTGATTAATGTACATACATTAATTGTCTATATAAGTGGTTCATTGAACACTTAGTATAATTATGTGCACAATTGATGGGTTGTAAAAGCCCACATGCTGGCCGGGCCGGGCCAGTCGAGCTCGGCCGGCCGGCCCGGGGTTTGGGTTGGGTTCGGGTTCGGCCCGACCGGCCCGGCCCGCCCGATTTGATTCCGTGGATCGTGGAATTTTGGGCTTGTTCGGGGGCTTGTTTCGTGGGCTGGTTAGTGGCCCGTTGCCGCATATTTTGGATCGATGTTTGATCGAGCCCAGAAGATGGAGTTGGTCAGAGGCCCAACTCGTGTGGCCCAATCCGTTGGGCTGCTGTGCACTTGAAGAGGCGTCCGGATCGTCCAATGAACACAGGGCACGCGTTGTCCGATTAAATCGTAACCGTCGGTAACGTTCAACATGATGGCTCTGCGGAAAGCGTGCCCACGTTGTCTCGAAACCGCCCGCGCTCAATAGGGACATAACTCCGTAACACCCGGCATCAATGCGGTGTTGACTCAAAGATCTTTCCATGAGGGGCGGCGCTATAAATAGGACATGTCTCCACGGCATTAGTCACCTCTTGTCGATCGCATTCCGGCATTCAAGCACTCTCTGCATACATAGCTAGTGTCGAGCTCATCCTCGCCTCGTTCGGTTCACCGGAGCTCGTTGGTGCGGTCTTGCCACCTTCGAGGCGTTGTCGTTTTATCTTTGGAGCGATCGCCGGAACCAGAAAGTACTACCGGGCGTATCTCGTCTTGCGGAAGAGGACTCATCGACTCGGCATTAGATTACGGTTATCTGTAATTCTTATTACATTTTCTTACATTTCAAATTCATTGTTAGTTTGATCTCCTACCTTTACATTTCACGTTGTATGTCCCGACAAATCTTGTATTATTACGTACACGTTTTCGATAATCGATTCATGTAATATTTGTTAGTCCATTAACATTTTTACTATACATTGTGATGACTTTGACATACATATACACACTCAATTAATAATAGGATTATTCATATGGTCTCCCATTCTTGACCCCTCATCAGTTGCTTCTTTCTCTTCTTTTTTTTTTCTTTTGTAAAATTGCTCTCTATTATCACTAAAAGAAAAAACTCTCAGATACTGATGGAAAAATTATCATTGATGGCTTGTTGTCGAGAAAATTGTGCCTACATGTGTCGTCTCAAACACCGACGGACTACCGACGAATTGTGGTCCGACATCGTCCAATCCGTCAGTGATTATTTTCGTACTTTTAAAAATTCAATAGTTGGATTTATCGACGAAATATTCCGTGGGTGTGCCCTGATACGGTGGTAGTGATTAAAATGCTGGATCATATTGTGTTCACTGAAAGTTCATATCTGTCTGATCTGGATGGTGTATGTTGATGTCCAATCACAAATTCTGGTTTTCTTCAAGAATTTCGGTTAATTTCATGATTTGTTATCCACTTCAAAATGTGATGACTTTGACACATATTTGGTGTGTGAGTGTTAAAGAGATAGGAGCTTCAAAATGAAGGAAAGGCTACGGGGATATTCTTTGTACAAATTTATGGAGAAAGACTAGAGGAATTTTCTTCACATAAATTTGTGGAGGCTATGGAAAGAAATATCACTACCAACCTAATTACTCTTTTGTAATTAGATCGTTTCCTCTCATCGTCTTTGTCTATAATTTAGCAGTTTCGGGGGCCAGCCATTTGTCTATAGATTTTTTAAATTTATGTTCATGTTTATGTTAATAGAGTGTTTGCTCTATTTGTAGCTTTTCTTTGAAACTTTTTATTGTTTGGATTTTGCTAAATTGATTTTTAAGTTTATAGATTATTATTAGTTTTGGGTGTTTGAGTTTAGTTTATATATTTTTCATTCGAAATTAAAATGAGAGTAAGTTTATCGTATGAACTAGATGATAACTGGAATTGAATTAGAGTGTGAGTTTTAATTTATAGAATATAGAAAATGAAGTTTCTAAGTAGCCTTGTTACATTTTGCCGATAAAATAAGGAAAATTAAAATGAAAAATAAATTCTCAAGTTAATACTTCATCAGGCAAAATTCTAAAAAAGGTAATAAAAGTATAACAAATCGTATTTTGCAAAATAATATATACCTTCATGGTGCTGGGCTTGAACAAGACTACAGCCCAAAATAGCTCTGTGGTAATGGTTGCATACAGCCCATCTCATTTCTCTTTTACAATTGATTTCAAATTACATCTAAAAAGAATAACCAATAAAAAGAAGGGATATTGCTACTTAAATCACAAACTTTGACCTGATTAACAATTTCAATTTGAGTTTTAAGACATGACAAATATGCACTCCATGGTCCCCTCAATTGAAGAGGAAGCATCAATTAAATGTTTACAAATGTACCAATTTATTTGAAAAAAGGAAAAAAAACAAGGAAAAAAAAACAAGAAGATCTTCGGAGGTACCAAAAGGGTGCTAAATTAAGTTAAGGTTGAAGTACCTATTCTATCTCTTACAAAAGCAGTATCTAATATCTATTCTATTGAACATAATCAAGAAGAAACTACATATCATTTATCTGCAGAAATTTCTTCAATATAATTAATTCATAATCAATGTGAATGATGATGGGAAGAAGGTCTTGATTCTCTTGAAAGCATATAAAAAATGGCATGCAAAGCAAGTGATGCAATTCTGGATTTGATGTCTCCCCTCCGACTCCCACGCAACGGCCGTGATCTTCCCAAACCACTCATCAAAGCTGCTTCTGCAAAGCTAATTCCCATCTTAATTCTGATCTCTTCAGCTATACCTTCTCCTAATGTTGCTGCTGCTTCTTGTTATCGTGAGAACCATTTTTATCGTGAGAACATGAGAATAAAAAAATGATGAATTTGTGTGAAAGTTGATTAATCCGTCGGAAAAGTTACTGAATCCAAAAAAATAAAAATAAAAATATAATTTTCGTCCCTCATAGGATTCAAATCCAGATGAAAAATGTCGAATTTTTGAATTTAGTAACTTTCCTAGCGGATGCATCGACTTTCATGGTGAATTCATTTTATTCGTAACGAAATGTTGTGATTCTTAGTTCTTACGTTAAAAAAATGATATATTTGAACCTAACTCTATATATATATATATACATGTACATATAATCATTAACATATACAAATGAAAACAAATCATGTTCATTAGATTTAAAAATCGCACGGTTATTTTTAAATATATATCTGAATTAATTATATGTACATTTCTATATACAGTTGTGATCTGCATCATAATTTGTATATTGAATTTGAAGTGTCTATATTGATTTATCAGAAATTGATATTTGTCCTCATGTTTATCTTATATATAGATAGAGACAGAAGCATGCCAGCTGGTGGGGTTGCCCGGCTGTGTAGAGATTCTGTTTCATGTCAACTTGGGACAAGGTGTTTTGTTTGGGGAAGATTGAATTCAATATGAATGGTATTAAAAATGAGAGGGGTGTGGTTGAACTTTGAAGGTCTAAATAATCTTGATGGTCGATTACCACGTGTGGTTTTGTCTGTTGATGGTCGATTACCACGTGTGGTTTTGCCTGTTGATGGTTTCTCAATTATATCCACCTCATTTGGTGTTATGCCAGCTACCATAGATTTACTTGTTTTTTTTCTAAATACAAACACCCATGCATTTCTATTTTCTAATGCTGGGACTGTCAGGCACCATCTTATTCCTACGTAGTAATAATAATAATAATAATAATAATAATAATAATAATAATAATAATAATAACAGGCAGAAACTTATAGTTCCCAGAGATCTGCCTCTATGTTATTGTTAGGCCCAACGTTTTGCCGCCTAAAGTTCCGTGACAGTGTAAGCATTTTTTACGGTATAGTATAAATGGTGCAGTTTTGATCCTTTGTCTCAATATTTATATATCCCCTTATTGAATTTATTATTCTAGTAACGATATTTATAAAAATAAAAGTTAGTATAACATTATAAACTATCAATTAATATTTATTGCTAAAACTTCAAGTTAAAAATCTTATATGTTTGAATTATGGAATAACCAATCCTAATAATCATCAATTATTAACTTAAAAGAATTAAAATAAAATGCCAAAAGTAATTATGTACCCTAATTAAGTTTAATAAATCATAATTACAATTAAAAAATTAAACAAACACAAACAACAACACAAATTATAGAAAAACATGAAAGTAATAGACGACACACTAAAAGTGGGATAGATTATTCCAAGTGTAATCGGAGACGATCCGAATTAGGGCAACAAACGTGATTGAATTCCATAATGTTTTGAACCATTCAACTCACTTAATTTGGGGCAAATGTGCATCTCTCCAGTCCCTCCTTATTCTTTTAGTCGAATCCATTTTAAACTATATTTTGTTTATGAAAATATATTTAATAATTTTAACATTCCGTATCCTCAAATATTCAAATACAATGACACACACAACAATATTTTTTAAATTACTTTTTAATAGAAAAAGTATTTTAATAAATTTTCAAAGTTACTAGTGGTGGTTACATAAATGAGAAAGTACTCATAAAATTTTGAAAATATTAGAAAGAAAAGCGATTCTAATAAAAACATACTTTGAGTGATCATTGATATTTCAACTTAATATTAATGTTCTAACTTTTAAACTTATCAACACCATTTATTTAGTTTTGAAGAGATACATACTCCAATATGAAAGAAAGATCAATGTTGATTTAATATTGATTCATATATATATATATATATATATATATATATATATATATATATATAGAGAGAGAGAGAGAGAGAGAGAGAGTGAGGTTGAAATAAGAACCAATTTAACGTGAGAACTAAGAATCACGGAAATTCTTTACGAACAAAATGAATTTGCTATGAAAGTTAATGAATCTGCTGGGAAAGTTAGTAAATCAAAAAATTCAGAATTTTCACCCAGGGTTCGAATCCTATGAGAGGCGAAAATTCCATTTTTTTTGGATTCAGTAACTTTCCCAGCGGATTCATCAAGTTTCATACTGAATTCATCATTTTTTGGTTCTCACGTTCTCACAATAAAATTGGTTCTTATGTTAACTCTCCTATATATATATATATATAGTTGTAATTCAATATTCTCTTGTTGTGATCTCTTAAAACTTTCATATACGGTATGTGAACTCTCTCCAATTCCGAAAGTTGTCGGATCTACATGAATCGGGAAATAATTCGATTGTCGAAAGTAACTGCATAAAATGGTTTGCATCTATGCCCATTTTTTATAAGAAAAATACATAATTTTAACTGATAAATTGATTTCATGATAATTTTAGTCTAAATTAATAATATCTCAATCAAGCCTAGTGAATTGATTTTGTGACAATTTTAATCCATAAGTAATTTTTAGCTCCAAAGCACAGTTGACACAGAAAAATGACATATAGAAAATACAAGTCAGAAACATCATTGGAAATGACTTCATGTTACATGTTATTTTTGATGTTAGTTGTATTTTTCAACACTGAAAAATAACTTACGAACTAAATTGTCGCAAAATCAACTCATTAAACTTAATTAAGGTATTATAATTTACTACATTAAATTTGTCACGAAGTTAATTTATTAATCTAAAATCGTGTATTTTATTTTCCGTTAAATATACAATTTAGACTCTGAAAACCCCATAAAACGTGCTTTGAATCGGAGTCCCCTAGCCTTTACGTGTGGCTTCGCCCCTACTTTCCTGATGCTGTGTATGTGCTTGCGCAAAAATTTTGCTAGTCCAACCCGTCGCACATAATCTTATTACTTTCTTTGAGCGTTTTATTAACGGAAAAAAAAAAAAGTTATGGTGATTGTCGAGACCCTATGATTCTGCATATGGGCATCACCAATATTCTTGTTATTCATCATCAGTTCATGACAACCGCACACTCCTACTCATCAGGAGCTGTTTTAAAGGGTATACGTATACATACACATACTATATACTATATTACTAGAAGTCCAGCTCTGGAAACAATAAAATCTGAAAAGTGGATTATTTGACATGGGAAATAGGGCATTCGAGGTTCCCATCACCCCCAACTTACGACAGCTTGAAATTTCTGAGAAAATTCAAGATAAGGTACTACATTTGGGAACATGGCAACAGGTAGGGATGTCGATGGCGGGTTTCTGGACTAGAACCAATAAATTAGTATTGGTTACGGTTGCAACCGACCCAAGAAATCACGGATCCGGACGGATCCGGACCATCAAGTTATGGTTAGGATCGGGTATTACCCATTCTTAACCAGTTACCCGTTGGCTACATCCAAATCCCCAAAATTTTCAATTTCATATTTTAAATTTCAACAAAGGAAAAATCTTTATTTAAAATATAAAATATATTATAAATAAATATAAACTTATTTTAAACATAGTCGTATTTTGATTTTTGAAAAATTAACGGCATATGGATGTACTAATAATACGAAATTACATACGAAGCAATTCGACTCGATCAGTTCGTATACATGAATAATTATTGGGATCCCATAGTAGCATTTCATGGAATGAGTTTTCCAAAGTGCCAAAACGAATTGTATTTTTCTGAAAATTAGTAACTGTATTTTTCATTGTAAAACTTGAGGTCAATATTGGGCTTTACTCATTTATAAATCAGAGGATAATGAGGTGCTACAAAACGTTGAAAAGATTTTCCGGAATTTAATCGCAAAATTATTATTATCTTAAGAAAGTTCCATCATATCCAGAATCGAAATTCAAAGCGCTAAGGAAAGATTATTATTATTTTCGTTATCATTATTATCTATGCAAATTAACGTATTTTAAATAATATCATCTGAAGTATATTGAGTGATATTACAAATATCTAAATATGGATGTACTAATAAAAGCGAAATTACATGACACATGAATAGAGAATTGATATCGAGCATTTCAATATTTTGGACATTCTATTGTTTTAAAAAAAAGAAACGGCATATATTCTTTCTTATCTCATAATATTTAATCAATTGATTCGAATATTTATATAGTAATAATATTACAATTTTATCAATATACAATATTGTAAAGGGCACGGTATGAAGTTCATGATGTAATATGCAAATCACAAGATGTGTTTGTAAATTAATTAATATTTAGTAATTACACTCAAATGTAAAATGCTCTTACAAAAAATGGATATGTAATGCTCAAATTTAAAAAAAAAAAAAAAAAAATGACTGGTCGGACGAAACCGGACAAAATGGGCGAATGCAGAATGTCCGGGTCAAGCGGTTCTAGAACCGAACCGAACCGAACCAGTTACTTTAAAATTTAATGGGCGAGCAGTTCCGGATCGGTCCCAGAAAGATCGTCAGTTGACATCCCT
Source organism: Salvia rosmarinus (assembly GCA_036937905.1). Classification (NCBI taxonomy): domain Eukaryota; kingdom Viridiplantae; phylum Streptophyta; class Magnoliopsida; order Lamiales; family Lamiaceae; genus Salvia; species Salvia rosmarinus. The sequence goes on from CM072822.1 coordinate 9,423,964, forward strand.
AGCAACACACAATCAAATCCCTTTCGATGGATCGTATCATATCTTTTGGATATTTCTAGATTCATTCTATTT